>CM053624.1:164702902-164729259 GCA_028646595.1 Phalanger gymnotis | reverse complement strand
GTCTCCTTTAACCAGTCATTGACTTGTTTTTCATGGTTTTCTCGCATCACTCTCATTTCTCTTCCCAATTTTTCCTCTACTTCTCTAACTTGCTTTTCCAAATCCTTTTTGAGCTCTTCCATGGCCTGAGACCAGTTCATGTTTTTCTCGGAGGCTTTTGTTGTAGGCTCTTTGACTTTGTTGACTTCTTCTGGCTGTATGTTTTGGTCTTCTTTGTCACCAAAGAAAGATTCCAAAGTCTGAGTCTGAATCTGAGTCCATTTTCGCTGCCTGGCCATGTTCCCAGCCAACTACTTGACCCTTGAGTTTTTCGTCAGGATGTGACTGCTTGTAGAGTAAAGAATACTTTGTCCCAAGCTTGAGGGGATGCACTGTTGTTCTCAGAGCTATTTCTACACAGCCAGCTCTGGCACACCAGCACTCCTCCTCCCCCAAGAACCACTAACCCGGACAGGACTAAGATCTTAAGCAGGCTCTGCACTCCTTCTCTGATCTGCCCCTTAATTCCTCCCACCAGGTGGGCCTGGGGCAGGAAGCAACTGCAGCTGTAGTTCTGTAGCTGCACTACCTCCTCTACCCCCAGGGCAGTGGCCAAACCGTGAATTCCTTCCACTCTGTCCCCCATGGTTTTTCCCACTAACCTTCTCTGTTGCCTTTGGTGTTTGTGGGTTGAGAAGTCTGGTAACTGCCACAGCTCACTGATTCATGGCTCTAGGGCCTGTTCCACCCAGCCCCCAGTCTGGTTGGTCCAGGCGTGGCCCACGCTGGCCTCTGCTCCCCTCCACTCCCAGCTCTGTGCCCAACAGACCTTACCCAGCGACCATCCAGGCTGTCCTGGGCTGGAGCCCTGCTTCTCTCTGCTATTCCGTGGGTTCTGCAGTTCTAGAATTTGTTCAGAGCCATTTTTTATCAGTGTTTGGAGGGTCCTGGGGGAGAGCGCTAGGCAAGTCCCTGCTTTCCAGCTGCCATCTTGGCTCCACCCCCGAGTCTTCCTGACTCTAGGCCTGGCACTCTATCCACTCTGCCATCAGCTCCCATATCTATCTTCAGTTTTTTAGTTATTCAAAGTTTGGCCTCTTTTTAAATTATTTTATTTTAGTCGCTGGGAATCTTGTTTTTTTGGTTCTGTTTATTTCATTCTGTATCAGTTCATACAAATCTTCCCACATTTTCCTGAATTCCTCATATTTGTCATGTTTTACTGCACAATCAAATTCCATTAAATTAATATGCCGTAATGTTTTTCAGCCTTTCCCCGATCAATGGGCACCAGGATTGTTTCCAGTTCTTTGCTATCATAAAGAGTGCTTCTAGGAATATTTTTGTATATATTGGACCTGTGCTTCTGTGTTTTCCTTAGGGCATAATAGGACCAATAGTTACTAGGTCAAAGGGTATAGATAGTTTAGACCCTTTTCTTGCATAATTGATGTCCAGAATGGTTAAATAAATTCACAGCTTTATATTCTATTAGTGTGTCTATCTTCCCACAATATTGACTTGTATTTCTATTTTTGGTCATCTTAATATATAGGCTATGATGTGAAGCCTGAAAGTTGTTTCAGTTTTTATTTCTCTTCATTTTTGTTGTTCAGTAGTTTCAGTTATGTCCAACTCTTTGTGACCCCATTTGGGGTTTTCTTGGCAGAGATACTGGAGCAGTTTGCCATTTCCTTCTATAGTTCATTTTACAGATGAGGAAACTGAGGCAAATGGGGTTAAGTGACTTGCCTAAGGTCACACAGCTAGTAATTGTCTGAGGCCAGATTTGAACTCACAAAGATGAGTCTTCCTGACTCTAGGCCCAGCGCTCTAACCACTGTATCACCCAGCTATTACTATTAGTAACTCATAGCATGTTTTCAAATGGCAGTTTCTTTGTGATTCATGTGAAAACCACTCATAGCCTTTGACCACTTATCCATTGGAAAGTGGTCCTTCCTATCAATTTATATCAAATTGTATTGTTATATATTTATATCAAATTCCTATTTTCCTTGGTTGTTAGACTTATAGTCATGACATTTGATGTAAATATCTTTTTAATTCTTTAGTTTGTTTTCTTATTCAGACTTAGTCCTCTCCTAGCTCTGCTTCTGACTCTGGACTTCACCACCCTGACTTGGCTGCCTTCTCATCCTAGAAGTTCTCTCAGAGCCTTCTCACTCTGGAATAGTTCTCTACTCCTGCAGCCCCTTCTTCCTAATGATAAGTCCATCCACACCCTCCATTTTTAAAAAAGGCCAGCCATCCTTTATCCATTCCCCTACAAGGATAACTCCCTTTCCCCCACCACCTTGCTTTCAGCTCCCTTTTCTTGTTATCCTTCTTCTCTACAATGTAAGGTCCTTGAGGGCAGAAGAGGACAGTCTTGAGACTATCTTTCTTTTTGTATTTGTGTCCTCAAAGCTTAGCAGAGTGCCAGCACACATTGGGTGCTTAATAAATTCTTGCTTGGTCGTTATTATTGCTGTCTTTCCTTCGTTTTGGTAGAGGACCAATGACATCATGGGTGGTGTCTAGACTTGCTGGTGAATTAGATTTAAGTGAGGCAGTGGTGCACAAAATAGTCAGACTCGCTCTTCCAGAGTCATAGAAGTCCAGGGGCAAGATAAAAGTCAAGATGATGGGAGATGGTCCCAGACACAGTGGATGACCTTGGCATCTTCAATGTCTGATTGACTAGCTGACTGCTTCCTCCTTGCCCCCTCCCCCCATTTTCTCTCACTTCTTCTGTTTGGTAGCTTGTTTAGTCATGTACTGTATTAAATAGTTGCAATCAGTCCCCACCTTCTGTTCTCCTTTATCTTACACAATCACCCACACACACACACACACACACACACACACACACACACACTCCTCCATTGTCAATCTCTTCCCTTTCTCCTGTTGTTGTTGTTTGTTCTTTGTTCTCAAACAGGACCATGACATCAGGAAGGTAATGCCATGACTTGCAAGTGAATTGGATGTAAGTGAAAAGGGGCTGTGCAAAGTCACCAGCCTCACTCTCTCCTCTGGAGCCATCTGGGTCCAGTGGCAAGATACAGGTCAGGATGACTGGAGATGGCTCCAGAAGCAGTGAGAGACCTTGGCCTGTTTAAGTTAAGCTTTTTCTCAGGTCTCGGTTTGACTGAGGCAATGCCCATTCAGTGATTAAGCTTAGGTAAGAATCAAGGCAAAGAATGGTTTCTTTTACCTAGTCAAAAAAAATCGATTGATAGGGGGGCGGGGGGGGGGCATCCTTAGGGTTTCTGGCCAAAACAGAACCGATTGCTATTTACACTCACTCTGAACCATCTGGGCCCAAACATTGACCAAGTGAGGCTTGGGCTGGGACCTATTGTTGGCTAATCAATGAGAGCCAGAGTGATTTTGGGTTTAAGGCATGGTCCTTAAGAAAGAAATCTAACCTGTAAACCCCAAGATATCTTGAGAGGTTTCAGTGATCAGAATTTATATTCCTTTGGGCAGAGCACCTGCAGGCAAGGGTATGATATTCTATCGTTGGTCTCATTCATGAAGTGTTATCCTGCTCTTGGAGGTGTTCTCTCTCTCTCTCTCTCTCTCTCTCTCTCTCTCTCTCTCTCTCTCTCTCTCTCCCTCTCTCTCTCTCTCTCTCTCTCTCTCTCTCACACACACACACACACATACACACACGTACACACACACAGCCAAGAAGTTAACTCCTAAATCTGCAACTGCCATGAAGAATGCAGGGCCATCTTGACTAGGAGGTGTGGGAGTGAGGCTCCAGGGGTAAGAGTTCCAGGAGTGACAGTCTGGCGAATTGGTCTTCAAGACTATCTTGGACTTTAAATTCATTTTTTCCTTAAGAATTACCCTGTGGGAAGTTCTTTCTGGGAACTTTTGTTCTCATTCATTTGGGGTTGTGGAATATAAACTACGACCCCAGGTTATGCCTCAAATTCCATCTTCTCAGGCTTTCAGATTTTATAAAGAAGAATACTGAGTACTTGAGGTAGACAGGGAAAACAGTTGCTACAAGACAGGGCTAGAGGCAAACCATACATAATCAAAGGAAAACTGTTAGGTGCCATCTGGAATAGGATGCCCAGGAGAACATCAACCATGGACCAGTGAAGATGTTGGTCCTTAGGCAGAGTAACTGAATTTCATGTAAGAAGGAAGAACTGACCATATAGCACCTAACCAGGGATTTGATTATAGAAATAGGGAGTAAGCGTAACGAATACATAGATGGGTACAGGTACTGTGTTCTAATAAGTTCTCATTCTTTTTTCCCCCTTAGTTGATAATAACTCTGAGGTTCCAGACCAACAACAATATGTTCACCTGAAGGGTATGAAAGAAGTGAGGCCCCATTCTAACAGCCCCTTCTAGGTGTTCTGGATATGGTAGTGAGAAGCCTGGACATCTGGGTCTTTAGGGGAAGGAAACAGGACCCGTAATGAGATAAGAAGAAAATGAACTAGTAGGGCAGCCCACCTGCATCTATCTTAAGCATTCGTTCAATAAATATTTTCATTATCTAAGTCCCAGTAAAGATAGAAAATTTAGATAAAGACCCTCATGGAGGTCATATCTAGGTAGAAGAGTCAGATACCAACACAGAGAGCAATACTTCACAGCAGTGTATGACAAATGAACTAGAGAATTTTAAGACCAAGTGCTATGCGAGTTCTGAGGGGAAAGAGTGAAATAAACAGAGATATTCAGGGCAGGTTTTCTGGAGGAGGTGGCATTTAGGTTGGGCTTTAAAGGATGGGTGGGAACTCAAAAGGAAAAGAAGTAGAGAGAAGATATTCTAAGAATAAGGAGCAACCAAAGCCAAGGCAAAGAGCTGCCGGATTATTTATTTTTGCATTCCCTTGGGCCTACCGGATCTGTGATCTCAGGCGGTCCCATGAATGGTGGAGGTTGCAACCTATACACACTTTCTCCTGATGTATGATTCTTGCTCATGTCCTCCTACGAATTTTTTACAGGTAGACCATTCAACGTGCTGGGAGACTTCTTTGGGATCTCTTCATACATCAGGAAAACCAAAGGAGTACATGTCCATCAGATATTCCTCAGTCTAATTATGTGACTGGCCCTAATCCTGCCTAGTCTGTCTGGTGACAGCCTTTTATACTGTTTCTCCTGAATAATTCTACAAAAACTAGCTGTTGCTTACTCTCTATTGCCATTTGGGAAGGTATGTGCTATGTATATGTACCTAACCGTTTCTCTGGTGCGGATTTGGGGGAGGTACGCATGACATACTTTTAAGTTTAATCCATATTATTAACATTTTTCCCTGTTACCCTCTTGAGTCTAGACAATTAAAAAAAAACAACCAATAAATCAAGCCCAGATTTGTACCATTTGCCAACTTCTGATATGTAAATGTTCATACTGAAAATTTAACACTCGGCTCCAGCATACCCCTGCCTCTGGGTGACCAAACTTTAATTCCTCAGAGACTGTGATATTTCATTCCACAGCACATAAATCACCAAGAGAATGTTGAGGTTAAGAAGAAGGTTCTCTCTTTTAGGGAGATTAAGGTCATTAAAAGCACTGTGCAATTTCCTAAAGGCTGTCTAACCTGTCACCTTCCTCTTGTCCAGTTCTGAGGCAGTTAATTTTCCATCTGCGGTGCCTGCCCAAAATATATGAACTTACAGCCAGGTTAGAAAAGTCATCCTTCCAACTATATATCATGACCTGGACAATAGGCGAGGGCTAGCAAATGACAGGTAGCACTTTTGAGCAACTGAGATAGATTGGCTTCCATCTTTAGAAACAACAGAAGAATTTAATTCAAGCTTACCAACTACAAATGGAAGATATCCCTGTATCAGTGAAATCATAATGGCCCTTAGTCTCTCTCTCTCTCTTCTCTAGCTGCATGGTCTTTCCCATGAGAGCTGGGGGGGGGGGGGAAGAAGAGGGAGAGGGAAATGGGGAAGTGACCTTTCCTCCCTTCCCAAAGGAGCATAATAACTACTAAGTTATCAGTTACTGATTAAGTCTTATGAGAATTTGCTTGTGTCTTTGAACTTGGCACTTAATTTGTGTATAGGAAATAAACCCACAATTCATCACATACCTAATTTACATTGTACATGGAGTACCTGTCTACATACTTTTGGGAAGACCCCAGACATCCCCCCAAACTTAAATATTATGTAAATCTTTCTGGAAGCCCTGGAGTGGGGATGTAACAAAATGAAGAGTGGGAGTAAAGGAATCTGGGTTTTCTTTTAGGTGGTCAGACTCCCCCAGGATTGAACGAGGTCTGGACCACATGATGGATACAGAGAAGGGCTCCTTAGAGGAGTGAGAGAGGGAGAGAGATAGAGGGAAACAGAGGGAGAGAGAGAGAGAGAGAGAGAGAGAGAGAGAGAGAGAGAGAGAGAGAGAGAGAGAAAGAGACAGAGACAGACAGAGAGACAGAGACAGACAGAGAGAGGAGATGCAGCTAATGAAGAGCCATCACAGGGATTGTAAGGAGGTTCTTTTAGAGTAATGAGTGAAAATCCCATTGACCAATGAGAATTTCAGCATACATTTAAGTATGGACTATGTGAGTGATTCAAACCAATTGATTTTGCATGCTGTCTCACCATTAGATTGTAAGCTCCTTGAGCACAGGGACTGCCTTTTGCCTCTTTTTGTATCCCCAGAGCTTAGCACAGTGCCTGGCACAGAGTAGGTACTTGATAAATGTTTATAATTGAGTGAGTGATTACTTAAGTACCTGAACTCTATCTATTTCACTATTTTAGAATGGGAGCTGTCAAAAGACAGATTGCTCTAGTTGGGCAGTGAGGTGGAGGAACTGAGATATTTACCACTTCAGACACATGTATCTGTGACTATTTTTTGCTACCTTTCTATTTAAACCAATTAAACAGTTGACTAATGTAATGGAGGTTTCATTCCATAGAATGTGTGGAATTGCTCATGCCATGTCTGGGAAAACACAGATTTGTTTTGTCTGACAGACAAAAATCTGACAGATAAGTTTGACAGACTTATTGCTTTGGGATCACACACACACACACACACACACACACACACACACACAGAGGGAGAGAGAGAGAGAGAGAGAGAGAGAGAGAGAGAGAGAGAGAGAGAGAGAGAGATTAGGTAGTCCCTTGGTTCTCCACCCTGTGATGATTGAAAGGGAAGGGGATAAAAACTGGGTCATATGGGATTGGCTAATAAAGCAGGAAGAGCGGCCTACACAGTAGACTTTGAAAAGGGAGTTACTTCACTCCTAGGCTCAATCTCTCTCTCTCTTTCCCCTTCTGCAGATCAGGTCCTTGCTATCTGAGCCTCTCCCTGGAGAGGCAGGGGAGAGGGTTGGTATGCCCTCACCACCACTCCCCAACAGAAATGAACTGAAAACACATGATAGGTAAAGTACATGTATGGTCTTAGGTAAGACTGAACCTGGTTCTTTTCTACTTTTTTTTTCTGAGTACAGGTGAGAACCAACATGGTGTCATAGACAGAAACAGGGAAAGACTCAGAGAGAAGAAAGTACCTACAGAATCTCAAATCCAAAGGGACCTCAGAGACCACCTAGTTAAATCCATACCTGGGTAAGAATTCTAAGACACACCTGACATCTAACACTTGCTCAAAGTTATCCCTCAATGGGCAACCCACCTCCTCTCAAGGTAACTAATCTCACATTTGGACAGCTTTAGTTGTTAGGAAGATCCTCCTCATATCAAATATAAATTCTTCTTAGAGACTCCTACCCATTGTTTCTAGTTTTGCTTTCTTGACCTGAGCAGAATAAGTCTATGCCCTCTTTTATGTAACAGTCCTTCAAATAATTGAAGACAGTCAGTCAGCAAGAGTTATTAAGGTCCTACTATGTGTTAGGTGCATGCTATGCATGAGAAATACAAAAAACTGGTGAAAGATAAATCCTGCTTTCAAGGATCTCACAGTCCAGTGGGGAAGACAGCAGGCCAATAAATATGTACAAACAAGATAAAATGTTTCTCCCTCTACCTCTCCATGCCCCCATACCCCCACGCCAATCTTTTCTTTTCCAAGCTAAATGTTCCCAGGTCATTCAACTAGTCTTAATGTAACATGATCTCAAAAATCTTCACCATCCTGTGAGAGAAATGATTATTAATAATCAATAATTTTGGGGAGACCCAGAGTGCCCCCCTTTTCTAAAGCCCTCATTTCAAAGCTTAGTCTCTGAAGGTTGAACTAACTTTCTCCTCAATCAATCGTAGTCAGACTCCACTCAACCTTACAAGGAATCTAATCTAAGGTGAATTCCTGCCCATCACGTCGCACTCAAGCAAATTTGAGTAGAGGTAGATCCTTTGTCTAGTCCCCAGGGACAGTCTAGGTATAGAGATAGTCTCTTTGTCCAAGACTGACATATCCCTCTCCCAGTCCCTCAACCAGTGAGCCCACTTCCCTTTGTGAAATCTATCTCTCATTAATTGTTAACCAATTGTTAACCCTCAGGAACACCCACTCTTCCAAAGACATATAAACTGTGAGCCCACCACCAGGAGGGGTCTTTGGCATTCAAGAGAGTCACTGACCCTTTTATTAATAAAATGTTAGCATTATTAATAAAATTCTTAATTACCCAGAAATTATGTCTCTTGAACATTTTAAATGTCACACTGGTTGCCCTTCTCAAGTCCTCCTCTAGCTAATCAATAGTCTTTCCTAAAAAGAAGTAACCAGAATTGATATTCCAGTTGAACCAAAACATAGTGCAATGGAACTATTCCTACTCCAAGATCCCATGCTTCTCTTAATGAAGTCTAGATTGTATTAGCTTTTTTTGGCTTCCATATTATTCAATGATTCATGTCACAATTTAATCCAATATAGTAAGCATTTACATAACACCTACTATGTTCAATGCACTGCAGTAGATGCTGGGAATGCAAAGACAAAAAAGGAAACAGTTTCTGCCCTCAAGGAGCCTACAGTCTACAGGGGGAAATAAACCATATAAATAGAGATATATAACCATTGATAGTCCTAAAGTATGGGTCTCACTATTTTACCCTCCAGTTCAAGAAGTTTCAGAGCTTCTTCTTGACCTGAGGATGAAATGCAGGCTCCTCTATCTGGCACTTGAAGTCCTTAACAATCTTACTCCAATCTATCTTTTCAGATGATGTCGTGTCATTCACCCTTGTATACTCTACCTGGTTTTGGTTATTGTCCTTCATTCTGAAAGAGGACCAAAATGACATCACCATGTTGGGATCGAGGTTAAGTGTGTCCAGCTATGGCTGATCAGACCAATACAAGCTTGGAAGGCTCTGCCACAGGTCAGGCACAAATAATCCATGTGAACCTTTGGAGTAGAGATGTCTCTAAATTTGCATATCTCATGTTTCTTTTGAGCTACTGCAGTTCTGCTCTGCTCACACAGTACAGCACCTTCTTTGACATGGGTATACCATGCTGAGTGGTCCTGTCATGTCTCACAATCAATTCCAAAGTTCTTCAGAGAGATTTTGAGAATGTCCTTGTATTGCTTCTTCTGACCTCCATGTGAGTGCTTGCCTCATGTGAGTTCTCCATAAAGTAGTCTTTTAGGCAAATATACATTTGAATTTCAAACAACATGGCCAGCCCATCAGAGCTGCACTCTCTGCATTAGAGTTAAACTTGCATTTAATTTGGCAGTTTAGCTCAAGAAAGGACCTCAGTGCCTGATATCTTATCTTGCGAGGTGATCCTCAGAATCTTTCTAAGACGATTCAAATGGAAGTGATTCAATTTCCTGGCATGGTGCTGGTATACAGTCCAGTTTTCATAGGCATATAACAATGAGGTCAGCACAATGGCTTTGTAGATCTTCAGTTTTGTAGAAAGCCTAATAACTCTTCTTTTCTATACTCTCCTTTGGAGCTTCCCAAACACTGAGCTAGCTCTGGCAATGTGTGCATCAACCTCATCATCTATGTGGACATCCCTGGAAAGTATAGTGCCAAGGTAAGTGACATTAGCTACAGCATTCAAAATTTCTCTATTTGCAATAATTGATGGTTCTATGTATGGATGGTACAGCACTAACCAGTAGAGAACCTCTATTTTCTTGGTGCTAATTTTCAGGCCAAAATGAGCCCAAGCAGCAGAGAACTGATCCATACTCTGTTGCATCTCAGCCTCAGAAGCTGCACTGAGTACACAATCATCTGTGAACAAAAAGTCATGTACCAATTCTCCCACCATATTAGTCTTGGCTTGTAGCCTTTGCAAGTGAAATAACTTACCATCGGGGCAGTAGCTGACCTTGCTGCTGTTTTCACCCTCATTGAGGGCATCTCACAGCAGCACTTGAAATATCATGAAGCCCTGCTTTACTCCATTAGTGACTGGGAGATCTCGCACAACCACGCTACAGTGGAACTAGCATACAACACTGATGAACTTCTTTGGGTAATCAAATTTTCCAGCCTGACTGAACTTCTACTATTATTCCCTATGTATAACATTCCACCTTTTGCCTCTGTGTATTTACATAGGCTGTTTCTAGCTAACTTCAAGACTTTAGCTCAAGCTAACCCCTCCCAAAAATCATTTTCTATTTATTTATTATGCCTTGTATTGACTTATCAGTATACCCATTATTTCCCCTCTGTAGAGTATAAGCTTCTTGAAGAAAGCAGGAAGTCTTTCCTTTTTATCTTTGTATCTTATATGTACTAGGCATTTAATAAATGCTTGCGAAATGAATTAATACATCAATATACATCTTTTTCATATGAACTGTTATTTTGCCATGAACCCTCTCTTATATTTGTGAAATTGATATTTTTGGTCCCCAATAGAATAAGTGGTCAAAGGATATGAATAAACAGTTCTCCAAATAATTTCAAACTATCAACAAACATATGAAATAATTCTCCAAATCACCAATAATGAAAGAAATAAAATCAAAACAGCTTAGAGCTTCGAACTCACACCCTGAAAATTGGTAAAGTGACAAATGATCAACAGTATTACATTAATAAATGCTAATGCATTGCTCTTAGAGATGTGAATTAGTACAAGTATCTTGGAAAGCAATGGAATTATATTAAGGAAATGACTAAAATGTCCATACTTTCTGACCCAGAGATTCCAATACTAGGCATATACCCCAAGGAGATCATAGATTTTTTAAAAGTCCCTATATACACCAAAATATTTATAGCAGCACTTCTGGTGTTAGCAAAAAAAAAAAACTGGAAACAATTCATAGTATATGTTCATTTGTTGATTAGGGAATGGTTAAACAAATTGTGGTACATGAATGTAATGGAATATTACCATGCTGTAAGAAACTTTGAATTTGGTGAATACACAGGAGAATTTACATGAACTGATGCCAAGTGAAGTAGCACCAAGAAAACGATATCCATAATGACTACACCAATGAAAATGGACAACACAACCACAAAACAATCAAAAGTGAATGTTACAAAATCACGAAGAACTCAAGTCTGACCCCAGAGAAGAGATATAATAAAACACCTCCCTTCACTCCATAGGAGTGGGAAAATGCATGTATTTTCAGATTTTTAAAAATATATTGATAGGTTTTGCTGATTTTTTTCTCTAAAAAATTATTTGTTATATAGGATAGCTCTCTGTTTAGGGGAAGAGCGATACAAGAAGAAATTTAGGCAATGTAAAAACAAAAGATAACTAAAATTTGTTTTTAGAAATGTTTTAAACCAAAGTTTAAGATTTTATAGGCATTCCTGGCAAATTTCATCTGGTAAGATTTGGTCCAACGTTATAGCCCATCAAGATCTTTTCAAGTCCTGACTCGATCATCACGTTTGTTATCTTTGCGTCACCTGCAAATTTGATAAAGACAGCATCTGTGACTTTTTCCAAGTCATTGATAAAAATGTCAAATAGCACAGGGCCTTAGACAAATTTGTAGGATGGTCCAACGGAAGCCTTCCATATCAACATCTAACCGTTAATAACTGATGATTGGGTTCAATCTTGAAAGAAAACCATGCTTGCTACAAACACATATGCCGTGGGGCACAAGTTGTATAGCTCAACCTAAAATTATCTTTTTAAAAAATGTGATCTTTCATTTATATTCACCATATAACCCATCCCTTGACCTGTTGACTCCCCTCAGCAGTTACAGCGTGGGGCTATTTGATAGCCCTCTCCCCCAGCCTCTTCGATTCTCACTAGCACATCAGCAGCTGCTTTAGCTGGAAGCTCAATCTTGCTCTCTGTTGGCTGTAACTGCCCAGAACTGGCACGGGAAGGATCACCTGTTACATGCCTGGTGTCGAAGCTGACCCCAGTCAAATGGGAGGAAGGGAGTTAACCCTTAAAATTAAAGCCGTAAGAATATTCTGAGATTTTTGATGGCATAGTTTGACTAGGTAAGTCCTCTCATGTGATTCTGTGAAATGCATCATATACTTCAGATAAACTTCCAATTGGAACGTCAATGTTTATGATAGAGGGTTGCTTTTCCCTTGAAACCAAGACTTCTGTAACCATCAATATCTTTTACTTTCCTAGGCTTTTTCCTAGAATATTTGATTATTTCTGAAACCAGAAGTTCAGGCTATAACACACCTAGACCCCCTGTGGGAAATCTTTAATTTAAAAGCGGTGTTGTTGATCTAAAAATGCTTGAAAACAACTGAGTGTGGTTTCAGAAATATACAGGGATTGTGTCCACTTTCTAATTTTGATTCTCATAGTTAAATCCAGCCCTGATGCATGAAATGTGCCCTGAAAAAAACTTTATTATTATATTATAGCAACTAATAAATGGCATAGTTCTTTAACTCAACCCTACCCCACCACCCCCACAAAAGTGAAAGCTCTCTCTTCATTTTAAACTGTTACAGCTCCTCCCCTAATGCCATCAAGATTGGGGAGGGGAATAAGGACCACTTAGGGTTTGATATGTCATTCCAAGTACCCAAGGCCTTTAATATTGGTCAACACACAGCTTCCCAGATGGGAGCTAAGGCAAGTCAGTATGTACTCCATGGTGTTGCCCCAATTGGCCCATCCCTAATGTACATTGTGGCCAGAATAGACCAGATGCAAGGCTGTGTGTGAAGTTTGGATTCAGTCAAAGAGCTGCACTTGAGGACCTAGAGGGCCACATGTGGCCTCGTGGCTGAAGGATCCCCACCCCTAGACCAGAGCATCTTCTATTTACTTCCCCTTCCCCCATTAAACTTAAAGAGTTTGCGTGTTGTGAAAGGTACTTCCTTCCCAGGGGACCATTCACAGGCTATTATCCTCTGCAAGATGCTGTAAATCATAAAAAAGTCAAATTTTATATTGTTAGATGTCGTAGTATCATAGAATTATAAATTTAGAGTTAGAAGAGAAACCTTAGAGAAAATCTAGTCGAACTCTCATTTTTCAGTTAAGGAATGGAGAGATATGATTCCCTCCACCCCACGCCCCCATTCCTTCAGACTATGTAGTTATACATGATGAGGTTTTATAAGTTGTGTCCATACCCTAATTTTTTTTTATGAGGTGTGAATGATTCAGTGTTTGGGTCAAGAAGGGATCAACAAGTCTGTAGGTTAGCCAAGCCACTGGGTCCTTTAAAATGTTAAGCCCTGGGTAAGTTTTTAGAGTTCAAGAGTTGGAGGCAATTGTGAGACTCCTCCCTCCACCCTGCCCCACCCATTCCCAACAGTCATGTCTTTGGTGCTATTGGAGTGGTAGGAGAAACTGCACCCGGGAGAGAGCAGAGATAAGCAATCCAAATAGACACAGATATCCACCTGAAATAAGAAGCAGCTTTAATCAGCTTCACTCCCAGCAAAGGAGAATAGGGCTAGTGTAAGGAACAGATCCTGGGAGCCTAGTGCAAAGATTCTATAAAGAACAGAAAAAGGATTCCCAGGTCCTGTGGCATCAGGAGTTGTGAGTTACCTTGGCATTCTGGGCACTCAGCTGCTTAACCTGCCCAGAAGAGATACTGCAACCAAAGGGACGTTCTGAGAAGACTACAAGGAGTGACTTGTAGGTCTTGAAGTTCCAGCGTTGTGAGTTGCTGTAGCATACATGGGATCCCAAAATATGTGCCTCATTATTCTTCCCATGGATATTGTGTCTATTTGTGGGAGAGTATTGGAGGGAATGCTTTGTAATTACTGCTCTTTCTATACCATCTTAGTAAATAGATGCCTTTGCTAAGAGCTAATAGTATCTATTGGTTTATCATTAATGGGAACCATACTGGTAGGGGCTTGTGAGCTATGATAGTATGAGCCCATACTCATAGACTACACTCTAAAATGTGTAGTAGCAGTTGCCCTCTGGTATGAGTTTAATTTGGAAGGATGCTACATACACAAGAGAAAACTGAGGCCCAAAGAGGGACTTACCTAACATCACAAGGTGACAAATAGAAGTGCCAAGTATGTGCAACAAAATTAATTAATTAATTAGCATAAACTAGCAATATTCAAGCTGTGTTCACTCTGCTCACTAACCATCTGATAGTAAAACAATAATAGAGTGCCTCGGGGGTGGGGGGAACAACAACAGTGTATTTGCCAATGAAGGATCACGATTTAAATTCTTGTTCTTCTCTGTACTACCTTAAATAAATTTCATGCCTCTTTGAGCTTCAGTTTTATGATTTACAGTTTCAGTTTTTAAATTAAGAAGGTTGGACTAGGTGACTTTTCACTTTTAAATCTATGATTTTCCTGTTATCCTATATACCTCAGCTTCCCCATTTGTACAGTAAAATCAGTTCATCAGATTCCACAAGAATGGGCTCTGTTTACTGTATGAAAACTAGGTGCTTAGAAGATAGCTTTAGGCAAGTCGATAATGGCAACTAGGTGGCATATTGCACAGAGTATTGGAGTCAGGAAGATGAGTTTCAATCCAATCTCAGACACTTACTGGCCAGCCCTGGGCAAATCACTTAACCACTAATTGCCTCAGTTTCCTCATCTACAAAATGGGAATAATACAACAACCTCCCTGGGTTGTTGTGAAGATGAATCAAATGAGATAATATTTTTAAAGTGGCACATATTACAGCTAATAGCATTATTATTGTCAGCGGGGAAGAAAGTGAGAATTTTAGTTTTAAAATATTAGTTCCCACCCAGCACCCGCTTTGTGATTCATGGGCAAAGTATACTAAAGCAAGACAAAGGTTGTTTTTAATAACAAACTCCCAGGCACAGCTCCTATCTTCTTTCCTTAGTAAAAATTACTTTCAGCTGAAGAAACACACCCAGATCATTTGCATCAGTAAACAAGCAGAGCTGGAAAGTTAATGTGTTAGCATGTCCATATTTGCTCAGTGCAAGCCAATAAAAAAAAAGCCGCAGTTACCTTTGTTCCTTCTTTCTTCTTAAGGAAAGGCTGGCATCGGGAGGCAATTTTCTCATGACTCCAGTTCTGTGCTCGTCTGGATGTTCCACATGTGAAGAGGTGAATTTTTAAACATAAGAAATTGAGTGGATTTTGCACATCCAGGAAAAAAAACAGACTCTAGTGCACTTTCCTCAGAGGGTTAAGACTGGTCCAGCCTCAGATACTTCCTAGCTATGTGACACTGGGCAAGTCACTTAACCTCTGTCTTCCTCAGTTTTCTCGACTGTAAAATCCATTCAGTCGTTTTAGTCGTGTCCAACTCCTAGTGACCCAATTTGGGGTTTTTTGGCAAAGCCATTTCCTTCTCCAGCTCATTTTACAGATGAGGAAACTGAGGCAAACAGGGTTGAGTGACTTGCTCAGGGTCACACAGCTAGTAAGTGTCTGAAGCCAGATTTGAACTCAGGAAGATGAGTCTTCCTGACTCTAGGCCCAGCACTCTATCCATTACAACATTGTGCTGCCCCCAACTATAAAATAGCACCTGCCTCCCAAAGCTGTTGTGAAGATCAAATGAAATAATATTTGTAAAGCACTAGTGCCTAGAACACAACAGGTATTCAACAAATACTTGCTCCCTTCCCTTCTCTCCTCCCCACAAAGGGGAATGTTAAAGTGGTCTCCTCTGTCACAAGTGGAAGTGAATGAATAAGGTATGCAGTGGAGTCTTGCCTCTAATCATAACTGGCATTGATATAAATGCTTAATAAATATTTACAAAGTGCTTTACAAATAATATCTCATTTGGAACCCTATGCGACAGGTGCTGTAATTATCTCCATATTATAGATAGCGACACAGGGGCCAGAGAAAGCAAGAGGTCCCTTCAGGAGTGTTAGAGGCAGGCTGTGAACCTAGCTCTTGCTAACTTTCCCACATTCTGGACACTACGTTCTTCTGCATCTTTCCCCTACTCTTTTACTAACGGGTTGTATTGAGAAAATCACCCCACCTTCTTGGCTTTGGCTTTCTAATTTGTGATGGCAAAGAGAGGAAGGGGGAGAAATGTAGGAAGAGGGGGGCTGAACTAACTGATGTCTAAGGTATCTTGTAGTGAGTC
Source organism: Phalanger gymnotis (assembly GCA_028646595.1). Taxonomy (NCBI): domain Eukaryota; kingdom Metazoa; phylum Chordata; class Mammalia; order Diprotodontia; family Phalangeridae; genus Phalanger; species Phalanger gymnotis. Next base: position 164,712,818 of record CM053624.1, on the reverse strand, counting down.
TGAGACTATGAGGGGAGAAATGGTATGATTCAGTGGAAAAAGCATAGATTCTGGAGTTGAAAGGATCTGAGTTCAAATCCTACCTCTTTCTAACTCTGTGAACTTGACCTCCCCAACTCGCATTTCCTCCACCACAGAATGAGGGGGTTGGATTAGGTGGCCTCTGAGGTCCTTTCTAGTTCTAGCTCCCTGAATGGCAGCCGCTGAAATCACCACCACTATAGATTGACCTGGACCACGGCTGGGGAACCTGATCCTTAGGTATGACCTTTTGACTGAGTCCAAGTTTTACAGAACAAATCATTTCATTAAGGGGATTTGAGGGGCAGCTAGGTGGAGCAATGAGTAGAGCACCGGCCCTGGAGTCAGGAGGACCTGAGTTCAAACCCAGATTCAGACACTTGACATACTTTCTAGATGTGTGACCTTGGGCAAGTTACTTAATCCCAATTGTCTTTCCCCTCTCCTTTCCCCTCTCCAAAACAAAGACCCCACCCATTTGTTTTGTGAAATTTGGATTCAGTCAAAGAACCACACTTGAGGACCTAGAAGGCCATGTGTGGCCTTGAGGCAGCAGGTTCCCCACTCCTGACCTGGACAGATCCCCCAAACCTTCATTGCTCCATCCTGGGTTTTGAAGGGTGCTAATTCAAATCTGGCCCCAGACGCTAGTGGTGTGACCCTGGGCAAGTCACTTAATCCTGTTTGCCCCAGTTTCTTCATCTGTCAAATGAGCTGGAGAAGGAAATGGCAAACCACTCCAGTATCTTTGCCAAGAAAATCCCAAATGGGGTCACGAAGAATCAGACATTACTGAAATGACTCAGCAGCAACAAAAACTTGGCATAGGTAGGTCAAATCCCACAATGGCATCATTTTTCTAGCCCTTGTCAATAGCTCTGCGTTGACACTCTATCGTCATTTACCCAAAAGCTGTATTTTCTCTGTTGACAAAAGGAAGAGGTTGATGATTACATACATCCCTGCCTTACAAGACTGTTGTGAGGATTATTGAGTGACTTTTTGTGAGAAAGTGCTTTCTTTGGCGGGTAATGTCGGAGTGAAAAGGACAGGAATGAATTAAAGATCCATTAATACCCAGTATTTCTGGTAATGCTTGTAATAATGATTTTAATTCTAATCCCTTACCCTTCCTCATGTGTTTGTTTGGTCCAGGGCCTTAGAAATTGTTGCAGTATTGCAACACAGTGATTTCAGGGTTATCAATAGATGCCAGAGATTAATGACTCATTAGGTTGTAGCTTTGCAGACACAAGAGAAGAAAAAATACCAAACTCCCACATATTATGTCATCTAACAATTCCTGTTCTATTCATTGAATTGAAACAAATGCCTGAAGTGATGGTAATGAAAGCTATGACCATACTTGTTAGATGAGACAAATGTTGGAAAGCGCTCCCAAAATGCAGGTGAAATCTTGAAGGGTTTCTGAGGAAAATGCCAAAGAGCCATGTCATTGTCCTGCATCATAAATAAAACAGGAGCCCTGGCCATGTTATGAAAGGCTGTATGGATTGGGACAGAATAGATGATATTTCATATAATATGGGAAAGTGCTATTCCCAGCTTGGGGACCAGCTTGAGCTGAAACTGAGACAGAGTAAAAAAGGTTTTCAGTCAAGAAAAACATTTCTCTAAGGGCATAGAGGGTATGGGAGGGATGTAAAGTTTGCACTTAGGCTCCTGCTGTTTCTCCCTGGCAAACAGCTTGCAACACTGCTGATTGTCCCAAAAAGAGCCCATAATAAGGAAGTGACTTCAGAAGTGATTTTGCTATGCACTTTGGGTATGTAAATAGACTTTAAGTTGTCAAGACTGTGGAGAAGGATGAGTAAAGGCCCAGAAATACATGTGGAGGAAGAAAGAACAAAAGACACGAGAAAGAGGAGGAGGAAGAGGAGGTGAAATGTAGGAAGAAAAGAAAAGAAACTAAGTCTGAAGGAAAATTGGCAGTCTATTACTTTTTTAAAAAAAAATATATATTTTCCCAAATTAGTAGATAAACATTGATTGAGATTGTCTTCACCCTTTTACTGTGCACTGTGCTGGGATGCAAGAGGCATGGTCTTTGTGCCCAAAAAAGTTACAATTTAGTTGGTAAACTCAAATGGAGGAACGAGCTGTGATTTAATTGACATATAGAAATTAAGGATCATAATTAGAGGCAGCATTTGGACCCAAGTCCAGCATTTTCATCACTACGTCATATTCTCAAAAATCAAATTCACTGAAGAAGCAAAACATTGCATAAAAAGTTAGAAAATGGGGCAGCTAGGTAGCGCAGTCAGTAGAGCACCGGCCCTGGAGTCAGGAGGACCTGAGTTCAAATGTGACTTCAGACACTTGACACGTTTACTAGCTGTGTGACCTTGAGCAAGTCACTTAACCCCCATTGCCCCGCATTCCTCCTCCAAAATAAAATAAAATAGCTTGAAGTTAGAAAACATTATGTTTGCAGATGCAAATTAATTTGAAGTAAAGGATGGGGAACACAAAAGGAGTTATCTGAATAGTACACAGGCTTCCTAGCAGAACTCAGTTTTCAAACTCATTGAAGGGGGTCACAGTCTTGCATTTGTTAAAGGAGTAATTTTAGTGGGGTTGTAAAACATACATATCTGGGCCCATCGCTCAGTTTTCTTCCAATGTGGGTCTGTGTCAATATGGCAACTGGAAAGGGCAATAAATTGTTCCTACGACTGAGGTAACCTTAACAGCTGATGCTTCCTTTTTGAACCTAGCTGAGGCAACTGTACAGTGGACAGAGTGCCGCACCTGAATTCAGGAAAACCTGAATTCAAATTCTGCCTCAGATACTTATTTGCTATGAGATCCTGGGTAAATTACTTAATTTCCATCTGCCTCAGCTTTCTCACCTACAAAATGGATAAAATAATGGCTAACTTCTCTTTCAGGGTTGTTGAAAGGATAAAATTATATGATATTTGTAAAGCAATTTACAAAACTTTAAGTGCTAGTCATCATGATTGGTAGCAATAATAGTAGTAGTAATAGTGGTGGTAATATAAGTGGTAGTAATGATAGTAGTAGTAGTGGTAGTGGTAGTGGTAGTAGTAGTGGTGGTGGTGGTGGTGGTAGTAATAGTGGTAGTGGTGGTAGTAGCAGTAGTAGTAGTAGTGGTGGTAGTGGTGATAGTAGTGGTAGTACCAGTAGTCGTACCAGTACCAGTACCAGTACCACCACCACATGCATCCTGAGGCAGAAGCAATACCTAAAGCATCCTAGAGCCCAGGTTCCAGAAGTAACTTCTAGGGGTTTGGTGGTATTAGGAATTCCAGATACTCTAAGCTAGTCCTCTGACTCATCATTCTAGGTTATTTCTTTTATCTCATAAGACTATGAAATGTTAGGTTACTCAATAACATCCCCCACCTAGGTAGACTTCAGGGCTGGACTCGTCACTAGGTCACAGGAATGTGATTGGCTCTTTCATTTGGGGAAGTCTCTCCTGCAGAATCTCTCCTTTTTGACTCCCTCCGAGCCCCAACCTTAAGGTTCATTGCCTCCCAGCAGGTAGCAGAAGTCTGGCCTCCCTTGTTTGATAGTCCCTCCTGATTCAAAGCCAGTTCCTTCAATAAGAGAACTACCTTAGTTTAGGGTGATCAGAACTAGTTCAGTAAGTTCCACTTCCAAACTCTTTAATATCCCTTACAATTCTAAATTTATGATCTATTTGAGTCTTTGCATGCTTCTCTGATTTCTTCATATCCATTGTTTCTTGAAACATAGTAATATTCCATAACATTTATGTGCCATACTTTGTTTAATCATTTCTTGGTTGATGGGTATTTACATTGCTTTTGGTTGTTTCTGAACACAAAAAGTATTACTGTGAAAATTTTGGAGCAGGTAGGTGGCACAGTACCTGAAGTCAGGAAGACTCTTCTTCCTGAGTTCAAATCTGGCCTCAGACACTTACTAGCTGTGTAACCCTGGGCAAGTCACTTAACCCTGTTTGCCTCAGTTCCTCATCTGTAAAATGAGCTGGAGAAAGAATGACAAACCACTCCTGTATCTCTGCCAAGAAAACTCCAAATGAGGTCACAAAGAATCAGACACGACTGAACAACAAATAAAAATTTTGGTGTCTATGGGATCTTTCTATTTTTGATCTCCTTGGTGAATAATTTCGGCCCCTAGCTGACACTACCCCCTACAGACTACATCAAAGGCTATTTAGTGCAAATACACTGACTTTCCCAAGTCTCTCAGTATCCCCACTGCTCCCCATCTGATCAAAGATCTAGAGCTGGCAAATGACCTTCCAGGACATCCAAGAGGTGTTCAGCCTACCAATGCAAACTCAAACACTTCCCTTTACCTTCTTTCTCCTTCCCCCCACCCCTCCAAGCTCAGCTTGTGGCACCTGGGTCCTGGTACTAATTCATTATTAACCCGGAGAAATGAAAATGGAATATTTTCCTGAAACATTCAAATCACACAAATCTCAGGTTGGCTTGTTTCCACCCCCTCATTTGGGAGACTGCCTTCAATCTGACTAACTCCGTATTTCATATTATTTTACACCATAGCTACTCAGTTTTAAATGTACGAAGAAAATGAAAATGAATAAGATGCTTGTTAATAGCTACTCTGTAAAGTGTTCACCCCATAATCTCTCTGCTTTGATCCTTTGGACCACCCTGACTGCCTGAGACATAGGGAGGAATATTAGAGGTAATGAGTTTCAGGACTGAAATTTGCTGAGATTGGTTTGACAACAATTGGAGAAAAAAGAAGAGAGGTCTCAGGGTTTGGGATCAGTTTCTTGCCCTGACCACAGTACAGGTGGGAGTCCACAGCAACTATGAGCCCCACTCTGTTCTGATCTGGTCCGATTTGGGGGTTTTGGTCCATCTCTCATGTCTAACACCTTGGCTTCAGCTCCACTCTGGACTTCTGCCCTGACCTGCACAACTCTCTAGGATCTGTCTCATCCATACCCTTGTATAACTTCATCCTGGTCTTTGATTCACTCCAGGTGATTGTTGTAGACTCTGATACACAAAGAAATAGAATAAAAGCAAAAAGCTGAAATCCAAGACCACCTTGGAGATATTTTAGGATGCGGTGTCTGTGGTGGGGAATTAGGTAGGAAGAGAGGAATGAACAAAATTCATAATGTGCCATGGATATCCTAGCCATAACTTGACACTTAAATTATTTAAATCCATTTGATCATGAACAGACTATTATGCAACACATAACACAGAACTTTGTATGAAGGAGCTCTTTAATGTTTATTGATGGTATTGTTCAAATATGTAAGATTTAATATTGAGATGCTAAAACAGCTGTAATCAACAATTAGTACCAGAACTTGATTCTTACATGGCCTTTCCACATTATTTTGGACTTTGACTCTAAATGTGACTCTGCTCAGAATCAGTATTATAAGAAAAAGAGTCTTAAAATTAAGTATATTTAAGCAAGCAACTGAGAATATAGTGGAAAAAATACTTTATGTAGCACTTTCTGGGTTATTTCTTAAATCCCTCCCCTCAAGAGATAGTAAATTCCTCATGGCTGCGTATTTCTTTTCTTCTTGACTTCTCACGGTTAATAGCTTCTATTCCCTTGTTTAGGGAAGGTAGTGTGTCAGGTTGCCCAAGAATCCCGTACTTGAATGTTAACTTGGGAAGCAGGCCTTCAGCACAGTGTGCAGGATATGCACTCATTTCTTGGATCCAAAAAATGAGGGAGCCTATTAATGTTACCAGAAGACAGCAAGTCAATCCTGCCAGCTAAGTCAGTTTGTCCAGGGATCATTGAGGCATTATCTATCGGGAACACTCAGCCCAAGGGCCACCCCTTCCTCTCCCTCACATACACAGTCACCAATGTGGCGATCAGAGTATGTCCCATATTCTGCAGCTAAAACCCACGACCTTGTTTCTATACTTCCTCTTGTTTTGGTACAAAAATTGTGAAATTGTGACCAATAACTGCAGCTGTCTTTTACCTTTTTTTTTGGACACTATCTGTGATTTTGCTGGGATAGGGAACTCCTGGCGAGGCAACTCTCTCTTCCAACACAGATAGGTACTAGTCTGCTTTTTACAGTCTTAGGCAACTGGCTGGGTAACTGAGAGGCACATTGCCTTGCTCAGGAGTCATTTGGTCAGTCTTGTCAGACACAACACTTGAACCCAGGGCTTTTTGAGTCTGAGGCTGATTCTTTATATCCTATGGCTCTCAAGATCTGCCAAAATCACATCATCATTATCTAAAACTACTTTTCTTGGATGGGAGAAGGCGGGGCAATTAGGGTTAAGTGATTTGCCCAAGGTCACACAGCTAGTACACGTGTCAAGTGACTGAGGCTCGATTTGAACTCAGGTCCTCCTGACTCCAGGGCCAGTGCTCTATTCATTGTACCACCTAGGCTGCCCCCAATCTGATGATTCTTAAATGATCTCTTGACCTCTTTCTTCGGTCAGTTCTTTTAATAGTAGATACTTTACATTTTCATCTTTTGACATTTTTCCTAATATTTCTTATCATGTCAAAGAGTTATTGAGTTTTTGTTTGCTCTGTTATTATTTTCAGGGAGTTCACTATTTGGGTAAGATTTTCTTTCTTTTCTTTTAAGCTATTTATTCTCTTTTCATTTTTTTCCCCTCCAGAGTTCTTACTTCATTTTTTAAAATCTCTTGCTTCCACTTCTAGGTCTGTGTCCCAAAGAGATTATAAAAATGGGAAAAGGATCCACATGTACAAAAATATTTATAGCAGCTCTTTCTGTGGTGGCAAAGAATTAGAAATTGAGAGGAATGGCTGAACAAGTTGTGGTATACAAATGTAATGAAATACTATCGTGTCATAAGAAATGATGAGCAGGCAGACTTCAGAAAAGCCTAGAAAGACTTACATGAACTGATGCTGAGTGAAGCGAGCAGAACCAGAAGAACATCATACACAGTAACAGCAACATTGTGCAATGACTGACTTTGATGGACTTACCTCTTCTTAGTAATGCAAGGATCTAAGGCAACTCCAAAAGATTCATGATGGAAAATGCTATCCACATCCAGAAAAACAACTGTGGAGTCTCAATACAAATTGAAGCATATTATTTGCTCTCTTTTTTTTATTTTGGTTTCTTCTTTTCTGTGGTTCCTCCCATTGGTTCTAATTCTTCTTTACATGACCAATGTGAAAATGTTTAGTATGAATACATATGTAGAGCCTATATCAGATTACCTGCTATCTTGGGGTGGGGGAAGAGAGGGAGGATGAAAACATTTGGAACTCAAAAATCTCATAGAAGTGAATGTTGAAAACTAAAATTAAACTAATTAATTAGGGGCAGCTAGGTGGCACAGTGAGTAGAGCACTGGCCTTGGAGTCAGGAGGACCTTAGTTCAAATTTGGCCTCAGATACTTGACACATGTACTAGCTGTGTGACCTTAGGCAAGTAACTTAATCCCAATTGCCCTGCCAAAAAAAAAAATTAATTGATTAAAATAAAAAAATAAAATCTCTTGCTTTATTTCTGTCAGCCACTTTCATGGTCCTTATAGCAAAGTTGCCCACGAGTTTCTGTTTGGTTATCTTGTAAAATTGCTTTGTCCTTCTATATTTACCTCTTAGATAGTCTTTGACTTACAGTATTTCTTCATAGCATTTGATGTCTTTTACTGTTTATCCATAGCTCCAGCTTTAGTTTTTGGATTGACACTTTGTGCCAAGATCATGCTCTGTCCTCCCACACTCTTGAATGGGCAGCCAGACCCTTTTAGTCCTACCCTTTAATTATCGGACCTTGCCACTGGCTTCACCTCCACAACTGTGCCTTCTCTCAGAACATTGACAGGTTTAAGGCTCCCCTGAATCATCCTTGATCAGAGTGATGAGGTCTCCAGGCCCTCCTGAAGTGTCTCTAGTAAGAGTGCTCTGGATTTCCAGGGTCCCCTGGAGCTCTCCTATCAGAGCACCTCTGGCCCCATGACAACAGAATGTTACAGGCTTCGGGTGCCCCTAGAGGGTATCTGGTCAAAGTGCTGGCAGACCGTTTGCCTATTTTCCTGAGATAATGCTGGCTTCCCTGAGGGGCCTCCTCTCCCAGTGAGTAAGCTACTAGCTGTCTTTTTGTGCTTTCATGGCCTGGATGAAGAAGCTTATTGTTGCTTCTTTTTGGATTTCTTGATTATTCTCTGATATGGGCTCCTTTTTCTTTTTCTTTCTTTTTTTTTTGGCATGGATTATATGTGGGAGAGTTGGGCTCCTTTTACACCACTATCTTAACCAGAAGTCTCTCTAAATTTTTATCATATAAATGTTCAACTATTATTTAACCGTATTCTCTCTAGTTGCTGTCAAAAACCCCAGACTTCAATCTATATTTAAATATTAATCAAAGTTGCTTCCTGCCTAACAACATAGCTTCAGAGCTAGGCAGGATCCCTAGCAATATTGAAGCTCAACTGAGAGTATTATCTTGCCTTTACTTTCCTAAGATGGTGGTTCAACCTTATGTCTTCTATCTGTGACTTTAACACTTCGAGGATAATCCAGTGCTGTTCTTTAATTGGCAAGTTTGCAAAGAGCGATAGATTGTCTAACTAGCCAACTAACAGATGAGAGCTGAGCTTATTTGGAATTGATCCCAACATCATTGAACTTTCACTAAAATCCCTTCTTAGCATGCATAGGAGTTAGCCCTCAAAAATAAATATCACTGCCATTTGCTTCTCCTCCCTCTCCCCCTCCACTCAGAGCCTCAGCTCCAGACTCCAGGTGATGTGCACGCCAGGTGCTACAAGATAAACAGACATTTTGAATTGTGCAGTATTGAAAAGAACTAGACAGGAGATTTTCTTTAAAATATTTCTTTTTCTAAAAATATTTTCCTGAATTCTCACAATATTCATGATTTAGTAGAAAGAGTCCTGGATTGGCAATTAGGACAGCCAGATCTGCGGATCTCAGATCTGCTATTGTCTCTGTCACTTGGACGAGTCCCATAAAATCTCTGGGTCTTAGGTTCCTCATTTATAAAATGAAGAAACTTGAAGAGACCTTCAAATCCCTTTTAGTTCTTGTATTCCATGGTTTGTATTGTTTAAGGGAATCCTTATATGATTATGAATATACCAAGGACATATTAAGAGTATGAATGTAGCTCAGAATGCCTCAGAAGTCAACAAATGTACTATGGTTATTTTTATATGAATATAGCAAACTCACATGGAGCTAAAAAATATAGTTGGTTTGATTCACAAACTCTTAAGATGATGCAGTGAGCAATGGGTCCGGGAAGTTTAGGACTTCAAAGATCTGTGGATGGTGAACAGTGATCACAAAGCCTCAGGACAACCAGATCTTCCTGATGATAAGGATAATTACTCACACTTATGTAGTGCTTTAAGATTTACAAAGCACTGATCATGCAACAACTTTATGTAGTAGTACAACTACTATTAGCTCCATTTTATACATGAGGAAACTGATGCTTTAAAGGAGGAAGAGAGAAGATGGTGGCTGGAAAGCAGGGACTCACTTAAGCTCTCCCCCAGGTTCCTCCAAACATCTATAAAAAAGGCTCTGAACAAATTCTAGAGCTGCGGAACTCACAAAATAGCAGAGGGAAGCAGGTCTCCAGCCCAGGACAGCCCTGATGGTTTCTGGGTAAGGTCTATCCCACACTGAGCTGGGAGCAGAGGCCAGCGTGGGCTGCGGCTGGACCAACCAGACCAGGAGCCAGTTGGAGCGCGCCCTAGCGCCCTGAATCAGTGAGCTGCGGCAGTTACCAGACTTTTCAACCCACAAACACCAAGGACAACGGAGTAGGTTAGTGGGAGAAGCTGCTGGAGACTGGGATAGAGTTTGCAGTTTGGCCACCGCCCCAGGGGCAGCAGAGGTGGGGCAGCT
>CM053624.1:164657090-164702402 GCA_028646595.1 Phalanger gymnotis | reverse complement strand
TCAAGGGAGAAAATTCAATAAAGGGAGATAGGTTAGGAAGAAGCAAAATATAGTTAGGCTTTCACAACATGAGTGTTGTGGAAGGGTTATACATAATGATACACATGTGGCTCATGTTGAATTGCTTGACTTCTTAGGGAGAGTGGGTGGGAAGGGAAGAAGTGAGAGAATTTGGAACTCAAAGTTTTAAAAAATAGATGTTCAAAAACAAAAAAGTTTTTGCATGCAACTAGAAAATAAGATACACAGGCAATGGGCCATAGAAATTTATCTTGCCCTGCAAGAAAGAAAGGGAAAAGGGGATAGGAGGGGAGTGGGGTGACAGAAGAGAGGGCTGACTGGGGAACAGGACAACCAGAATATATGCCATCTTGGAGTGGTGGGGAAGGTAGAGATGGGGAGAAAATTTGTAATTCAAACTCCTGTGAAAATCAATGCTGAAAACTAAATATATTAAATAGTAAAAAAAGTTAAAAAAAAAAACAAGAATTGCCTACCCAGCAAAACTGAGTATAATGCTCCAAGGCAAAATATGGATTTTCAATAAAACAGAGGACTTTCAAGCTTTCTCATTGAAAAGACCAGAGCTGAATAGAAAATTTGATTTTCAAATACAAAAATCAAGAGAAGCATGAAAGGCAAACAAGAAAGAGAAATCATAAGGGACTCACTAAAGTTGAACTGTTTTGTTTACATTTCTACAAGGAAAGATGATGTTTATAATTCATGAAACCTTTCTCAGCATTAGGGTAGTTGAAGGGAATATATATATAGACAGAGAGCACAGGGTGAGTTGAATATGAAGGGATAATATCTGAATAAAATAAAATTAAGGGGTGAGAGAGGAACGTATTGAGAGAGGGAGAAAGGGAGAGATAGAATGGAGTAAATTATCTCACATAAATGTGACAGGAAAAAGCAGTTCTGCTGGAAGGGAAGAGGGGGCAGTTGAGGAGGAATGAGTGAATCTTGCTCTCATTGGATTTGACTTGAGGAGGGAATAACATACACACTCAACTGGGTATCTTACCCCACAGGAAAGCAGGAGGAAGTGGATAAGAAAGGGGGTATGATAGAAGGGAGGGCAGATAGGGGGAAGAGGCAATCTAAAGCAAACACTTTTGAAAAGGGACAGGGTCAAGGGAGAAAATTTAATAAAGGTGGACAGGATAGGATGGAGGAAAACATAGTTAGTCTTTCACAACATAATTATTGTGGAAGTGTTTTGCATATTGATACACGTGTGGGCTATGTTGAATTGCTTGCTTTCTTAGGCAGGGTAGGTGGGGAGGGAAGAGGGGAGAGAATTTGCAACTCAAAGTTCTAAAAGCAGATGCTAAAAAAAGAGCTATTTTTGCATGCAACTGGAAAATAAGATATACAGGCAATAGGGTATAGAAATCTATCTTGCCCTACAAGAAAATAAGGGGAAAAGGGATTGGCGGGGGGGAGTGGTGTGACAGAAGGGACAGCTAACTGGGGAATGGAGCAATCAGAATATACACCATATTGGAGTGGGGGGGGGAGGGTAAAAATGGGGAGAAAATTTGTAGCTCAAAATCTTGTGGAAATCAATGTTGAAAACTAAAAATATTACATAATAAAATATGATGATGAAAAAAAATAAAGGAGGAAGAGACTTGTCCATGGTCACAAATCCTTTCTTAGTAAGTGAGCTAGGGGCAGCTAGGTGGCACAGTAGATAGAGCACCAGCCCTGGAGTCAGGAGGACCTGAGTTCAAATCTGACAATTACTAGCTGTGTGACCCTGAGCAAGTCACTTAACCCTGTCTGCCATACATACCCCACCCCCAAAAGTAAGTAAGCTAGTAATTCTGAGGCAGAATTCAAATCCATATCTACTGTTTCCAAGTCCAGTATAGCAGTAAAAGTTCTGGATTTGGAATCAGTCCACTTAGATTCAAATCTTTGTTCTGCTTTGTGATCTGGGACCATTCCATTCTCTTTGAGTCTTTATTTTCTTATTTATAGGATGAAGAGGCTTGATCTGGTGACCTCTAAGGTCCTTTCCAGCACTAAATCTATGATTCCATACTAGATAGTTCTTTATGGTAGGTTTTTGTCTTTTCAGTTTTTAGTGGATTTCACCTCTATAAAGCAGTACTTGTTTCATATTATTTTATTTATTTACTAGCATTGGGTTAATTTTTTAAATAAAGCTGAAAAAACTTTTATGAAATAGCACAAAATGTAAAAAAGAAGAGCCAGAGGAAACATAGTTTATACTAATGACAAACAATTAGATTCTTTGTTACTGGAAGCAAAAGTTGGTTGACTAATTTGTGAGGAATTCTGCAGAAGGGTTTCAGGTAAGGATTGGGATAGATCATCTCTGAGGTCCCTTTCAACTCTGGGATTCAAGAAATCCATAATTTTTTTTTCTTCCCAAAGCCATTGAACAGCAATCATTAGAATCTATAGTAATAACAACAGGAATGGGTGTAGACATTTAACTTTACAATTTGTGAGCTCTCTCCATATCTTACTGAGAAGGAAGTTTATATGTCAAAGTATGGAATCACATTTGATATTCCATCTGTCAAATAGATATCCTGCTAGTTTTTACCAAAAAAGCCTGATGTCTCCACTGCCAAATAGAGCATTGAAACCGAGAACTGAGGATATGAGAACAGAGTTTCTTTTCTTGGTTTTGGAAGCAATGGAGTTTAAATGACTTGCCCAACATCAGGCAGCTACTAAGTGTCTGAGGCCGCATTTGAACTCAGGTCCTCCTGACTTATGGCCCAGTACTCTATCCACTGCATCACCTAGCTGCCCCCCGGCAAAGTTTCTTTTCTAAGAATGATGTTGGTCCATGGAGCTATTGTTAAAGATTTCAAGCTGGAAGCAGGGATAAGAAATCAACCAACAAGCATTAATTAAGTGGGAAAGAGTCTTGTCTGGTGCTTTCAATTCAACAAACATTTACTAGTTACTATAGCTATGTGGATCGGTGTGCTAAGGGAGATAATAGAATTTCGAAACACAGTCCTGGCCCTCATAGAACTAACAGATAAAGAAGAGAATATGGTAACTATGCAAATATAGTAAGTATAATACATGATAGCTGCTTAAGAGAAGCACAAGGAAAGAAGGGAGCATCAATTCTGATTGGAGGCACCAAAGAAGGTTTCCTAGAGGAAGCTGGACTTTGAAGAGTAAATAGAAATTCCAAGGAAAGGGATTGGGAGAGAAAGATGGAAATGAGATGGAGGCATTCTAGGCATGGAAAATAGCATGAAAAAACTGGGATTGGTGAAGAATCCCACATAACTATGGTTGTATTGTAAACTTGGGAGTCCAAGGATCATTAAATACTTTATTGGTATTTTTAAATGCTCTGAAAGAAATTAGAAGGGAGATTTTAAAACAAAATGATGAAGATAGTGAAGCAGCATGATCTAGTCAGAAAAGCCATGACCAAGTATTCAAAAAACCCAGTTTTTAGTCCAGATTCTAAGACCCCAGGTGGACAAGTCATTTTACATCTTAGTACCTCAGTTTCCTCATCTGTGAAATGGAGATACTAATAAACTATTCTACATTTCTGGAGCTAAGGCGAAATAATACATAATAATGACAACAACATGTTTTAAAGTACTTTGAAAACATTTGAAAAAATTGTATAAAAATGATAAAGTATAAAATATGCTTTTAGATTATCTTAGAATGAAAGATAATCCTTGTTGCAGCATAATAACAATAACATTTACGTAGCACTTCTTATGTGCCAGGCACTATGCTAGGTGTTATTATTATTATCAATTAATTATTGATTATTATACTTATCTCATTTGATCCTTGCAACAACTGTTGTTAACAATATTATTATTATTCCTATGTTACAGATGAGCAAACAGGATTAAATGACTTGCCCAGGGTCACACAGCTAGTAAGAGCCTGAAGTCAGACTTCACCTCAGATCTGTCTCACTTATTCCAGGTCCAGTGCTTTATCCTCTCTGCCACCTAACATTTGGCAAGACCAGCTGATTTGGAATCTGAGGCCCTGGGTCCAAATCCTGACTTTACCACAATACTTTGATGACTTTGGGCAAGTAAATCAATTAATATCTCAGGGTTTCCATTTTTTTTATTTGTAAAATAAGGAATTTGGACAGGATGACCTCTAAGGCTCCTTCCAGCTCTAAAGCCATGATCTTATCATCCTATGAGCTGTCTGAATCAGTCTCTATTTGGTACTAGGACAAACGAATCAGTATCATAAATGATACCGATAATTCAATTGCAAAAAAACACCTTTTCATTACCCCTGAGGCTAAAAAATCAGATGTGAACAAGAGAACCAGTTTTCTAACAATTTTTTTTTCCAAATAGAATATGAAATTCTGGAATTGCAGTTCCAGTATCTTGCCTTTTCACTGTTGCATCTTGTATTTCAAACTTGTTAAAACTCACAGTCTCAGCAAGGTCAGACCAGGCTAGTAATTAAGTGGCAGATCTGAAAGCAATGATGATACAGGAAGTGCGGCTGGTGAGTCAGTAACTCCGGCTGGTGTTCTGACTCAGAGTGGTACTGAACCCATACTTCTAGGTCATCTGAAGGGGTCAGCCGCATAGCTTAGTAGCTATTCAGGTGATATACAAAAAAAAAAGAACAGAAGAAGAAAAAAGAAAAAAAATTTCCATTTTTTTGTGGGTGGAAGGTATTGAGTTTGGGACTTTGCTTTGTTTTTTTAAAGAGGAATTCTAGTCCAATTTCACATGCTTTGGGTCTACTATGACTACCCTGTCTCATAAGGCACTTATATGGCACAGTGAATAGAGCACTGGGCCTGGAGTCAGAAAGATCTGAATTCATATTTGACCTCAGACACTTGCTAGCTGTGTGACCCAGGGCAAGTCACTTAACCCACTGGAGATGGCAATGGCAAGCCACTCTAGTGTCTTTGCCAAGAAAACCCCAAAAGAGGTCAAGAAGAGTCAGACATGACTGAACAACAGCAACAACGTTATCTGTCTCACGTATACTATAAGGTCTCATTATCCTTTGCTCTATTTATCACTTTGCCAATTGTCATTCTGTCTAGCAGCAGGAAGACTCCTCTGCTAGCCCCGCTATTCTAGCAAAGACTCTGTTAGCAAAGCTCACATGGATTCTTCGTATAAGTTCTTCTGTCTCCCTTCTTTGAAGGGGAAGATAACAAAAGGGTTTGGAAGCTGAGAGTAGATGGATCTCTTACATCATAGGATCAAAAATCTAAAGCCGGAAGGGACCTTAGAGGCTGTCCAGTCCCATATCCGCATTTGACAGACAAGGCTCAGAAAAGTTAGGTGATCTAACCAAAGTCACGCAGATAATAAGAGGCAGAGGCTGAGGCAGAATTTGAACTCAGGTGATGTGACCACATATTCAGAACTCTCCACTTTATCATTCTCCTCCTTCTCCTTCTTTCCCTCCTCCTCTTCTTCCTTTCCCTCCTCTTCCCCTCTTCTCTTCCTCCTCCTCTTCCTCTTCTTCCTCCTCCTTTCCCTCCCCTTCCTCTCTCCTCTTCCTCCTTTTCCCCTTCCTCCTCCTCCTCCTCCTCCCCTTCCTCTCCCTATTGAAGTTTGTGGGAGGGAGTAGAGGAGAAAGGAGATTAAAGACACAGCACATTGATCTTAGTGGGAGAAGGTCATAAATTACAAGACTAAAAGTGGAAATTATAGTGCTTGGGGTTATAAATACCCTCCTACTCCCTCTGACCCCAATATCTTTTTCCTCATCAGCACAACCAGATCTTGGCTCACTGGTGTCCCCTTCAGGTTTCAAGCTTCTATGACTCCTCTTAGTTTACCAGTTTCAGTCCCCCTAAAGCCCTTGCGGGGACAGGATAACAGAATTTACCTTCTCCCCACCACTACCATCTGTACCCTGATAAGAACAAACCTTAGGTATTTAAAGGAGATTTGCTCTAAAATATTGCAGGGGAATATGCAATGTGATGGTAGTGATTGGGGGTATAGATAAAGATTAAAAGGTTAATACTGCAGTTTTCAAAGGCAGTTTACAAATATAGTTTAATCCTGGCCCCCCAATAGCTATTCCAACTGGCTCTTTCCTTCCTAAAATCTCTTTTCAAACTGGATTTTGATATTACCTAAAATCTAATTCAAAGTCCATGGAACTGGTTGATCAGAGATTCTCCTCGCTGCATTCTAGAATCTACTTTTCCAGCCTTAAATGTACCATGTTCTGAGCCAGGACTGATTCAGGCTCACAGTTAGAACAAAATTAGGCATTCATAGACTACCTTGTAACATTTAACAAAAACATTCCATCAGGGATATTATTATGCTGGTTTGAGTAGATGTAGTCCTGTGTGTTTGGTAAGAAGGGTATGTTGACTCTGCAGTGGGACATCCATCAAGACTGACTTCTCGCAGGCTAGACTTTTTATAACTAAGGCCACCTGGAAGCTGTGTCATTGGCTAGAGCCCTAGTCTCCTGGACCAATAAAATCTCAAGGATGTCTCCCCTGCCTTTTAGAGAAGAATTAACCCAACCTAGCAGGCAAGGGCCCTAGTAAATGCTATTCCTACCAGATGGCATTTGGGAGTCTGGGCTTAGGCAGGGATGTCCATATGACAGATAAGTCATTTCAGGATCTGTCCCTCTGGCTCATTGGCTATTGTCCAAGAAAGCATATTCTGCCCCAATCCCAACTAAACTTCCAGTAGAAGGAAACTCTTTTCCCATAGTAGCTAGGTCACAAATCTATTTCCCTATTGATTTTAGGCATTTGCACCTTCATTTCCCTGTTGCAATGCTAACTAGCATGCTCTGGTCTCTGCTGGAAAATGCCTATCCTCTCACCTTGCTCCTTGCTGGATCTCTTGCCACAGCCAGCCTTCCACTGGCACTCATGTTATGTGCCAGCCCCCAGACCCTTGTCTTCAGTCTATGGATTTTTTTTTCTTTTGGTCCATTCCTATGATTTCATTGGTTTAGGAAAATCCTGGTGAGGAAAACCTTTCTACCAATGCAGAGGGGAGGTAGGGGAAAGGGAAGGGAATAAGGATTTGTATAGCACCTACCATGCACCAGGTATACTGTAATAAGCACTTTACAAATATTATTTCATTTGACCCTCTGAACAGCCCTGAAAGTTAGGTGTTGATATTATCCTCATTTTGCAATTGAGGAAACTGAGGAAAACAGAGTTAAAGTGACTTACTGAAAGTCAAACGGCTAATAAGTATCTGAAATCAGATTTGAACTCAGGTCTTCCTGACTCCATGTCCAGCACTCTAACCACTGTACCACCTAGCTACCTCAAACCAACCTCAAACTTCAGACCAGCAACTGTTGTGCAATTTATACTTTTAGAGAGTTGTAGGCACCAAGAGATTCTAGTTAGTGACTTGCTCAAAGTCACACGACTAGTATGTGTCTGAGGCAAGACTTGAACTCAGCTCCTTCTGCCTAAAGGCTGCCTCTCTAGACATTATGCTATGCTACCTATCTACTCCATGGATTCTCCTGTCAAAAAAAAAAACTGTAACCACAGAGATGACTCTGTTCAATGACTCTATGATTATTAATGTTAACTAAGTCACAAACAGGAAGATGTAGACATACCAAACATGTCTATCATTATCATAAAGGATGTACTCTGTAGGGTCAAAATGGAATAATTCTTGCCTAGAGAGATACACAGTGAGGTCTGTTAAAGGAACAAATTTCTCATTTCCCATCTCAGGACTGTGAGTCATAAACTACTTCCCTCAAGGCTGGACCCTATACTCAGTTGTTTTTCAGTAATGTTCAACTCTTCATAACTCCGTTTGAGGTTTTCTCGGCAAAGATACTAGAGTGGTTTGCCATTTACTCTCCAGCTCATTTTACAGATCAGGAAACTGAGGCAAAAGAGGTTAAATGACTTGCCCAGGGTCACACAACTAGTAAGCATCTGAGGTCAGATTTGAATTCAAGAAGATGAGACTTTCCGACTCCAGGAAGCACTCTATCTACTGTGCCATCGAGCTCCTGGTGGATCCCATTGGCTGGGCATTTTGGAGTATCAACATCTCTTTAGTTGGATCTGTGATCTCATCACTAAAGAAATTCCTTCCCTAAATGGGGATTACCACACATGCCTTTTTATCCTGTGTGATTCTTGTATCTGTACTTCTAAAATCCTCCACCAAGGATCTGTACTGCGTGCAAGAAACCTTCTTCTAGATCTTTTAGTATTTTGTGGATACCAATGCTACATTTGGGTTTTGTCCATCTGTTACCCTCCACTCTCTTTTGATCACTGACTCACCTCGTTTCCTGGTTATTTACATTCTTGATGATATCTTCTGTATCACTTCTTGTGCTACAAGATGCCTGGTAAGAGCGTCATTGGGAATATGTTGCAACTTAATTACACCAACAAGATCACCTAGTGTTAGAGCTGAAAGGGACCTTGGAAGTCAACGAGCTTCAACCCCTCATTTTATAGAAGAAACTGGGGCCTAAAGGGAAGAAGGAGGGAAAGTAGGGGGGGAACCATTTATTACATGCTCACTTTATGCCAAGCACTGTGCTAAGTGCTTTATAAATATCTCATCTGATCCTCACAAAAGCTCTGTGAGAAAGGCGTTATTATAATCCCCATTTTACACGTGGCTGACAGGGGTTAAGTGACTTGCCATGGGTCATACAGCTAGTAAGAATTTGATCCTGGATTCTCAGGTTTTCCTGACTCCAGATCCAGCCTTCTACCCACCTAAGGTTATATAGGTAATGTAAGGGGTATTCAGGGAGAGCTAGCACCTCCGGGTGTTTATCCACACTTTGATGTCCACCTGTCACCCAACTCTCATCCGTGGCTCCAAGAAGCTGGAGTATGTGGCAGGGGTGGGGGGGCACACCCTGGTAAAACTGTCTTGGCAGACAGGCTAAATCAGGTTGAGGATAACTGACAGGCCTCACACCTAATGGTAAATTAGGAGGATATCTACCCCAAGTATGTGAAAACTTTCCTTAGGGAATGGTCAGATGAGAACAGTTTGTTCCAATGACTATGAAGGTGGATGAAGAGGAGACTGTGGAGTGCTAAGAGCTTGGTCGGACATCTAAGATGCCAAGGTCATCCACTACATCCTGGGCTATCATCAGTCATCTTGATTTTTATCTGACCAAGGGACTTTGGTGACTCTGGGAGAGAGTGAGGCTACCAACTTTATGCAACTCCACTTCGCTTGAATCCAAGTCAAGACATCACCCATGTTGTCATTGGTTCTCTTCGAAAATGAAGGATGAACGACCACATAGGTAGTAAATATCAGGGTCAAAATTCCAACCTGAGTCTTTGGTTTTGTTGAGTTTGCAGTGGTTTGGGGATATCCAATTCAAGACATCTAAGAGGCAGCTGGTGATGCTTGACTACAGCTCAGGAGAGAGATGAATGCTGGATATATGGAACTGAGAATTATGTGCATATAGATGAAAATTGCTTTATGCGTGCAGAGTCTGTGCCCTGGATAGAGCCTTAAAGGACTCCTGTGGCAAGTGGGCATGATGTGGATGAGGAACCAGAAAAACGAGCTGGTATAAAGGAAAGAGTTCTGGATATAGAGTGCAAATATAGTGAAAGATACAACCTTCCATTCTGAGACAGATCTTAAGACTGCTGAGCTCACGTTTATGGACAATCTAAATATTATGTTTCTTTGTGATCTTTTTCTCTACTCTCCACTCATCAGGTAGGTGCAGTGGATAGAATGCTGGACCTGGTATCAGGAAGATCTGAATTCAAATTTGGCCTCAGACACTTATTGGCTGTGCGACCCTGGGCAAGCAATTTAACCTTGTCTGTTTTGGTTTTTCTCAAATGTAAAATAGAGCCAATGTTGCACCTTCCTCTCAGGGTTGTTGTGAGGACAAAGTGAGATAATATTTGTAAAGCACTTTGCAGATCTTGCAGCTCTATATAAGTAGCAATTAATATTATTGTCATCATAATCATACTAGAAACAGAAGGGAATGACATCAGCCTAAGTGTGTGTGTGTGTGTGTGTGTGTGTGTGTGTGTGTGTGTGTGTGTTGTTTCATGGATTTTTATTGTAGTCCAATGGAAAGAGCTCTGATTTTAGTGTCAGGAGATCTGGATTTGAACACAAGCTCTGCCACTTACTACCTCCATGATCTTGGGCAAGTCATTAAGCTTCTTTGGGCTTCATCTTCCTTCTCTGCAAAGGAGGAGGCTGGAAGCAGTAGATGATCTCTAAAGTCTCTTCTAGCTGTAAGTATATGATACATTGCCAACACTGACATATTCCTGAATTAATGGCCAATGAACTGAGAGATGGCATTTCTAAAGTGCTTTAAGATTTCACAAAGCATCTTATATATCTTTCCCCGTTTGATCTCCATAATATTCCTGCACAGTATGTGGTACAAGTATAATTATGCCTATTTTATGAAGGAGGAGACTGAAGTTCAGAAAGATTGAGTGACTTGAGTAAATCACAAGTTCAGCAAGCAGGAGCAGGTCTTCTGACTCTGCGTCCAAAGTTATTTCCATCAAACCATGCTGACCCTTGGAGGGCATCAGTAAGAAATAAAGAGGGCTTATTGTATTTATTTTGCTTCCTGAGTGAAACTATAAGCTCTCTGAGTGTCCAGTATCCCAGTCCAACATCTCCCCCACTGCCAAAAACAAATTGGGGGTTCAATAAAAATGTATTTAATAGAGACCATTTGATCATTTTTGACCATTTTTTTTCCTAAGAAGAATATACATCTGATGCATTCAAGGCCCAGCGCCACCCAGTCTAAGTGACTTCTGTAGAATCTGACTATGTTCTCTTTGAGAGTTATTAGGTAGTCCATTGAATTGAATTGAATTATTGAATATTATTGAATATGAATTGAATATTGAATATTAGGCAGTCCACATAATTCCCAAGTCTTTGTGAATTGCATGATAACTCTTGCTGGCAAGAGAACAAGACAGATGGACTTGAGAAATATGTTTAACCTATAGCAGTAGGACACATTGTCAGCTTGTGTCTCAGCCATGACAGGGCCCCTTTAAATTTCCAATGTCACTGAAGAGAGGAGGATGACAGTCTCTAATGACTAATCCCTCCATTCTTCTTAGCCTCCCCCACTCCCAAATAAAGACAAAGTCAACTGTCTGATGGAGAATACAGAGTCAAGGGTTGGTTGAAAGAGAATTTCCATCTTCTAAAATGATGCTTAACAGTTATTTAATAATGTGTTCCTCGAAATGAAATCTTACAGAAGAGATGAATGGGATTGCTTAAAGGTGTTCAGAAAATATTTCTTTTAAAAATTCTAGCTGAAAGACTATGTCCTGAATGCTTAAATAGAATATTGTAAGAAGGGAAAATTTATCCATGCTTTCTAGACTTCTGATCTTCTCCCTAAACATGTATTTGGAGAAAAACACCTGAAACCCCTGGAAATGACTAACATACACTCCAAATTTTGTTTTCAATGGAATCTCCTTCATAGAAATGATACCCGTGAGAAGAGCATATGGCTGTTGTTTCTGTGCCCAACACAATGCTAGGCATCTTATAAATATAAATGGAATTTAATGGAATTAAATTCTACCATTTTCACCTCTCTTGTCTATGCACCATAGATAGTGTTTAATTGTGCTGGTGCTACTCAGAGACAAAGACATTGCTGACCCCTGGCTCAAAGGAGTTGGTAAACAGTACCTTGACTAAACTATTGTTACATGAGAAGGTGAAAAAAGAGCAGAATTCAAGTCAATTCAATTCTAGTCACAATTATGAAACACCTACTATGTGAAAAGTAATGTGTTAGGTACAGGTGAAATAAAGTTAAAAGGAAAATTTGGCTCTGCCTTCTGTGAGAAATGAAAAACCTGAGTTTCTGGATAATTAGTAATCAATTTATTAATTAGGTAAGCTAATAATAAATCGATGGTCAATAGTTTCCGTAACCAAAGATACCTAATGTAGATGCTGAATGACAGGAAAAATTGGTGGGCATTTAAATGAGGAGTTGAACTAAAAGTCTTCAGCTCCTCATGCTGAGAATGTTGCTTGATCATGAGGGACAGTAGCTTCCAGAAATCTGGACAGAGGAATCCATCTCCACCCAGAGATACCCTTTCTGGTTGGTTTTTTTCTTCATGAGCTAGGTTACCCTAAACTCAATGGAGGGGTACAAGGACATGGCCTTATTCCCTCAGAGCAAGAATTCACTTAGATTAGATTGTTTATTCATCAAATAGAAGTAAAATCTTCTAGTTGGAAGGGGTCCTGCCCAAGGTCTCGGAGCACGTACCCCAAGGATTAGGGCAATCTCCTATACCAGTCATGCCTTTCAGAGACTGGCTGACTGACCTACAGGAGCTGGTCCCTAAATGAGGAAATAAAAAACCTAGATCCTAATTAACAATGGATTGTTAATATAACAGAAAATAATCATTTCTGTCACTTCAAGGAATTTATACTACACTAGGTCATGGGAGGGGTAAATGAGAAGAAGGGAAGAAAGGAAGGAAGAATAAAGAGATTCGGAGAGTAGAAAAAAGACAAAAAAGACAGTAAGGAAGAGAGAAACAAAAGCTTAGGAAAAAAAGAGGTGAAAGAGATCATAAAAAAGGGAAAAGGACCCACATGCACAAAAATATTCATAGCAGCTCTTTTTGTGGTGGCAAAGAATTGGAAAGCAAGGGGATGCCCATCAATTGGGGAATGGCTGAACAAGCTGTGGTGTATGATTATGAAGGAATAATATTGTTCCGTAAGAAAGGATGAGCAGGCAGATTTCAGAAAAACCTGGAAAGTCTTACACGAATTGATGCTGAGTGAAGGGAGCAGAACCAGAGGAACACTGTACACATTGTGTGATGACCAACTTTGATAGACTTAGCTCTTCTCAGCAATATAATGATCTAAGACAATTCCAAAAGACCTATGTTGGGAAATACTATCTACATCCAGAGAAAGAATTATGAAATCTAAGTGCAGATTGAAGCACACTATTTTTTCTCTCTTTTTTTTCTTTCTCGTGGGTTTTCCCTTTTGTTCTGACTCTTCTTTCAAAACATGACTATTGTGGAAATATACTTA
The DNA here is from genome assembly GCA_028646595.1 of Phalanger gymnotis. Taxonomy (NCBI): domain Eukaryota; kingdom Metazoa; phylum Chordata; class Mammalia; order Diprotodontia; family Phalangeridae; genus Phalanger; species Phalanger gymnotis. Next base: position 164,689,311 of record CM053624.1, on the reverse strand, counting down.
TTATGACTGTACATTTATAGCCTATATCAGATTGTATGCTGTCTTGGGGAGGAGGGAAGGGAAGGAGGGGGAAAATTTTAGAACTAAAAATCTTTTAAAAGTGAATGTTGAAAGCTAAAAATAAATAAATTAATTTTAAAAAAGAATGAATAAAAAGAAACTAGCTATGGAAAAATAAGATGTGAAAGAGAATAATATCAGGGCCTTTGTGTTTTTACTATCATAAAAGCTACCTTCATGGTTTGATGAAGTTAATAAAACTCCCTAAAACAATGTACCTCCTTCATTTTCAGAGGTCAGATGTCAGTTAAGCTATTTCTTCCCTCCTCCAATATGAAAATTTTTATTTTGACTGTTTTTTTTTTACTTCTAGGCAGTTCCTGTGTTTAGCCATAATCCATACAATAGTAATTTTATGTATGTACATATCTCCCTTCAATAGTAATACTGCTCAATGATGCAAAAGAATAGCATTTGGTTCCAAAGTAGTCTGTATTTCTAGAATGTATTGTGCTCTATTATACAGAATGTCCCTAAAGTCTGGACAAATAAGCAATGTGGAGTCATTGCATCAAGTTCACATGCATCTTGCAAAACGCATCAACCTTTGCATCACAAATGATGGAAACCATATTGAAGATGTTATTTGTTAATATTCCAATTAAATAAAATGTTGTTGAAAACATCATTCATTTCATTTCTTGAAAATATGCATTTTTGCCTATGTGTCCAGACTTTAGGAACACCTTGTACAGCATGGCCAGAGGACTGGGTGTTCTGGTTAACCAAATATTTTGGTTAAAAGTTGTTACTTTACCATATATATATATATTTCTATACCATACATGGATAATTAATTTTCAGAGAATTAAAAAGCAATAAACTTAGCCTGAAAGTCTCCCGTGATGTAGCTGTAGCCTGACTTTCCATCTTTAATCTCCCACTATCCCACATACCAAACAGATTTACTTACTGTTCCCTAAGCATACTCAGTATTTTTCTACCACTATGCTTTTGCTGACACTGTTCCCTCCACCACAGTACCCTTTCTTGCTAACTCCGTATGTCCAATTCCTTCAGGTTCTGGATAAGAGCGAATGTAAATAGCAATTGTTTCTGTTTTGGCCAGAAACCCTGAGGTTCCCTTCCAAGATGGATATATTTTTTTGACTAGGTAAAGAGGCCATTCTCTGCCTCATTTCTGACCTAGCCTAAATCACTGAATAGGCTTTGCCTCAGACAAGCTGAGACCTGGGAAAGGCCTTAGCTTAAAAAGGCCAAGGTCTCCCACTGCAATCAGGGCCATCCCCAGTCATTTTGATCCATATATGGTATATATAGTATGACATCATAGCACACGATTCATTATATGATATGATATTAATTACAAATAAAGAAGATATGCTATTTGTCCTAACAGAAGTTTTCAATCTATTAGGGGAAACCAAGCCTGCATGATTAATATATTATATTATAATGTTATATTGTATCATATTATTTATATTGACATATCACAGTATATGTAATATATCACATTTATTGTATTGAACTATGCTGTATTATATTAATTTTCATGAGGTCTGGTTTCCCTTGCCAGATTGAAAACTTCTATTCTGAGGGCAAGGAGCAAATATTCTTCAATCATCTTTATGTCCCCTACAGAATGTGCCTTATATATAGTAGGTCTTTAAAATGTTTATTGAAAGAATGAATAAAATAGACAACACTTTAATGATATTGAATAAAATTTAATCTTTGATTTAGAAGGTACTCAAGGTGCTTGTGGTACCTCAAGGCCATCATTACCAATACTTTACCTTTAAGAATTTGTGACTTTATTGGTGTAGGTATTTTCTTCATAGAAGCAGTTTGCCACCCTCTCCTTCCCTCCCACTCCTCCACATATATCCATGCCTCACATAAGTGGAGAGTTGCTATGAACAAAGAAATCTATCAACCCAGAAGTAATCTTTCTGTTGATGAATATCTCTAAATTTATCTGGGCTGGCCTTTGGGTATCAAACACATAGTACATTGGTAGCCCACACTCAAAATTTTTCCAACTTGGTAGTACCTTTTAACAGGGGTGGGGAACCTGCAGCCTCAAGGCCACGTGTGACACTCTAGGTCCTCAAGTGTGACCCTTTGACTGAATCCAACCTTCACAGAACAAATCCCCTTAATAAAAGGATTTGTTCCATAAAACTTGGACCTGGTTAAAGGCTGCACTCAAGGACCTAGAAGGCCACATGTGGCCTCAAGGCCGCAAGTCGCCCTCCCCTGTTCTAGATCATGTGCTTTATGAGCATAACCTTTAAAAATCCAGAGTCAAGACCTCCACACCACAACTAGGTATCAGAGGAGGCACAATTGCGCATGTTGATTATTTCTGTAGATGTACAGTCAGATTTTTCTCAAGGATGAAATACCTGATAACCTAACACTTTACTAAATGAATGAAGGAATAGCATGTATGAAGTGCTTACCACTAAGAACTCTTCTAAGCCCCGAGGATACAAATAAAAAAAAAAAGATTGTCTCTGCCCTCAAGGAAATGACATTCTAATGGAAGGAAATGATGCATGAAGGGGAGTTTAGTAAGTCACTGGGATGGCAACATAGGGGAGTAGATTGTGATTTTGGAATTCTGATTCTAATTGATGCACTCTTTCCAGTAGCAATGATGGTGTTTATTTAATGGTTCTATAACTGGAAAAGGGGTGGAGTATAGGTATGCATAGCAGTTATGCTGAAGAGAAGGCATCTGGAGAATAAGGTGAATCATGCTTGGGGGCATCTAGATTTAAAGGGTCATAAGAGGCAATCACCAAACAATACAACAGGGTCCCAGAATAAGAATTAGAGAGCTTTAAGGGTTAAGTCCTCCAAGACATTGTCTCTAGTCTGAGGGGGCAGCACCAAGGTGAGAAGGTCTCTGTTGTTGTGCTGAAAAGGGGGAAATAACACACACTATGCTTTTTTGGTATCCACTTACTTTCACTCACAGGTTTCTATGCCACGCATAATACAATGATAGGTATATATGCCTTGGACAGGCACTAAAGGTACACAATGAGCTGGACTCATAATTACATAGCATAAAAAGTAGGCTGGGCAGCCTGTGGGAAACTTCGCAGCCCTTTCAACAATGCCGAGCTACTCCCTAACACCAAACACCTCATCTTCTTAATACAAATATCCTACTAGGGAAATAATATAGTTACAAAATCTCAAATGCCATAGTCTCCAAAGAATCAGAATTATGGGTGACCTAAAGAGCACTGAAGAAATGTATAACTTCCTCCTTCTACAGGAGGCTTTTCTTGATCTTCCCAGTAGTGAGTGTTCTCTCACCCTCACAGTGACTCTGCTACATATTTTTGTGTTTACTTGTATACATGTCATATCACTGAAGTAGAGTGTAAGCTCCTTGAGGGCAGGGACGGTTTTTCATTTTGTCTCAGTATTCCTAGTGCCAGCACAGTCAGTTAGTCAAGGAGCATTTATTAAGCACTTATTAAATGCCAAGGACTTGACTAAGTGCTAGGAATCCAAAAACAAGCAAAAGGAAAGATAATCTCTCCCCTCAAGGAACTTACATTCTAGCAGGGCAAGACAATCCATAAAAGGAAGCTGTAGGGTTAGGGGTAAGGGTGGGGAAAGGTACCTGGTGGGAGCAATAATAGAGAAGTCCAGATGGCTAGACTGGGTTCTCTCCTTAAATGGAGGATGTAGGAATAGTTATCTAAGCAGAGGGAGGGGCCTCGGGCATGAAAGGTATTTCTGAATTGAAGGCTGAAGCAATATTCCAGGATGGAGAGGTTTCTGGACTATGGTGGAGAAGTCCACCTTATGGAATGTAGCCTGGTGGGAAATTAAGAGATGACTAGCTTAGGTACCCTCCTTCACATAGGAGCTACTTAATAAAATCTCATTGAATTGAAGCTGTAGCGTATCACATGCAATACATTGCATAAGGAATGTTGTCTATGTTTATATATGCTCAGAAAAGGAGTCATTGGTACCAGCAAAATGACGAAAGTGCTAAAGGAAAGACTGGGTACTGAAGAATCACAGAGAGAGGAGGTATGGATGGGTTGGGATCTCTACCACTGGGCAGAGCATCCAATGAGGGGTATGTTGATGAGATTGTGGGCCCACTGATATACTGCAGTATGTGTATCAGAGTGTTTATACTCAGTACTTTGTGGCATGGAAACTGACTAAGGTGGAAGAAAGAATTCAACTCATTTTCTGAAAGTCAGGAGAGAGACAGAGTAGGGAGGAGATCAAATAACACACAACTGTGTGTATTGTCTATCTGTATAAGAGGTTTTACTATCTTGTGAGGAGGGAGAAGTAGAAGTAGCTAAAGTCAGCAGAAAGGTACTGGCAGGAAGGAAGTAGACTGATAACCAATCTCCACTTGGCAGACCCCTTGTCTGCTATTCCGTAGTCCCCAGGGGTAGTCAGGGATCAGTTTGACTGTTTCTGTGGGCCGGAATAGTAGACAGAGGAAAATGGAGCCTGGAAATTCAAATCCTTTGTCTACTGAGCTGTTTCTGTCTTCCTCTGATACTGATGTGAGTGTCTAGTTGACTAGCAAGTGAAGGGTCAGCTGAAGCAAGAGTTTTGGATTGATATTGAGGTCCATTTCCACTAATGCCTGAAGGTTAGAGAGCTGGAATCTGAGATTGGCACACACTTCTTGAGGCCCATTAGAGTTGAACGAAGTTAATAGATTTGGCTAGTGCTTGGTCAATTATTTTGAAAGTACCAAATGGCTTTTTGGGAATCATACAGCAAGTGGTCCTGAAGTTGTAATGTGTTGGTGAACATTAACATACTGTCATCCTTTATGGACATGAATCCATGTTAAGATGAAGAAAAAATAAATGAATGCTCATGGACTTAATTTTATCTCATTATGAATATGTCCTTATAGTAGATATATACAACAGAGATAGTTTTTAAAAATTGTTTACTAATTATTTATAATTTTGTAGCATAAGAGTAAATATATTCATAGTTTTTAGATCACAGGTTTTAACTTATTTTAGTTTGGATCCCAAGAATAAATTAGTAATTTAATATATTTGTATAATTACAATGAAACTTTTTTTGTATGTTAGGGTAAAAATCACTTTGAGATTAAAGCTACATTGAAAATAATATTCATAAACATATTCCCTGGAAGAGAACATTTGTACATAAATTTTGTGGAAGAGAAAAACATAGGCCTTGGGCTAAACTTTGTTACTTAACACAACTGAAAAGTAAAATTGACCTACTATCAACTCAACCATTTGTCTGCTTTCATTTGTTACATTTCATTTATTTCAGGTTGTTATGGTAGGAAACACTCATTCATTGTAATATTGAAATTCATTTTAAAATCATGAGATTTTAGGTGTTAAAGAGATGGTGAACATTTTCTAGCCAAACTCTTTCAGTTTAAATATGGGGAATCTGAGACCTAAAGAAATAACATAACGTAATATAAGTCATATATCTCGTTACTAGCAGAAATTTTATAAAAATTTGTCTCCAGGCTTCCAGTTAATATAGTGATGTTTCCAATAGGTCACCTTTGCAACAGTGGATTGAGGCCACACATAATCTCCAAATATCTTCATTCCTAAGTGTCTATGGTCCTTTTCAGTTTATATTACTATTCAATCAGATTTAAGTACTTAAAACTAAAATATTCAAATGACTCTGTTGTCTATTCAACATGGGCATGCAGATCTCATTCCTTCCAAGCTTGCTCACCCTGAAGAACTCTTGTCCATATTCTACCCAAAGTTCTCCATGGTGCATTGTCCAATGCACTGGAGGCATTCCTTACTTTCTTCAGACAATGTTAGGATACCAATATGGCACTTTGGCTATCTACCTGTCATTCTTTGCTCTTGCCCTATAATCATCCCACCTTTGTCATGCAATTCCTTGATGTCCTTTATTTCTGTACTTTAGAGTTTCTTGTTGATAATTTGTTACAGCATGCTCACACTCACCATATGAAATACATCTTTAATTGTGAGATAGCAATTCTATATGTGGTTCATGGTTGCGTATCATTGCAAAATGCCTGCTTATTCCCTGCTGATGCCCTCTGTAAGGAGACTCTCAGTCCTGTATAGATGACTCTCATGAAGGTTTTGCATATTGATACCCAATAATTGGACACTGATTAAACAGTTTCGGTGTATGAATGTGATGGAATATTATTGTGCTATAAGAAATGAAAAATGTAACAAATATAGAGAAGCATGGGAAGATCTACCTGAACTGATGCAGAGTGAAGTAAAACCAAGAAAACAATATACATAATGATTACAGCAATGTAAATACAAAGAATGACCACACATAAAACCAGTGGTGAATGCTGCAAAATTGTAAAGAATAATCATGGCTGAAAATAAGAGACGAGAAGAGACTCCCAACCCACCTTTTTGCAGAGGTGAGAAGTCCACAAATGTTATATATTGCACATATTTTCAGACTTCAATGATGTATTGATCAGCTTTGCTGATTCTCTTCCCCCCTCCTGCTCTTCCTTCCTTCCCTCCTTCCTTCCTTCCTTCCTTCCTTCCTTCCTTCCTTCCTTCCTTCCTTCCTTCCTTCCTTCCTTCCTTCCTTCCTTCCTTCCTTCTTTCCTTCCTTCCTTTCTCTCTCTCTTTCTCTCTCTCTCTCTCTCTCTCTCTCTCTCTCTCTCTCTCTCTCTTTCTTTCTTTCTTTCTATCTTAAAAAATGGTTATATGGGATGACTCTCTGAGAGGGGGAGGAGAAAAGATACTAGATTATTTTTGATGATGATATATAAAATACATATATGATATAAAAAACAAAAATACATGAATAAAAAGCTAATTTTTTAAAAAAAACTTTTTTTTTGAAAAGATGGGAGATTAGGCATAGAGGTCCACAGTAATTCATTCTTTCAGTCGTTCTCTCTCAGCCATTTTTTTATATCAATAAGGTCTAAGGTGTTTTTCCATCACACCTTTAGCATTTTCTTTTTGGTATTCTTCAGTTACTTTTTACATTGGTTCTTCAATGCCTTCACAATTATATCACACCCAGTATAGACCTCCTCCGTATATACTTGGTCCAATCTGATTACTTTTCCTGTCTTTTTTTTTTTTTTGCTTTAGTGCTATTTCTGCCTCCTATGACTTTGCACAGCTTTCCCTCACTCAAATCAAAGCCATTTGCAAGTCATGTCATCATCTCTCTGATGGCATGGTCCTCTTCGAGAAGGAAGGACAAACCACAAGCTGTGAGTGGTCCGAGCTGCCTGAATGCAGACCCAGCTGGCCAGTTCCATTTGGGCAACTTGTCCTCTCCTCTCCTCTCTTATTCTCTTCTCTCCCCTCTTCTCCTCTCCTCTCCTCCCCTTACCTGAAAGTATTCTGCCCAAAGGAAGCTAAACTTTGATGGCCAAAAGCTACCTAGTTAACTTGGGGTTTACTGGCTAGATTTTTTTCTCAAAGACCAACCCTTAAACCCAATTCAATCTGGATCTCAAAGATTGGACAATAGGTCCTTGCCCAAGCACCACTTAATGGTTATTTTTTGGGCCTTTCTGGCTCAAAGCGAATGTAAATATTAACTGTTTCTCTTTTGGCCAGCAACCCTGAGGGTCTTCCCCTCCCAGTTTATTTTTTTTTAATTACTATTAATGGGACCATCCCTTGACTCACTTCTTAAAGAGGCCTATTCACTTGCCTCACTTAAAGCGAGAACTTGAAAAGACCTAGCTCAAAAGGGCTAAGATCTCCTATAGCATCCTGGGCCATCTCCAGTTGTCCTGATTGATATCTGGCCAGTGGACCCAGATGGCTCTGGGGGAGAAAGTTAGGTTGGTGACTTTGCACAGCCCTCCCACATTCAAATCAAAGTCAATTGCAAGTCATGTCAGCATCTCCCTGTCATCCACTTCTTCCTCCACTGAATCCAAACTTCACAGAACAAATCTGTAAAAATTGGACTTAGTCAAAAGGCCTCAGCCAAGGACCTAGAAGGCCACATGTGGCCTTGAGGCCCCTGATAAGGGTTTATAATGTTGAGGGGTCCAAGGGAGCTGGATCTACCATGTTTGAAAAAGAAAACAGTTTGTTGAAATTTTATTTTTTGTAAATCTTTTCCATTTTTCTTTAGTTTGTAGTGTTTCTTTCATTACCATCCTTGAAAGCCCTTGGGATGACTTTGCTTGGCTTGGTATTTTGACAAACTTTCTAATAAACTGGTTTTATCCTCCACTGCTTCTCTCTGCTTTATGAAATAAAATTGCTCATAACTGTCCACCATTCTTCTTTGTAAGATTTTATAGGCATGTTTATATTCTATCCCGGTTTTGCCTTTAGTATCTATCTTTCACTATTTGTCAAGTAAGTCAGATATTTGCTAAGGCACTTTTTGAATTCTTTTGGTTTCTTTGTCCTGGCAATTAATTTACATTGGCTAATGTTTTGAAATTAATTTATTATTATTATTTTACAATTTAAGATGTTAGTACTATTTCTGAAAACCCTCCTAACAATTATGTGTAGTCAAACAAAACAATTCTTAGATTGGCCATGTCCCAAAATGGACATTCCGCATTTTAGATCCACCATCTCTTTGGGGGGGTGGGGAGGGGTGGAGATGGTCAGTTGAATTGCTTCAATTCTCAAAGTTCTAAAGTCTTTCAAAGTTTTTTTAGTATTGTTGTCATTGCATAAATTATTGTCCTAGTTCAAATTACTCTATATTAAGTCATATCGATAGCTTTTAAACATAGCGAAGGGTTAAATAATTTTAATTACATACCATATATTTTTTATTTTTTTCATATATTTTTTTCTCACACCAATTTTCCTTTACCTCTTACCACTGCACTTATTTTTCTCTCCTTCTTTATAGTTAGTTATATGTAATGGTTTTCCCCTATCAAATTGTTTATTCCTCAAGAGCAAGGTAACGTGTCACAGCTATCACTTTATTCGCAGTGATAGCTACGTATATACTGTAAATACTTAATATTCATAGTTCATAGGATTTAAAGCTGTAAGAATCACAGGGCTCCTAGATTCAACTCAGAGATCATTGAACCCCACTTCATTTCTCAGATTAGGAAACTGAAGCCTAGGAAAGTGAAATGATTTGCTCAAGATGATACTGGTAAAATAGTCATTTACTAAGAGCCTGCTATATTCCAGGCACTGTGGGAAGCACTGGGGATACAAAAGGAGGTAAAAGACTCTCAAGTCACTCACAATCTAATGAAAGAGATAACATTCAAACTACTGTGTACAAACAAGCTATATACAGGAAATAATTAAAAGAGGGAAACCATTAGAATGAAGAGGAACGAGGATAGGCTTCCTTGGTAGAAGATGGGATTTTGACTGAGACTTCAAGAAAGCCAGAGAAGTCAACAGGGCAGCTAGGTGGTGAAGTGGATAGAGTGCCAGACCTGGAGTCAGGAATGCTTACCTTTGTGAGTTCAAATCTTGTCTCAGATGCTTTCTAGCTGTGTGCCTCATTTTTCTCATCTGTCAAATGATCTAGAGAAGGAAACAGCCTCATTTTTCTCATCTGTCAAATGATCTAGAGAAGGAAACAGCACACTGTTTCAGTATTTTTGTCAAGAAAACCCCAAGTGGGGGCATGAAGAATCTGAGAAGCCAGTAGGTGGAGATGAGGAGGGAGAACGTTTTAGGCATAGGGGACAGCCAGACAAAGTTCCTGTAGCCAATTTTACGAGGACCAGCCAGGAGGTTAGTGTCACTGGATCGAAGAGTACAAGACAGAAAGTAAGGTGTGTGCGTGCGTGCGTGTGTGTGTGTGTGTGTGTGTGTGTGTGTGGTGGTGCTTCAGGGATGGTGGGCTATGTTATGAAGGCCATTGAACACCAAACAGGATTTCGCATTTGATCTTGGCTTCCATGGGGAGTTTATTGAATAGGGGAGTGACATAGTTGGACTTGCACTTTAGCAAAGTGGCTTAATCTTAGTGGAGGATGGTTTGGGTAGGGGAGAGATGGGAGGCAGAGAGACCCATCAGCAGGCTATTGCTATAGTCAGGAGTTCAAGCTTGATAGCCTGACTCTAAATCCATATTTCTAATAATTCATTCTACTTTGATGAAATAGGGATGGGGTGGAATAACAGTACATAATGTTTATCTTGGAATCAGAGGGGATTGAGTTCTCACCCCAATTTATGTTTACTAGCTGTGTGATCCTAGATATTAGTTAATCTCAACCTCAGCTGACTCATTTATGAAATTTGGATAATAACTATCTCATTGGGTTGATGTGAGGATCAAATAAAGTACTGTATGTACTTTGTAAACCTTAAAGTTCATGTAAATGAAATGTAATCAATGAATGGGTGGGAGAAAATTGCTTATGTACTTTCAAGACATCAATTTTGACATGCACTATTACTTAAATACAGATTCTACAGAATTTTATCCTCTTAGTCTTCCAAATGCCTAAAATGAAAGGGTGAAAGGTACTGAGAAGATTCTCATCTTTAACAGGATTTCATTATAATAAGACAACAGGACCAGGCAGTTAGGTGGCTCGGTGGGTAGAGTGCTGGACCTGGAGTAAGGAAGACCTGAATTCAAACTGGCCTCAAACAATCAATACCTGTGTGACCATGGGCAAGTCGCTTAACCTCTGTTTGTCTTAACCCACCAGGGAAGGAAATAGAAAACCACTCCAGTATCTTTGCCAAGAAACCCAATATGGGGCAACAAAGAATTGGTTGGCACCGAACACCAGTTACAAGAGTACCAGAAGAAACACTTGTGAGATGTTTAACAGTTTTAAAAAACTCCAAACACTTGCCCTCCTCCCAACCCTTGGGTCTTTTGTGAGGTCACCATTTAAAAGAGTACAAAGGAGCTCAAAGCATGTTACCAAGGTTGAGGTAAAGGTGTAGTGTAGGGGCCTGGGAGTCAGGTCCCATTAGAATGTGAGCTCCTTGAGAGTAGAGATTATAAACTTTTCAGTTTATACTTCAAGTCCTTCGAACAATACTGTGCACAAAGTAAGTGATCAATAAACGCTTTATTCATTCAGAAACCTTTATATTCTAACCATTTTCTATAGAGAGGTGAGCAGGCTGCATGGTGGGGGCAACAAATAATAATAATGATCCTAACAGCGAACACTTATAGAGCACTTACTGTGTACTGGTCACGGTTCTAAGAGCATTACAGTAATTATCTCATTTGCTCTGTACAACAACTTTGGGAGGTAGGTGCTATTACCTCCATTTTACAGGTGAGGAGAGAGGTTAAGAGACTTGCCCATTCACAGCAAGCTAGTTAAGTATGTGCACTGGGATTTGAATTCACGTCTTCCAGGATCCAAGTCCAGCGGTCTTGGCCACTGTACCAAGATGGAGAAGATGGGTTAAGAAAGTGCTTACACAGAAGGAATTTGGAAGACGGGCATGACCTTTAACCCTGAGCCAGACTCAATTACAGCAGATGCACTGAGCTCTCTTTACAGAACAGTTCTATGCGTCCACATCTGCCGATGCGCAGATGTGGAAGTAACAGCTCCCGCCCTTGCCTCGTGAAAGTTCCACTTTCTCCTGTCGCCCAGTGGCGGGGCACGCTTGGCTGGGGGTGGGAGAGGAGAAGGGGGAGGTGGAGAGAGTTGAGCTAGCTGCGCACCCACGTTTGCAGCCCTGGCTGTCTGCAAGCGGCAGGAATCTGGTGCTTGGCCGTCGTCATGACAACCCCGCACTGCGAGCTGTCCTCCTCCCCCTTTCCCTTCCTCCTCCCACCACCTTCCACCAGTTCCTTCCACTTCCCGCTGCCTCACGGGACTCTCGCGAGACCTTGCCGGGGGACGCGGAGAAGCCCTGGAGGTGATCTCACCCCCGAGACTAGCCGAGAGGCGGGGGGAGGAGGGGGCGGAGAGCGGTTGGGAGGGAGGGAGTGGGGAGGAGGAGGAGGAGGAGGAGGAGGAGAGGAGTTGGGAGTGGGAAGGCGAACGTTCTGCGCGGGCGGGCGAGTGAGCGAGCGCGCGCCGCCACCACCAGCACCAGCTCCAGCAGCCGCCGCCGCCGCCGCAGCAGCACCACCAACACCACCAGCAGCAGCAGCCGCAGCAGCTGCAACTTTGTTAGGGAGTTGTGTGCGTGAGTGCGTGCGTGCGGGAGCGAGCGGGCGGGCGAGCGAGCGAAAGTCAATGCGGCGCTGAGAGTCGCAGGGAGTTGGGGTGCCTGGTGGGAAAGCAGTCGGCTTCTGAGGCAGCCTCCCCTCCCCCGAAGCTCCTCCCGTCTCTTTCCCCGGTACAGTCCCCTTCTAGTGAGCCCCCCGCCCCCACCGACCTCCTCTTCCCTACCTGTCCTTCCCCGCCCCCTCTACTCTTTCTGCAACTCCCCCAATCCTCCTCGGCTGGGAGTCCACGACCCCCTCCCCTCCTTGGAGCCGCCCCCGCCGCCTCTTCGTCTCCTCGTTTTCATCCTTCTCTTCCTCTTCCTCCTCCTCCTCGGTTTTGGGGGTGGTGTTGGGAAGTGCTGCTCGAGTCCAGGCTGGAGCGAGGGGCGTGAGGAGGGGGGATCCATCCCCCCTACAGTCCCCTTACCTGAGTGGCGGCACCCTCAGCCTCCCGCTTCCCCCTCCACCCCACCCTCAAGCCCTTTCATCGCTCCCTCTCCCCAGGTCTCAAGAAGATAACACAAGAACCCTTCTTTCCTTCCCTGGGCTTTCCCTCTCTTCTCCTTGAATACCCCTTTCAGAGAAAGACTTTTTTTTTTTTGTCAGTTGGACTGATTTCCCCCCTCCCCCTCCTCTCCTTTTCCCCTCCACTCTTCTCCCCTCCCTCTTTTTCCCAATCTCTGCCTTGCTTATTTTCCGCAGAGAACCCCAAGAAGGCGGTAGAGGAGCGTGTCAGTGGTGTGTGTGTATGTGTGTGTGTGTGTGAGAGAGAGAGAGAGAGAGCGAGTGTGTGTGTGTGTGTGTGTGTGTGTGTGTGTGTGTGTGTGTGAGAGAGAGAGAGAGAGAGAGAGAGAGTGAGTGAGAGTGTTGCGCTCACTGTAGCCAGGATTCCTCCTCCTCCTCCTCCTCCTAAGAAGAGAGCCCGAGTGGAAACTGCTCCTGGACACCATCTGCCTCTTCCGGGAGCTGGACAGGAGGGGAGGGGGGCGCGCAACTAAAGAGGGGTAAGTGGCTTCCCCAGGTGTCAGGTTATAGAGCGGGGCGGGGGGAGATAAAGGGATTCCGGGAGAGATTGTGTTGCATGGATATGTACTGTTCCTTCCCTTTCTGCTTTTATAGCTCGGTTTGAATGCGCGTTTGCTATTGGGGAGAGGGAAAAAAAGGTTAAACTTTTATTTTCCAATTTGGGGACTGGTGCGGTTCTTACAGAAATACCTAGGAAGGAACCTAATTAAACTATTGTTGGGAGGTTAAAATGCATGTGTGTAAATATACATACATACCTTAACCCTGAATCTGCAAAACCGATTGGGGTTGGTGGTGGTGGTGGTGGTGAGCAGACTTAGCTTCTTTCATTGGTGATCTGATCTAAACGTTCTTTCCGCTGGGAGAGGTGGTTTAACGTGAGCTCATGCATTTTATTTCTGTGCGCAACTTAGCAGTACTCTATATCCCCTTGATCTTTCTCCCAAGATATTCCCATTTAGTTTTGGAACCCAAGTAAGGTTGATGAGCACCTTTTGTAGGCTGTGCCTTAGGGGATGTGTTAAATGATTTAATCGTGGGAAAGGTAGGGGAGAAGTGAAATGTTTGTAGGTGGTTAATTTCACTCCTTAGGGTCTGGAGGAGGAAAAGCTGGAGGATGTCTTAGCCCTGTTCTCTAGGAACAGGTAAAAGGGAGAAAGGTGGAGGTTGCAGCAAAAAATAAATTTGCCTCCTGCACCCCATCTGTTCCCCACTTCCCCCCTAATCTTTTAAATCTTTGAAAAATTGAGAGACCTAAATTGCTTCACTGTTTCAGAGAGAACCAGTGATCATACGATCTCAGGTTTAAGGCTAGAAGGTAGCTTGGAGTTCATTTGGTCCAACCTTCTTTCATCTCACAAGTCGGGAAACAGGCCGGAGAGGTTGTGACTCCTCAAGGTCGCCCAATGCAGTGCCACAAGCACCTGTTAAGTGCCTACTGTGAGCCAGATTCTGGGGATTCAAAGACATTCTCTGCTTCACACAGCTTACATTCTTCTGGGAGAGCTTAGCTTGTAAACAGATAAATACATGATTATTTGAGCAGGGGGAGAGCATTAAGGTCTAGAGTGAACTTGTTTACCTGTCCCCATCCAAACTTACCTGTCTTGAGTCCTTTTACCTCAGAGCCCTGTAGCAGTGATTGAGTAGGCAAACTAATAGGCTATTTCATATTATGGTGGTAATACTTGTATTAACTCTCCCAGATTATCTGTTGGCATTTTAACAGGAAACTGCAATGCTTTCATGGCTGGGTAGTATAATGGATCTGTACTGAACTCAAAAGAAGACCTTTATTCAAGGCTGGACCCTGCCTTTACCGACTATGTGATTTGGAGCAAATCACTGAATTCATATCCTCAGGTTCCCTATCTACAAAATGGGGGAATAATATGCTATCCATTTCCCAGGTTTGTTAAGGAAAGTACTTGGTAAAGTATACCTGTTCTTAATATTTAAAAAAAAATAGGAATTTTGGATAGGTAGATACTCTACTTGGAATTTTCCATACAGTACTGGGATTTGACCCAGGTTCTTTGACTCTGAATCAGGCAATGTTGGTCAGGCTAACATTTTAGTAGTATTCATTGCTGGAAAATTTAGAGATCATGAGAAATGTTTCAGTTTCTAGGAAAATCTGAATTTGATTTAGGAAATGTATTTTTGAAGGAGGAGTGCCTGGGAATGAATGTCTCCCAAACAGCATTTCCTGGTAAATTTCAGTTTTGTGATGACTGTTTAGAAGAGAAAGTATTTAATGAAATGCTTATAGCCTGTTAGACTCATCTCTGTATACTTGGGATCCTAACCTGACATTACAATGCAAATTTGTTTTCTGACTGAAGGTGTCAGATTTCTTTAGGTTCCTAGATATATATTCATGAACTAAGTTTGTAGTTACCTTTATAAAGTAACCCTTTTAAGATACACTAGTCTTTTTAGTGGTTTTAGTAATGGTAAATTGTGGTAGCTGTTAACCATTTAATCATGTCAAATAGTCTTCTTAGTAAAATATTTTCAGACTAAAATCTCAGTAATCCTTTGAGTAATTCAAAGGCCTGGACCTTTGAATTCATTGTCGTGGGGAGCTCCTCTTGTCTTTAACTTAAAGTTTTAGAGAGTTGCTTGAAGCACAGGGAAATTTAATGACTTTGACTTGGTCATACTGTTAGAGGCTAGACTTGGACACAGGTCTTCTGACTCCAGGGCCAATCCACTATCCATTAAAATACATATCTTCTTTACGATGAGCAGTCAAAAGAGTCCTATAAAGCATATTGCTACTGTGTTTGCTTTCTTAATTTTCTGTGTATAGTCCTTAAAGAAAAACTTGTCACTTTTTTTCTTTCTCTATTTTGGAAAGGCAGTTAGTTAATCTGCCCCCAACTTTTTAGCAGAATGAACACCAGCAGACTGATAAAGTAGAACTTGGTGATAGCAGTAGTCCCAGAGAAATGTTTTAAATAATAGAGTTTGCTCTCAGTGATGCATCTGGCTATTAGATGACAAACCAGGTATTAACTAGGGAATTAAAAAAAATTAATTAAAAAAATCCTAGTACCTTTCTCACTCAGTTATTTCTCATAAACTATTAACAGTTATTGAAAGGGACAAGAATGGTACTCTGCTAAATGGCCAGAGGAAACAAAGCATTTTGGGATGGATGGTTTTATATAGCTAACAAGTTTTATTTTCTTGTCTCTTGATTTAAGGTAGATGGGACTCTTACTGAAGTTTGCCTGTCCGTCCGATTTACTTAATTTAAAAGGAGACATAGCTTTCAGCAAGTGACTCAACATAGTCAGTAGGTGTTGCTGTTGCTAGCTTCTCTTCAGTATTTTTTCCCCCTTTCTGCAGCTGGTTGAGTTTGAAATCCAGTTTTGATGCAGTAAAACCTTTAGATTTAAAGTGCCAAGCTAAATTGGCAGTTACTTTAGTGAATGTCTGCAACTAGGTTGAGTTGAACTTTATACAATGGCTACAGTATATCTTTGGAAGAGGGCTGAATCAACACAGAACAGGTTTTACTGAGAATCTTGAAGTTCAGTAGTCCTTTCTCTGATGTTCTGGTTTCTAGTAGCATTTGTTAGGACATCTTATCAGTTACTTTGGTTTGCTACTTTCTAGCTACTTATATTTTTACATTTTCTTTACAGTCACAAAATGGGAACTGTTGTAAGAATAGCTGTAACAGTATTTTGTTGTTTTTGGGGGCACTAGAGTTGGCTCAGGGTTAGGTTATGAATGTTTCTCTTTGATATACCACTAAGTAGATGATCTTTTTCTACCTGTCTGAGTAGCTGTGGGACCAGGAGAATGTGGCGATCTAGATAAACAGTGGGGCAGCTAGGTGGAACAGTGGCTAGAGTACAAGGCCTGGAGTTTAAATTTGGCCTCAGACATTGGCTGAGTGACCCTGGGCAAGTCACTTAACCTGTCTGCTTCAGTTTCTTCAACTTTGTTGTTGTTGTGTTTGTTCTTCGTTCTTAAAGAGGACCGTGGCATCAGGGAAATGATGACACGACTTGCACTTGACTGTGATTTGAGTGAGGGAGGGCTGTCCTCATCTTTAAAATGAGCTGGAGAAGGAAATGGCAAACCACTCCAGTATTTTTGCCAAGAAAACTTCAAATAGGGTCACAGAGTCAAATCTGACTGAAATGACTTGAACAACCACAAAAGATAGAAAGGGAGTAGTAGAGTCTTTTAAAATCTTACTAACCAAAAAGGATAGAATTAATGCAC
Source organism: Phalanger gymnotis (assembly GCA_028646595.1). Lineage (NCBI taxonomy): Eukaryota > Metazoa > Chordata > Mammalia > Diprotodontia > Phalangeridae > Phalanger > Phalanger gymnotis. The sequence continues at coordinate 164,672,370 of CM053624.1, read as the reverse complement.
CTACTTGCACCTACTGTGTGCAAGGTACTGAAAAACACAGATGGAAAAATTATAAAATCTCTACCCTTACAGAGCTAGTAAGTAGGGATAATGATTGAACCACAGCATAATTTTATACCACAGCTTCCATTTTTATATTTTTAATTGTAGCACCATGTTGCCTCGGTACAGTATGTGATCCAAACCTTTCTGAGGATTTTCAGTGGACATCTCTAACTTGGGACTTAGATTATTTGTTCAAGGGTAAAGGAAGTGATTAACATCATCTGTGAGTGACATACAAATATTGTTTCATTAAGGTATAGCTAGATATAGGAAGATTAATGTTTATGGCTTCTTTCTGCCATTTAAAAAAATACAGAGGCCCAAAAGTCTCGGTGTAGTTTTAAGCATATCAATAAAATTATTCCTCAGTTATCAATATCCCACAGCTTTGTTTAAGATTTGTCAAGTCCTAATAGCCTGATTCTCTTCAAATTGATTTTGTTTTCAGAATTTCATGACATAACAGGCTAGATACCTTATGTTTTGTGCAGAGTTAGTTGGGATTCATTAGTCTCTGATAGGGATAGGAACTGGATTTGTGATTTCACTGATGTCAGGAGTTCCTCAAGGAATTTACTCCACCAGTGAGGTCACTACTTGATCTGCAGCTTAGAGCCTTAGAAAGGTGCCCGTGGAGCACTGAGAAAGTAGAGGCAGGCCTTCTGGCTCTGCGTGTACCATGCCACACACTGGGCACTTCTTTTTTGTACTGGGGTTTAGAATTGTTGAATTTAAAAACTAGAGAGGACCTTATCCTATACTTTAATGCCCTCATTTTTCAGGTGGGAAAATTTAAGGCTCCACAGAGGCATAGTATTTCCTCAAGGTTGGATTGCACAGCAGGAATCTCAAAGCCAACCCTGTTCTTGTAACAAAACAAAAATGCCTTTCTTAGACTTTGTTTGGGAGGCTTGTTAGACATGTTAACATTTGTTGTAAGAATGAAAGGGAAGAGGAAAACTCATAGTGGTGTCCCTCAAGCTGCTTCTGCTTCCACATACCTGCCAGTCATTTTCCTACAGTACAGATCTGACCCCAACTTAGTAAACTCCTGTGGCTCCCTATTGCCTCTAGGGTCAACTATTAGCTACTCTGTTAGGCCTTTAAAACCCCTCTCGATCTGGCTCCAACCTGCCTTTCTATGCTTATCATCCATCCATCATTCCCCTTTAGCCAAACCCTCTATAGTTTGGTCATGCTGACCTTGTTGCTATTCCTTAAGCCTGGTACTTCATCTCCATTGACACTTCTGTGTCTTTGTACAGGCTGTCTTCCAGGCCTGCAGTTCACTCTGCACTTGAGCCAGCTTCTAATTTCCTTGAAAACTCAGTGCAAAGAATTCCTAATTTGCCCCCCAGCTCTTTTTCTTTTCCTTTTTTCTCCCATATGTGTATATATTGTCTCTTGCAATAAAATTTAAGATCCCTGAGGGCAGGTACTGTTTTGTTTTTGTCTTCATCCGGAGCCCCTAGCATAATACCTGATGCTTAATAATAATTCTTATTGAGTGCTTACCAAAATCTGTGTTCTTGTTGCAAAGCTATACAAAATGATCTCTTTTTTTAAAATAAAGTTTTTTTTTTTTGGTTGATATACATAGTCAATAAACACGCATTATACTTAAGTCCTAGGGATACAAACATGAAAAAGAAAGATGGCCCCTGACCTCAAGGGGGTTGAGGTATAACTTATATGAGAAAAGACAAGATATATAATAGAGCTGGAGGGAGCAGGTTTCTGGATGTGGAGAAATCAAAGAAGTCCAAAATGATTGTAGCCAGAGAAGTTAAAAGAAGTCCGAATTGAGGGCAGCCAAGTAGGAAATGAGGAAATATCTGTCCTGTCCCCTCTCCTTAAATGGAGATTGAGGAGTTCTTGGCTCCATCTTCTATTCGAGGGGCAGAGTATACCAATGAGGCATGAGTACCAAGGCTCATTGGTACTTGCAAGATGATTCTGATGATGATATTTCCCAATGTTGAGTTTATTTAGGGGGCCTGGCAAAGAAGTCAAAGAAAGCCAAAATGAGGGCAGCTGGGGTGGGAAATGAGATGTCTGATATTGTTTGTTTTTGCATCACTTTTTACATCATTTTTCACTTACCAGTATATCCCTTTGCCCTGCTTCATCCAAAAGCCATCCTTTATAACAACCAAAAAAAGGAAGAGAAAAGGAGAACTTTTCAATAAAACTAATTCCCAGCAAGTTTGACAGTATTGAAGGTAAATACCAAATAGTAACTGTTTCTCTTTTGTCCAGGAACCCTGAGGGTCTTCCCCTCCCAGTTTAATTTATTTATTTTTTTTGAGTTTTGACTAAAGGGGTGGTCCCTTGCTTAACTTCTTACAGAGGCCTATTCACTGAATGGCCTTTACCTCACTTGAAGTGAGAACTTGAAAAGACCTTAGCCTGAAAAGGCCAGGGTCTCTCATTGCATCCTGGCCCATCTCCAGTTGCCCTGGTGAATATCAGGCCACTGGACCCAGATGGCTCTGGAGGAGAAAGTGAGGCTAGTGGCCTTGCATGGCCCTCCCTCACTCAAATCAAAGTCAACTGCAAGTCATGTCATCATCTCCCTGATGTCATGGTCCTCTTTGAGAATGAAGGACAAACACAACAATACATTGTTCCCAACTCCTGAAAAGAAAGGAGCAAGGTCCAGTCTTGTCTCTCTTCTTTGAGGACAAACTTGGTCGTTGTTACAGTTTTCACTTCTGTTTACAATCATTTCCATTCTCATTCTTGTTGAGTATATTGTTTTCCTGGTTCTGCTTACTTCACATTCCATCAGTTCACATAATTCTTCCCATGCCCCCCCTATATTCTTTATATTCCTTGTTTCTTATGGGTCAGCCATATTCTATTACATTAATGTGCCACGGTATCTTTAGCTATTCCTCCAGCAGTGGGCATCCACATTGCTTTCACTGGTTTGCTGCTGTATGTATTTTGGAGTTTAATGGACCTTTCTACTTTTGACCTTGGGGTGTTGAGATGTGTGTGCATCTGTGGGATTCAGCCGGTTCGCACTTGTTGGGTACTGGTACCTAATTTTAGGTTTAGTTCTGAGAACTGGTTGTTAGCCGGGGTGGGGCCTGCACCCTCCACATCAGGAGGTTGTTAATTCATTTGAATCCCACCACTGAAATATGGGGGGTAAGGGGGGTCATGGATAGCTTTCTAATTATTCTCCCTGCTGCCACTCTCACCGTAATGTAGCAATGAAATCTCCAGGTCAAAGGGTGTGATCATTTAAGTTACTTTATTAACATAATTTCAAATTGCTTTCCGGAGTGGTTTGATCAGAGCCACCAATAACAGACTAGTTTGCATGTCTTCCATAAAACAATCTTGATCACGTATTTGCTAATTAGACTTTGGTGTTATAACCTTGGTAATAGTTCACATTCTGTATTTCTTCAACGTTATTTCTTAGAAGGTTAAAAAAAAAGTGACCTACTTAAGGTTTTAGGCCATTATTCTTTCTAACTAATTTAATAAGTTTATAGAACCTTATATGGAAAACATCTGATTAGTTCATGCCTTTCATTTTGACTACCCATATTATTTTTCCCTTCTTTCAGTCTTTTCATATTGAAGGTTTAGTTTTCTTGAAATATAAGTTCCTGAGGGCATATATTCTATTTATAATTTTTAAAAATATTTAAATTTCCATTAAAATTTAATTGTGTTTCCAGATTCAGACTAGAAGCTCATCTGTGCTACATTGGTATAATCAGCCATATGGTACAGTGGATAGAATGCTGGTTCTGGAGTCAGGAAGATCTGAGTTTGAATCCAGCCTCAGACACTTACTGTGATCTTGGGCAAGTCATTTAACCTCTGTTTGTCTCAAATTTCTTCAGCTGTACAATGGAGATAAACATAGCACCTACCTGCCAGGGTTATTGTGATGAACAAGTGACATAATATTTGTAAAGCCCTTTGCACAGTGCCCGGCACATAGCATGTTTACATAGCACGTGCTTTTTAAAATTTTAAAAAAATTTTTAGTTTATGGAATACAACAAGCATTTCCATAATAATAGTATAATAAAAAAGATGATTGTACATGAAACTGCAGATCTATTATGTACAACTTGCTATTCCTTTTAAATATATAATAAAGTTATCATGTAATTTTTTTTTCCTTTTTTCTTTCTTCCCTCCCACTCTAGAGGTGGCTACCACATGCTATATAAATGCTAACTCTAATAATAATAGTGATAATAAACCTTAGAGGACCTATGATCTTATACTACATTCACTTGTAGTAATTTCTTTAAGAAAACCACAAAATTAAGGCTCCCCCCAGGCTATTTTAAAATATTTTATGTGTTTAAAACCTTCCTTTTGGTATTTACTTAGTCTATATTATTAGTGTTGTTGGATAATATTTTTTAAAACACTAGTTGGATTTGCATCACAACTGTTATCTATTCTTCCAGTAACAATTGAGGATTCTATATATACTGCATTCTATTATGGTGCCTTCTGTGGTGTCTTTTTTTTGTTTACTTTAAAATTTCTGTTGCATGGATATGTATTATCTGAGCTTCGTGTTACACTCTGGCATTCTTTTATAGTAGGAGGCAAGATTGACATCGCAATGGTTAGGACTTTCTTTTGGAAAAAAGCATATCTGTTGTCTGTACTTAGAAGAGAAGCAGCATGGAGTAATGGATGGAGAGGGTTAGCTTCAAGTGCAGCCTCTGACACATATTGGCGATGTGAGCCTAGAAAAAGCATTTAACCTTTCGGTGTCCCAAACAACTAAGAGGAAATTTTATCATTGGGTATTGCCTACACTGGTTAAGTCACAGGTCCCAGCCATCCAAAAATCTTGGTTTTTGGATTAAGAGAAGAATTAAATTTTTCTTTATGTGGTTCCTTTTTAGCTGTGCAAACTCACATGTAATGCAAGGAGACTCAGTTTTATAATATCATCACTAACCAAAATAGTCATGTGCTCTGAGTACCACAGTGTTAAGCACACACAATTAAGCATGTGGTTATTAGAAAGATCTGAATTCATATCCAGACTCAGAGGCTTATTATCTGTGTGATCCTGGGAAAGTCACTTAACCCCCTTTTACCTCAGTTTTGTTATCTGTAAAATGGGGATAATAATAGCCCTGACCTTCCAAGGTTATTGTGAGGAACAAATGAAATAATATTTGTGAAATCCTTTGCAGACCTTAAAGCAATATACAAATGCTAGCTATTGTCACTGCTGCTGTCGTTTACTTATTAGAGGAAGGAGAAACACGGGAGAGTAGCTGGATAGGTTTGAATCACCAAGAGAAGAAAGCTTTTGGGGGATTGCTAAGACTTGAGTGTATTTGATAGGAAGGAGCCAGTGGAAAGGGAGAGAGTGAAGGTGCATGGAAGAGAAGTGGTATTTGCTGATGCAAGGTCCTATAGGAGGTATGAGGGGATGAATTCTGGGGCACCGGTTGTGGGATTAATCTTATCAAGGAATGGGGAGGGACAGCACCAGCTCTAGAAACAGAAGAGGAAGGAGGGGAGAATGTGCTGACGCAGGTGCAACTTTTTAGAGGAGTAGAGTAGGGAAGTTGAAGTTCCTCTTAAATGGTCTTGATCTTATCATTGAAGTAGGAGGCTACATTATCTGTTGCAAATGTAGTGTGTGAGGTTTGAGGGGGAGAGCAAAAGGTTTAAAAGAATAGCTTTGGGGAATGAGAAGGAATCAATGAGTGGAGTAGAAGACTGGAATTGTCTGAGAGGGTTCAGCTCAAGTTCACCTCCATTTATTTAATCTTGACTGCATATGTTTAATTACATGGGTATGTCTGGCAAAAAGTGGGAGGAAAACTGGTCTCTTCTCCTTTTTTAGGCAAAAAGATCTTCTTTTTGAATATGCCATTGACTTCAAGAAAAGATTTTTTTTTTCTAAAGGGGACGTCCATGCTGTCAACAGTTAAAGTTAATTGGAATTGACTCCCTCTCTTTTCAGAAGCATCTAGAAAAGAAGAGGTTTCTTTTGCCTTCCTCTCAAGGGCTCAGCTCCTTAACAATGCCTGTCACAGATGTTAAAAAAAAAAAAAGGTGTATGGGGGAGCATCTGCACCAGGGATCAGAATGTAAGTTCTGGGAAAGCTCTTGCCTAGGAAAGAATGGACTTGGTTTTCTGGTATGGTTGAGTCCGTAAATGAATATCTGCATGTTCCTCTGGTTGGAAGAATGTATACAATTGTTTAGAGAACACATTGGTTTTTTTTTAAATAGGGTCCTAAGGTTTATCCATGGATAGTGGAAAATGTTGGATAGTTAATGCATTCCAGTATCACAAAGTCAAATTCTGCTGCAGACATTGGAAGTTTTGAATAAGTAAAGATTGCAAGCCCTTGGTCCTGATTATTATCAATTAATGAGACTTTTAAAAAAAAATCTGTTATAGAAATTTCTGAGGTGGTTGTGGAAAAAAAAGTAGGCAGTGGCCCTAAACTATAAGGCACTTGTTTGGAGATTGAAACCATTTGGCATACTTTTCAGAATATGAATTTCTTTTCACATATGGATTCACACATACACTTATCCTTTCTTTTTGAGGAGGACCAGTGACATCACAGAGTAATGTCTTGGCTTCTGTGTAAATTGAATTTAAGTAAGGCAGAGTTGCACAGAGTTGTCAGCTTCACTCTCCTTTCCTGAATCATCATAGTCCAGTGGCAGGACGAAAGTCAGGATAATTGGCGATGTTCCAGGATGTAATGGATGACTTCGCCATCTTTGATATCTTGAAACAAATTGTTCTCATCTACCCATTCAGTTGAGGGAGGTCTTCAACATATAGATTAGTAATTTTATAGAAAAGGAGATATATAAATCATGAAAAGAACTCATTGATGTGATAATCATTTAATGGAAGACCTGACAGCTGACAATGTCTACAACTATCCAAAAGGACCAGAAAACCTTGCAGTATAATGTAGACCATGCACGTTTAATAATAGGTGTTGAACATATGTTTATAACACTGCTAGATTTGTGGTATACAAGCATAGTGTAAAACAGTCCCCTCAAAGATCTTATATATGTCATTTCCAATTTTTAATTGAAGAGACAAGATATATGTATGTGAATGAGGATAATACATGAAAATGTATGTGTAAGTGCTGGCAGAGGTTGGAAGTGGGAGGAATCAGTGTCCAGTACTGAAGCTGGGAAAGGTTTCATGGAAAAGATGGTGTTGGTAATAGCTTTTTTTTTGATATAGTCCTTTAACTTCAAAAGAACTTTTTGTATATATTATTGTAATAGAATTGATTTAAAGCTAGAAGGAACCTTAGAGACCATTGAATCCATTGCCTCTATTTTACAGATGAGGAAACTGAGGCCCAGAAAGGTTAAGTTACTTGACCAACATCAACACTGGTGGTAGGTGTTTGAAGGAAGATTTGACTCTAGGTCTTTCTCATTCAAAGTCCACCATTATATCCACTATTCCATACTGCTTAGTTCTTGAAGTATAGATAGATTCTAATCTAGGGTACAGCCTTGTAAACTGGATCACCTATGAAAGCCAGTAAGTGCCAGTGTACTTTTAAGTAGTAGTGATCATAAGATTTGCGTTAAAGAATTACCAGAACTCTTTAATTTTTAAATTGTTTTACAAGTTAATACTTTTGTCTTGAGATAGTATTACTTTTCTTCTAGCGAGTGCATAATTTTGTTTGCCTGAGGTGAAGTTGTCTAGAAATCATTGCTTATTATTAGCAGTATTAAAACAATATGTCAGAGATCTGTGATTTCGTTGGGGTGGGAATGAATTCCTTATAGCAGTGAAGGTCACAGTGCCATCTATAACATAGATAAAGCTTAGTGATTTGAGACCAGCAGAGGTTTAGTGCCTTTCCCATGGTTATACCTTATCAAGACAGGTGGGACTTGAATCAGGTCTTTCTGATTCCAAGTCAGACTGATTCCAACTCCACTTCACCTTTTAGATCATGCTGCCTCATAAAAACAGTAGTATATTGAATATCCTTTTTGTAAAGAGGAAGAGATGAATTTTTATTTTCAAGGAGATAAAGTTCAATGAAGTTTTTTGGGGCAGGAGAATTGAATGTGTTTTCTAAATGGAGAATTTAAATTAGGCTGATGATAAGGCATATGGTACAAAACTCAGGTGCTGAATAGCATTTTGGATTTTTTTTTCTCTTTCCAAAGGTCAGTGATACAGAACCTTACTAGCAGTCAGAGATGTCTTTAAAAGGTAACAAAAGAGAGACTATATAATTTGTCATTCTTACTTAAGATGATTATTGTAGTCAATAAATTCCCTAATGCCCAGTTAATAATTTTCGGCATGAAAACCTAGAGTTTGTTCTTAATTTTGGTAGAGAATTTTCAATTGAGTTTTCTGCTCCTATTCATACTACTCTTGAAACTCAATTCTCATTTCAAATGATCGATGTGGTGTCAGTGTGGGAGACTGATGATGGTTATCATTTCCTTTTTTCATTGCTGTTATATACGTTCCATTCACTTATTTATGGAAAAAGTCTTAAATTATTGAGCCTCTTATGTCACCAAATGCATAAGAGACTTACACCAAAAGAGCTAGCACTGACCGGAGTAGTGGGGCTGTAGGAATTTAGGAGGTGTTTAACACCGTCATATATATAATGATGTTCACATTCCATAGTATAAAGTTTTATAGAGAGTCAGTCAGTGTTCTATAGTGGATAGAGAGCTGGCCTTGGAGTCACAAAGACCTAGGTTCATGCTCTGGCATATATAACTGTGACCACTGCTAAGTCACTTAATCTCTGAGCCTCAGTAGTCTTTGTCTGTAGAATGGGCAGGTTGGACTAAATAGCCTCTTGAATGGCCTTTCAGCTCTAGATCTGTGATCCGAAGTTATACCCCCACCCTAATTGTGACTTTAACCTAGGCTATTTCAATGCCCTTACTCACTTGTCCTTCCTCCTCACATCTCCACTCCATCCTATACTCCACTGTCAGATCAATCTTCCTAATGATCTCATCACATTACCCTTGTGCTCAGAGATCTCATCTTCCCATTTATCTACTGAACGAGGGCTACACTAGTAGTCCACAACCTGGTTCCAACTCACATTTCCCATATTTATTACAGTATTCTCCTTAACGTGCCTTGTACTCTAGTAAAGCTGGTTTAGTTCCATATGGGTATAAGCCAACCCTACATTCTGCTACCCTCTGCCTGTCCAGACTGAACTGTGCTTTATTTTCTGGAACAGGTTAAGAGATGACCTACTGTTACAAGGTTCCTAGGAAATTGTGCCTGAGGGTGTAAGATCAGTTTGGAATCTCTGGGGTTACCCAGGGTCTTCCTTTGTTCACACTTGCAACTATCTTGTACTGTCTAGAATAAAACCAACTATTTAGATGTATCAAGGATAATTCATTTGGAAAATGAATGTTTGCCTTGGTAAATTTTGTTGGATTTTGAACTGATCCATGTATTGGATCACCTAAAATGGGTACATTCCAATTACATTTAATAGTGGAAAATTGGAGTTTTTTTTTTTCCTGAGAGTTCTCATTACTTTAATAATAGCCCTCTCTTTCATTAAAATGCAAATTAAATATGCACTTGAACCTACTGAATTATGATTTGCATAGTATCTAGATTCTGATGAAAATGCTTTAAGTGTCAGTCATGTCACACTTTTGACTAAATCTTGAATTCATTAAGTTCAGGGAACTGGAAGTCAGAGGGCATAAGTTCTAGTGCCAGCTCTGATTAATTATTAGCTTGACTTTGGGCAAGTCATTTAACTTCTTAGGGCATGAGTTTTCTCATCTATGAATTAGAAGGGTTGGGCTAATCTCAAAAATCATTTGCCTTTTTAGAATTCTATCATACATATTTACTGAACACCTACTATGTGCCCAACCCAATGCTAAATGCCAGGAACCTTCTAATTGGTTTCCCTGCCTCTAAGCTCTCCCCTCTCCAAACCAGTTTTCATAGGGCTGCCAAAATAATTTTCCAAATACATAGGATTTATTATGTTCACTTGCGTTTAAGGCTTCACAGTTTTCTTGCAGCCTCTGTTTACAGACCTATTTCATCTTTCCTATCGTGTACTCTGCATTCCATCCAGAGAGTACTATTAGCTATTCCTTGAACTCTGTAGTCTAGGTCTCACCTCGAGGCATTTGTGCATGCTGTCTCCCATGCCAGGTGCATTCTCTCTTCACTGCTGCCCCATTATGGTGTTGAGGTGCTTTTAGGTTCTCAAAGATTATGCCAGCAAGCTCTGGCAGATCCTACCAAGCTGGAAGAGCTTCAACTACTGGTCTGGCAATAAGTTGTGCATCTGTCCTTTGAGAACTAATCCCAGCTCTGTTTGGAGAGGCTCTTCACCAGAAAGTTACTCACTAGGTGATTTAAATTTTTATTTTTAAATTTTTTGGTCACAGCCGCTAAAGACTGTTTACAAAGTCGTAAACAGGTTTCAGTGATTGCTTATGGAATAAAAATCCACACCATTGAAATTATACTGGATATTGGAACTATTAAAGTATGTGATTAAACGTTAAATTGTGTGATACAGACTAAAGGAGGCTATAGGAGTTCAGTGGAGAGGAAAGAGACTTCATAGAGAAAGCAGTGTATGAAATGGACCTTGAAGGGATCATACCTTACGGTTTAGAGAGTACTCTTGCATTGTCTCATTTAGTCATCACAGCCACCTTTTGAAGTAGTTAAGGCAGTTATCATTATCTACATTTTAAGATGAAGAAATAGAATTTGCTGTTGCTTAGCTGTTTTCGGTTGTGTCTGACTTTGCGACTTCATTTGGGGTTTTCTTGGCAGAGAGAGTGGGGTGATTTGCCATTTCCATCTCCAGCTCATTTTACAGATGAGGAAACTGAGGCAAACAGGGTTAAATGACAGCTAGTAAGTGTCTGAGGCTGGATTTAAACTCAGGAAGATGAGTCTTTCTGACTTCACTCTGCTACTAAGCTGCAAAGAAATAGATTACAGAAGTTAAATGGCTTGGTCTTTGTTGCACAGAGCTAGGAAATATTAGTTCTCAGGGCTCAAATTCAAGTCTCTCATTCCAAGACCAGTGCTATTTCACATCTATTACCTGCCTCTGGGATTTGATTAGGTAGAAGAGAGGGAAGGGTTATTTCAAGCAAGGTGAACAATATTAAAGAATGTGGAGAAATGGAAATGAAAATAATGTTTCCATGGAATAACAAAGAGACTCACCTGGTTAGAGAAGAGAGAAAGTGCTGTGCATCAGAGGAAAATAAGTTAAAATAAGGTTGGATAGCTAGTGTAGGGCCAGATTATATCATCTTAATTGACTCTGAATTGCTGTGGGAAGATTTTCTGTAAATTCTTCATCACTTCACAAAAAATGGCTGCATCTGCCTATGATAATTTACTTAAATGTGCTTTTCACTGAAGTTATTATTAGTCCTTTATCTTAATAACTGGTGTACTTAGTTTCAGCTTTAAGGTAGTAAGCTTTAGATAATCAGTACAATGTTGTTCAACTTGATCACAAAAAAGACCCATTTTTGTCTTTCTTTTGTTATACCCACTGGGAAATTTAAAACAGATATAGGAAGTAATTTAAAAATTTGAATCCCCTAGTCTTTTCTTGGTCTTCAGAAGGAATAGGGTGTAAAATATACTTCAGTTGAAGGGAATTTCAATAATTCCAAATATCCTTGAAGATACGCGCGTGTGCACACACACACAGACACACAGATTTGAATTTCAAGGACATATTTGTATTTATAGTTATTGGAGTTAGGATATTTGTTTTGTTTCAGTACTTTGGGTCCTGTTGACAGATATATCTTTGCTATTGAAACCCAAAGTCTTGGAGCAAAGTAGATATCCTATCAGTAATAGTACCATTAACCGCATTACAGTAGTCTGGGTGAGGGTAATTAGAACCAAGTCATTTAACTCTTCTTAATTTAGTTATTTATCTTAAAATATAGATAATAACTGCTTTAGTTGCCTCACAGAGTGGTTGTGATGATTAAATAGGACAAGGCAAGAGCACTCTATAAATTATAAATTATAAGCGCACATTGTTGTTACCAGCCCTTCAAAGTCCATTTCAGATCCTGCCTTCTCCATAGCTTCTCTTGACTACTCAACACAAAATTTACTACCTTTATCTCTGAACTACTCGAGCCTTTTTAGTCTGTATCACACAATTATTTAATTGTGTATTTCAGTATTTGTAGACGCTGTAATTTAAATGGTGTGCATACACCATGAATTCCTGTCACTTTGCCTATATGACGCTATGATGTAGATATGTATTGCAGCCCAGAATCCAGAAGCAAAATAACTACCAGTTAAATCAGTTGGGTTTCAGCAATGCATGTTGTTCAATTATACACGTGTGTATATTTTCAATAGATACATGTTTGCACATTTAAACATCCAGTGTGTGCGAAACACATATACCCACACATAATGTTCTCAGTTCCAAAATAAGAATTTGTATTTACCAGCATAAAGAATAAATTAGACTTTAGAGTAATTTTTTCCCTCCCACACAATACATATGTGTGTCTTTGTATATCTGTGTATATTTTTAACTGATCCATTCAGTATCAATGTACATATACATACATATATGAATGTTATTTAATACCATCTCTGTAAGTAGCTGTTATTGTGGCTCAAAATACTAGAATCACATAAATATACTACCACCAATTTAAAAAAAATTAAATTGCATTTCAATAATGTGTGTGTGTGTGTGTGTATGTGAATAAGAATTTATTAAGTTCTTACTGTGTGCCAGATACTGTGGCTCCCGGGGATATAAAAAAGGCAAAAACAGTCCCTGTGACTTCTAATGGTGGAGACATTTAAATGATTAGGTAATACAAGATATAGAGTCACCTGGTGACTCAGTGGATAGAGCAGGGGCCTGGAGTCAGGAAAACTTGATTTCAGATTCCACATCAGACACTTCCTAGCTGTGTGACCTTGGAGAAGTCACTTAACCTCTGTTTGCCTTAATCCACTAGAGAAGGAAATGGCAAACCACTCCATTGTCTTTGCCAAGAAAACCCCAGATAGGGTCAGGAAGGGTTGGACGTGACTGAAATGACTAAACCACAAAAAACATAAGAGACCCCCCCCCCCCCCCCCCCCCCCCCCGGTAAATAGAAGTTAATCTGACAGAGGAATGTAGTAGTAGCAGAAGTGTATGGGAGAGGCCTCCTGCAGAAGAATGGGTCTTGAGCTGAGTCTTGAAGAAAGCTGGAAACCAAGAGGCAGAAATGAGGGGACAGAGCATACTAGGCAAGGGGGACAACAAATGCAAAGACACAGAGTTGGAAGATGGAGAGTGGTGTTGGAAGAAAGGCAAGTAGATCAGTATAACTGGATTGTAGACTGTGCAGAGGGGAGCAAAATGTCAGAAGCCTGGAGAGGCAGAAAGGCTGCAAAGAGTTGTAAGTGTCTTAACAGGATTTTAGATTTGATCCTGGAGAATTAGGGAGTCATTGGAGCTTTTGGGATCAGACCTATGCTTTAGAAAGCTCACTTTGGCCACTAAGTGGAGAATGGATTAGAACGGAGAGAGACTTAAGGTAGGAATAATAACCTGTAAGACAGGGTAGATGGCTGTGGCAGCGTGATGTGGGGTTAGTGAGAATGAGGAGTTGCTCAGCCTGTGAGTCTGGATGCTTGGGAAGGTGGTGGTGGCCATTACAGTAACTGGAAAATTGGGAAAAAGAGGGGAGGGCTTGTGGAGGGAGAGGGTGGCTAACGGACACGCTGTGTTTGAGACGCCTGTGGGACATTCAATTTGAAATGTCCAAGAGGTGATGCCTGGTTGTAGATCAGTAGAAAGGGTGTGGGTGTTTGTGGGTGTGTGTGGGTGTGTGTGGGTGTGTGTGGGTGTGTGTGGGTGTGTGTGTACCTCAGGCTTACTTTACCCTGGTGGATCTGATTTCTTTTTCTTTTTTAACTGGTGTCAGGATATATATCATACATACATGTGTACATTTTATTATTGCCTTCAGTTTTTACACCATAACTACTTCTCCTTATTCCCTCTCTCCCAACAGACACCTTGAACCATTTCTTATGACAAAGAAAAACATTTAAGCCCATAGCCAATTAGTGTAGTAACTGTGTCTGGCTGAGTTTACCACATTTTATACTCATAGTTCCTAGTTGACATCTGAGAGAAGGGAGGTGTATTTCCTTATCAGTTTGACTGCTTTTTTAGTATTATTATGATTTATTATAGTCATTGTATATACTGTTCTCTTGTCTGTACTTTCTTCACCCTGTATTAACTTTGTATAAATCTTCTGATGTTTCTTTGAATTTTTCATATTCATTGTTATGAATTAGAAGTCATCTTATGGCACAATAATGTTCCATTACATTTATAACTACAGTTTGTTTAGTCATTCCTCAGTCACTGGGCATGTTTTGTTTTTCAATTTTTTTGTTACCACAAAAAAGTGCTGCTGTGTGTATTTTGTTATTTATAAGAGTTTTCTACCCTGCTGTATTTCAAAATCTATAGTGAAGTGGATTCATTTGCTTTTCAGTCCTTGTGATGTTTCTCTGTTAGCTCCATCCAAGAGATTCCCTGTGCTTTGATTCTAGTGGCAAAACTGCAAATTTATGCCACAAAACCAGATTTCCTGCAGCTATCGATGCTAAGAAACTCTAGGCTATGCTTTACAACTAGAAAGAAAGGATATTTATATCATTTATCTTGTCCTCTTTTGGAGCAGAGAATGACCTCTTAAATAAACCCTGTAGACAACCAAACCACTGCCCTTTTCTATAGAGAATTAGAGAGGCAGCGTGGTTTAGTGGAACGTACATTGGCACCCAGGTAGAAACCCTGCCTGGGTTACTTATCATCTGTGTGAGCTTGGGCAAGTTATTTAGCCTTCCTGAGCCTACTTTTTCAATCTGTAAAATGAGGAGGTTCATATAGACTGTCTCTTTCATCTCCAGATTGATGGCCTTGTAATCTTTATCTTATACTCTAGTACAGAATGGAGGTTACTCAAATATTATATTGCTTTTTAAAAAGGAGCATGAACACTGTTTTTCCAAATCCTTTTTGAGCTCTTCCATGGCCTGAGACCAGTTCATGTTTTTCTTGGAGGTTTTTGTTGTAGGCTCTATGACTTTGTTAACTTCTTCTGACTGTATGTTTTGGTCTACTTTGTCACCAAAGAAGGATTCCAGAGTCTG
>CM053624.1:164632569-164656590 GCA_028646595.1 Phalanger gymnotis | reverse complement strand
CTTCTTCTGGCTGTATGTTTTGGTCTTCTTTGTCACCAAAGAAGGATTCCAGAGTCTGACACTGAATCTGGGTGTGTTTTCGCCGCCTGGCCGTGTTCCCAGCCCACTTACTTAACCCTTGAGTTTTTCAGCAGGGTATGACTGCTTGTAGACTAAAGAGTTCTATGTTCCATGCTTGGGTGGATGCGCTGCCTTACCAGCACTCTTCCTTCCCCAAAAATCCCCTAGCCAGACTGGGCTTAAATCTTCAGCAGGCTTTTCACTCCTGCTCTGATCAGCCACTTAATTCCTCCCACCAGGTGGGCCTGGGGCCAGAAGCAACTGCAGCAGTAGTTCTAAAGCTGCCCCGCCTCCGCTGCCCCAGGGGTGGTGGCTGAACCGCAAACTCAGCTTTTCCCACTAACCTTCTCTGTTGTCTTTGCTGTTTGTGGGTTGAGAGGTCTGTTAGATGCCACAACTCAGTAATTCAGGACTGTAGGGCACTCTCTGCTCGGCTGCTGGTCTGGTTGGGCTGCGCTGTGCACGCTGGGCTCTGCTGCGCTCAGCTCCGCTCCCCTCAGCTGGGAGCTCCGTGCGGGACAGACCTTACCCAGAGACCATCCAGGCTGTCCTGGGCTGGAGCCCTGCTTCCCTCTGCCACTTTGTGGGTTCTGCAGCTCTAGAATTGGTTCAGAGCCATTTTTTATAGGTTTTTGGAGGGACTTGGTGGGGAGCTCACGCCAGTCACTGCTTCCCAGCTGCCATCTTGGCTGCGCCACCCTGTTGTCTGCTTTTCTTAAGGTCACGTAACCTAGCTAGATGACAACTGGGTTTTAAGGTACTAAGTCTGCTGTGTTTCTGCTCCTTTAAGGAGATCCAAGGCAGACTGCTGACAGCCCTGGTTTTTCCTTTAGCTCCGGGGAGATCAGAATCCAAGGCAGCTGTCCTTCAGGTTCCTGCTCAATACCCGTGTCCAAACTTTGCCTTTCTTGTCCTCCCATTTCAGATTCAGAATGATTGCTTTCCCCCTTAGCCAGGTGCCCTTGGAGTGGTTGAGATTGGACTCTATAAGTAATCTACAGAGGTGGACAGATGCAGTATTCTTGTTTCCGGTGGGCTCTGCAGAGCGCAGAGGGGAGCAAATGGTTTAGCTCCTGCCTAGTATGAATCACAGAGGTAAGCATTTCTGGTACCCTTGTGGGCAGTCACTATTTCTCTTATCTCCCCTGCCCTGTCTTTGCTTTCATGTCATACCAGGAAGTATATCAATTTATATCTAGAAGTGTACAGGAAGAGTGATTTGCTAATAACTTGTAGGAGGTATTGACTACTAGTGGGGCTCAGTATTCCCTAGTTTCTTGGATGGGTGTTCATTTTTCCATTTGGAATGAAGCAATAGTGAGGTAGTGGCAAATAATTGGAGATTACTAATTGCAGGGACTAGTACAGGCCCCATCTGGGTCTTTCTTTGTCTCAGGACCTTGACTCTGGTTGAGGGTAGGTAGGTGAGAAAGGGAAGAGTACATCTTTCCCATAGCAGACCTTTGATCTGCCATCCGCATACCCAGGAAAGGACAGCTCCAGGTGATCAAGCTCCCTTGCCCTCCCTGAGCCACCACTTCTAGGATTTCTTTGGTCTGGCATCCTTCTCCCTGGGATCACTTTCCTGACACAGCTAACCTACCCTCCTTACTTGTCAGTCCTCAAGCATTTGTTAAGTGTGTAGTATGTGCCAGACCCTGTGCTAAGTGCTAGGAATACAAAAAAAGGCAAAAATAGTCCCTGTCTTCAAGTAGCTCATATTCTAATGGGGGCAGTAACATGCAAACACTTATGCACATACAAGACATAATACAGGGTAAATTGTATACAAAGTGTATGCAAGGTAAATTGGAAGTAATTTTTAGAGGGAAAACCCTAGCACGAAAGGGGAAGAAGATGAGGTTTTATCTGAGACTTAAAGGAAAACCAGGAGGTAGAGGCAAGTAAGGAATGCGTTCTAAGAATGGAGGATAGCTGGTGAAAATGCATGCATGTTTTGTGTGAGGAGCAGCAAGGAAACCAGTGTCACTGGGATCACAGAGAATGTGGAAAGGAGAAGGGTTTACATAAGATGACTGGAAAAGTAGCAAGGCACCAGGTGCAAAGGACTTTAAAAGCTAGAGCCATTTCAACTAGTGCCAGTTGCTCTTTTTTTCAGAGTTGGGGACCATCTGGTTTGTATCAGGTAAGTATGTCCCACAGTTTGAGGGATGAAATGCCCTTTCACCACTCACAACTAAACCTAGAGATAATTGTCCTCTGTGTAATTCCCCTTCTGCCCCAAGCTGAATTTGCTTCAGGTGCATGAACTTCAGTTTAGGGCTCTGATTACTTATCATGTCAAAACCTTGGCAACCTTCTTCCTGGCCCTTCTGATAGATAAAGGGATGGCAGTTGGTGTATGTTTCAACTTTTATTCTTGTTAGCATTATATGGGAAGCAAGTGTATAATGGGTTTGCATTCCAAAGGATTTCATCAGCACTGGGTGGTAAATGTTTCTAGTGTGAATATCTAGAGGAGGTGTAAATATTTATGACTGTCAGCATGTGAAATAAATATAAATTTTCACAGTGCACAATTTGCTATACTGAAGAGTTTTTCTAAGAAGTACATAGTCACTTTATTTACTAACTGATGGCATGGCAGCAAATTCAATATATTTTATTTTTCTGTGGATAAAAGCTTTCTTTCTGATATTCCAGAGCAGAATCCTGCTTGTGAAGTTGTCATTCTGCCTTTGACATGAGCCTGTTGCCCTGAAGTTCTTGTGCTGACACCATGTCTGCATCTGTTCTGTTCTGGAGTAAATTTATCTAAGAGCCTGGAGAAATAATAGAGATAGAACAGCATTTACTAAAGAGATTAATGGAACTGAATTTGATTAAAAATACAAGAGCAAATACAAGAAGAAATTTTGCCCCTTAGCATCTTAGTTTGTATGGTGTTGAACTAGGAACAGAGAAATCACTCAGTCAAGCAGAATTGAAATATGTTGCCAGTAGTGAAAGTTACTTTATGAGTCATAGAAGATGATATTTTTAGTGCCTAAACTTAATCTCATCTTTTCACAACAGGCATTATAATATATTTAGAAAATCAAATATACTCTTCTTTAAGCTACAAATGTGGGTAATCTCACAAGAACAAAGTACTTGAGATGTTTTCATGTTATAAAGATTCTTAAAAAATTCAGATTTTCTCATTTAGGTTTATTATTTCTAGGGTTTTCTGGTTTAGTAATATGGTTAAGTAGAGTAGTGCTGCCCTAACAACTTAGTTGTTTTTATTATTTACAATTATTTAATCTTAGAAACAAGGAATAAGTTTTCAAGGTAAAGCAGACCCAAATGGTAGAAGAAAAAAAGTTTTGTAAATAAAAAATTTCAAATTATTTTGAGTCCCCTAGGGGCACGAGTGCCATTTGAAGATAGGGTAAAATAGGAATAGTACGATACTTTCAATTTTGGTAGCTGCTGAAAAGAATGTTTGTCTTCATCATATCTTAGAGCATTATGGGTTTTACATAAACACAAAAGCCCCTGCACATATATTTGCCTCCTTTTTAGCATAAGGACATTTGACTCACCATTGACATTGGACCCCATTATTTGATTCATCCCGTCATAGCTTCCATCTCAAAAACTTCTTGTTAAACTGTTTCCATCATTAAGATACTTGGTTTTATTGTTAGTGACATTCTGGAACATGTTGAACATTGGTAAATCTAGCATTTAGAGTCATATTAACTGATTGGTATTCAAAACATCTTTCAGGTTATGCTGTCTTTAGACTTCAGATAAATTTACCAACTGGTCAGCAGATCATAGAATCTGATTCTAAATATTTACTAGACAACTATGAAGTGCAAAGCTCTGCAGATGTTACAAAGAAATGGTTAAGGAGCTTCCAGTTTGGCGACGGTTTCTAGGTGTATCTGTAGGCTTTCAGCAAGAGACTGAGTGACTATGAAAACTAGGAAGAATCCTTGTGCAGAATATTAAAAGACCTGATCCAGAGGGTCTTATACTGAGGGAAGACAGGAGCAATGTCTAGATAAAACTACACAACTGGCTGTAGTGGAGGACAACAGGGATGAAAAAGTAAGAAACACTGTTGTGGAATACATGCCTTGTAATTTTTAGGAAGAAACAAGAAGGTTTGGAATTATACTTATGGCCCAAGATATCGCTATGTCCCTATCAAGTATAGATTGTAAAATGAACTTTTAACTTTTTTAGGCATAACAAGTCTCTGTGAAATTGTGTTAATGACTACAAATGGCAATGGAAATGTGTACTTTGTTGACAAGAAGCATGTTTAATAAAAGATAAGAGTAGCCCTGTTGTTTACATACTGTTGTATGGAGACTGTGAACCTGAGGATAGCATCACAGGGGAGAGAGCATTTGGGTGAGTTTCAGAGAGCAACAGAAATGCTGTTAATGTGAGAGTTAGGCCAAACTGGCCGGTCGTAGGAGAGATGCCTGAAACTTTCCCATCTCTGTGTCCTCAGCGCTTATCTCAGAGCCCTGGGCCCACAACAGGGTGGATACTGTGTGGTATAATAACTATTTGCTGAATTGAATATATATTACAGAACTGTTACAGTGGCAATATATTGTATTATTTGTACATCTGCTGGAAGTGTCACTTTTCTAAACCCTAGTATCTAGTTTTAAAAAATTTGCCTACTGAAAATTTCTTTCAGAAAATAAAGGAACCGTAGAAGGAACAAGGAGATTACTCAAGGTTTTAATAAATTTTTTTTGGCATTTTCTGTTTCTTACATCCTTATAGTTATCTCATGTATCCCTTCCCCTCCTCTTTCATAAGAGCCATCCTATATGACAATTTTTAGAGTGGAAAAAGAGTCAGCACAACTGACCAGTACATTGAAAAAGTCTGAAAACTTGTACAATGTATAATACTTGTGGATTTCATGAAGGGTTAGATTAAGGGGTGTTTTCCCTTTCTCTTCATTTGAGTCCTATTTGATCTTTATAATTTTGTTACATTTACTTTTGATTTTTTGTTGTGTCACTGATTTTTCCATTTACATTGTTTTTACTTTTTAAAAATTGTTTTCTCGGCTCTGCCTACTTTACTCTGCATCAGTTCATATAGATTTTTCCATACTTTTTTGTAACCATCACAGGCATCACCTCTGATTGCAATTTAATACTCCATTACATTCATATGCCATAATTTCTTTAGCCACTTTCTGATTGATGGCTATCTACTTTGTTTCCAGTCCTTAGATATCACAAAAAGTGCTGCTATAAATATTTTTGGGTATATGGGGCCTTTTTTTCTTATCATTGTTTACTTAGGTACAAGCCTAGCAATGGAGTTTCTGGTTCAGAATGTGTGGACTTTTTATTCCCCTAATTTCAAATTGCTTTTCAAAATGTGCCATTTCACAGCTCAACAACAATATTATTAGTGGGCTTATCCTTCCACAAATTCTCCAACATTGATTGTTGCTATTTTTGGGGTCATTTTGAAGGGTATGAGGTGAAACCTTAGGATTGTTTGGATTTGAATTTCCCTTATTAGTTATTTGGACCATTTTTTCATGTGGTCGTGAATAATTTGCATTCTTTCTTTTGAGAACTGTTCATATGCTTTGACCATATATCTATGGAGGGTGGAAATATTTTTAAATATGGATACATACACACATATATGTATACAAATATGTATATGTATGTGTGTATCAGTTGTTTACATATCTTGGATTCCAAACCCTTATCAGGGAAATTAACCACTTTTATCTTAGATATATTAATATTGTATTTGGGTAAAAGCTTTTCAGTTTTAAGTAATTAAAGCTACGTATTTTATCTTTTGTAATTACCTTTCTTTTTTTAGTTAAGAATACATCTGTCCATAGCTGTGAGAGGTATATGATCTGTTTCTCATTTAATTACTTTATAGTATGATTTAAAAATATGAAGGTCTTGTATCTATTTAGAATCAGATTATTTACTGGAAGGTCAAATACAGAAGCTGAAGCTTAAATGCCTTGGCCACATAATGAGAAGACAGGGCTCATTGGAAAAGATCCTGATGTTGGGAAAGATTGAAAGCAAAAGGAAAGGGATGGCAGAAGATGTGATTGATAGAGAGCGTCATGGAAACAACAAACATGAGCTTGGACAGACTTTGGGAGAGAGTGAAAGACAGAGGGTCCTGGCATTCTGTGGTCCATGGGATCTCAAAGAGTTGGATATGACTGCAAAATGGCTGCACAACAATAACAAAATAAATGTTTAACCCACATTCCCACGAGGGGAGCATGGTAGCTGTCTTCCAATATTTGAAGGTCTATGATGTGACCATTTTAGTCACAAAAAAGACTGCTTTTTTAATTTAAATAATAAAGAGGCAGGACAATATAGTGGAATTGATGCTAAATAGACTTGGATTAGGAGAAACCTGGATATGACACTGGTTTATGTGACCACGTCTAAATCACTAAACCTCTCCGAGGCCCAGTTTCCTGAGTTATGAGTCAGTGTAATATTTGTAGAATCAGTCTCAGAGTTGTAGGAACAAAAGAGATAATGTGTGTAGCATGTGATAATCAAACTGAACTCCTTGAAAGCAGAAACTTTTTTTTTTTGGTATATTTTTGTATCCCCCTTCAGCACAGTGCCTGGCACATAATAGGTGCTTACTAAAATCTCATTGACTTTATATAGTAAACTTGAAAGCTTATATAAATAGAATTCAATCCTACAAATGTTTATTAAGGGCTTAATAAAAATAGGTACTATCCCATCCAAGGGGATATATTAGGTACAGAGATAATTTGAGAAAGGAGAGAGCTTATAGGGGAAAGGAAAGTTTCTTGTAGAGGGTGGCATCTGAATTGCCCCTTGAAAGAAGCCTTGGATTCTAGGAGGCAGATAAGGAAGAATTGTGTTTGAAACATAGGAAATAGCCTCTGCAGAGCCAAAGAGGTGAGAGATTGGTTGTAAAGTTCAGGAAACAAACAGGTTTGTTTGATGGAATGTAGGGTGTCTAAGGGAAAGTGATATGAAATAATTCTTGAAAGATAGTTGGGGGCCTGGTTGTAGAGAGCATTACATTTCAGACAGGGGTTGATATTTTATTCTAAAGGTAATAGGGAGCCACCGAAGATTTTTGAACAGAGGAGCGACATAGACATGTGTCTTGGGTAGATTGGAGAGAGGGGAGATTATAGACAGGGAGGCAAATTAGGAAGCTATTGCAGTAGTCCAGGGAAGATGTAATAGGGTCCTGAATTAGAGTACAGGTCATATGAATTAAGAGAAGGGGATGGATCTGAGAGATGTTGTAGAGGCAGACTAGATGACACTTGGTAATAGATTGGAAATGGGAGGTGAGGGTGAGAGAAGAGTCAGGGATGATTCCTGTATTGTGAACTTGGGTGACTCCTTCAGCAGAAATAGGGGAGTTTGGTGAAGGGGTGAGTTTAGTAGAAATAGATAACGAGTTCTATTTTGAGAATTTGAGATGCTAATGGAAGATCTGGGAAGATATTTCCAGAAGGCAGTTGCTGATAGCATTACTGGAGTTCAAGAGAAGATTTAGCACTGGGTATATAGACACAGAGATTGTAGTTGAATCCATAGAACTGTGAAGATACCAAAAAACAGTGTAGGGAGAGAAGAGAGAAATATCCAAGCCTGAGGCTTGGGGGGAGGGACACCTGTGCTTGGATCAGGAGGTAGATGATGGTTTAGCAAAGAAACCACTTAGTAAGAGGAGAACCAGGAGAGAAGCCAGGAGGAGGAAGTGTTTGTCCTCAGAATTTGCAGAGATGTTGAGGAGGCTGAGGATTGAGAAAAGACCACCAGGTTTAGCAGTTTGATCACTGATAATCTTGGAAAGAACAGTTTCAATAAAATGGTGGTATTGGAAGCCAGATTGCAAGGGTTTGAGAATTGAGTGGTAGATGAATAAATTGTTGAGAGTAGTGAGTTGCTCTGCCCACATATTTGAGGGCAAGGAATAGTAGCCCATCCTACCAAGAAGATGCAAGGCCCAGCTGGGTGAAGGGGGTGGACAGAACCTTGGGTTAAGGGGAGTGAGACTGGAAAGAATATGGGGACAAAGATTGAAGTGGGAAGGAGACTTCACTTAGCATGACCCAGGAAAATGGGGTAGTTTAATTGAGGAATCAAGGGGCTTGAGGCTATTCTATACCTTGACTTTGCCAGCATAAGTAGCAGGTCTTATTTCTTGTTTACTTTTCTTCCTGTATACTTTGTTCTACTCATACTATTGTTTCCTGTACAGAGCATTACATCTGCTTATGTCTTTGTACAAGTGATGCCTTGTGTCTGGAGTAGACTCCTTCCTCACCTCTGCTTCATGGAATCCCTTGCTTCCTTCAAAGCACAGATCAGGCAGGAGGCCTTTCTTGCAGAGGCATTGTGATGTAGTGGCTAGAGTGCTGGCCTTGGGAGTCAGGAGGACCTAGCTATGGGACCTTGGGCAAGTCATTTCACTTAAGGGCCTTATTTCCTTTTTTATAAAATGAAGTTGAATTTGATGGGCTGTGGTTCCTTCCAACTCTTATGTCTGAGTGTTGTAGGTTTTTGTTGTTGTTGTTAGGGCCTTTGACTATGAAAATGAGAAGGGATTGCAGTGAAGAGTTTTTGAAGCTAGGGAAAGTCTGGGCATGTCTGTGTAGACATCAGGGAAAGACCAAATAAATACAGGGAGAGAAGGAGGGAAGAATCGAAGGGACAAGCTCCCAGAAAATATAGAAGGAAATGCAACCAAGGGACAAAGTACAGAGTTGTTGATCTTGGCATCTAGAAGGGCTACTTTTCCCTCAGAAGGCTTAACTAGGACTAGTAATGGGTGAAAGTTACTTGCAGGCAGATGAAGACATAATTCAACAAGCTTCCTTTTATGGGATTGGCACTGTGAAATAGCCCCTGCCTTTAAGGAGCTTACGGTCTACTGAATATAAGTACTCAGGGTAAAGAAGAGTAATTAGAACTGTCCCACAGTGGAGCTGACAACCTCATAACTAATGAGCTTTTCATGAAGTGTTGGAATAGAGAAGTTCATCTGTCAAGGTTGTTGTAGGATGGGTTACTTGCTATGTAAGTTAGTCTAGATGACCTTTAATGTACCTTCCAAGTCTAAGATGCCACAATAGAAAAAGCTAGATAGCCATATGAGGTAGTAGGATATAATTACGATATTCCTGTCATAGGGACAGAGTCACCAATGCTCCCTCGTGACTTCTCAAATTCTTATAGCCTGTGAAATAACTTTCATTTGACTGACTTTTAGCTAATTCACAGGCACCTTGTATAGTGAAGAATAAGAAAAAGGTCAGTACTTAATATGTTGATTCTTTTAGTATTCATACACACATAAATATATATTTTAGAAAATTACATCTAACCAACAGAAAAATAAATGTCTAAGTCAGGACTAAAATCTTATGTAAAACTCCTTACATTTAATTATGAAAATCAAATAAACAACAAACAAGAAATGCTTTTCCTCTGTAGCATTTTCCAAGTCTGTGTGAAATTCCATTACTTTTGAATTTATTTCTGTTTTGTCACTATTAATATCTGACAAGGACATAGGATGATTTTTTTCCTCGCCTCTACTGCTCATTTCCTTTTTCCTTTTTTCCAGCTTCACATTCATTCTCATTCCCTCTCTCTCTCTCCCCCTCCCTTCTTCCTCTCCCTCCTTCCTTTCCAGCCTTCCTCTTTCATCACTCCCTTCCCTACCGAAGAGGATAATTATTGTTCTATTTAGGAAAACAATATTTTATAGATGAAGTTAAAAGCTTTAAGAAGGTGTTTCAAACTTATTTGCTTACTGCCAAAGTATAAATGTCACTTACAAAATGAAAAGTCTCTTAGATGCCATGATTTCAACAATAACTGGTTCATCCTTTCTTTTCTTTCCTTTTTTTTTAAAGCTATTCATGTATACCATTGATCCTTTTGAATTAAATTTAAGCTGTTCACTTAAAAGGTTTGGGCACCTTTGTGAGGTGGCACTGAAAGTTTATACATTTAATGACTTCATATGGTGAAGGGCTTAGTAGCTAGTAAATGTTTTTTATTAATAAATTCCTTTCATTCAGATGGAAGATACTTGTAGTCATATTTGCACACAGAATTATTTGTTTACCTAAAGGATCCAACTTGGAATAGAATGGTTTTGGGCTTCAAGTGTATTAGCAGAACTCCAAAGTGCAGAGCTACATGATCAATGCAATGGGCCACTTTTGAGGAAGAACGTGTTAGGCAGAGCTGGGGTTACAGTAGAGACAAAGAATAGGTGTTTGTATGTGTCAGCCACAAAGGCACACAGGTCAAAGTTGCAGTGTTTCTATATTGTACAATCATGGAATCTCAGGTTTTGAAGGCATCTTAGAAGACATCTAGCAAGCCCTTTTTTGAAGCATGCACTTCTAAAGTATTCTTGATAGTGTTTTCTTTAGCTTCTCTTATATTTAAAAGTGAAAAGACCAAAACAAAAGCACAACAAATATTACCCATGGTAGATATTCAAAGAAATAACAAAATTGGTAGGAAATAATTTCTAGTCCAGGATAGTGTGTAAGAGAAATATCCATTTTTTGAAAAAGAAAACCAAATTAGGTTATATATGTGTTAGATACACTATGTAGGAGCTTGATACTCAGTTTTATTATTTCTTTTTGGTTACCTTGCATGGAAACAAGTCATCTGCAAATTGATTGCCTTGCCCATAGGGGAAAACATAGCTTTGGTCTAACCTTTAGCTCTTCTTTCTCTTTTCTCTTGCCCCATTTTATTTTTAAGTTGGCTATCATTTACAAAATTCCATTTAGGATTGCATTTTGTATCAAACTAAGTGCACTATGGTGTTTTATAGAAGGAATTCTTCACAGTATGAAGGAAGAGAAGTAACACATCAGCAAAAGCTGAGTTGTTCTTTCTGCCTGAGGATTCACAGATTAGTTGGAAAGTAAGCTTGAGTTGCTAGATGCACGGTTGTACTTTTCATTGAATTTAACAGTAATTGTATATAGAAAAAAAAAAGATGGGAAGCCTTTTGAAGTGGATATCAGTAACAGAAGTGGACTTTTAGAAAAGTGTAAGTGATTTTTTTTTTCACGAAGTTGTGTCTTTGAGAGTTATTTGAGAAACATTTTGTGTACTTTGGTAGTACAGGGTGATTGATTATCAAACTCTTATACAATTTTTCTGCTTTTAAGGAATATATTAACTCATGCTAGGTGGTTCTACCCCCTCCCCCCAAATTTTGAGTAACTGGTTTTACAAGACTTAATGTCTTCTTATTGGAATGGAAATTAATTGTAATGTTCATGATCACCTCCCTAGTTTTTGTTTTTAGTGTTAGGTAATTGTGTCATAGTCATTTGATGTGTCTGCAGTTTTTACATCTCTGCTCTGAGTGTTGGGAGAAAATCAGTGAAAAGTTCACTACTGTTTCAAGAATTAAGCTCTTCTTTCACACAATATACTGATCATTTTCGCATTATACATTACATCACCTTTCTTGCAGAGTAGGGATATTCTGAAAGTGTTACAGCAAACAGCAGTAATTGAGCTTGAAGAAGAAAGCATTGAAAGGAATTTTTGTTATAGTGCTCTCTCAAATAAGCATTTGTCTTATTCCAATCTGGTTTCTATTCTAGATGGTTAGAAATTGGTAAAGGAGATGTGGGCTAAGGGTTTGACCACTTTACTGAAGCACAGGATTCCTGACTAATTGTAGAATAAATCTGTGGATCTGTGATTGGACCGATGTCGAGTATCCCCTCGATTTATCTGTGCAGGTTAAACCCTACTAAACTAAGCCTTCGCAGGTCTTTTTATATTTTTAAGCTACTGATGGGTTCTTGGACTGTTTCATCCATCTTGCTGCCTGTTCTACTGACCTGCTTTTTCAGAGCATACTTTTCCACAGTGATATTCTTTAGTCACTTTCTTGAGCTTTAGACATCTTTGGAAATATATGGTATGGTGTACTTGTGCTCACCATGCATCATTACACTGTCCTTTGTCATCCATAGCCTTAATTCTTTTGAGGCTCTGGCATTACAGAATTCACAACCAGAGAGTTTCATAGGAGACTATTTGTGTGGACATGACATGTTCCTTTCCCCTCATTCACTCCTCCATAGCACCCCACCTGAGGAGCAACCTAGAATTCATTAAAGCACTATATCAGTTTCCCAAATGTAGTCTAATGTATACAATTTTGTTTACCTTGTTCAGTTCTGGGCCTTATTTCTCCAGTTGCAGCACCTGGTCCAAATATTATACACGTACATATACACATACTGTGTACACACACACACATATACACACATATATACTAATAGACCAAGAAAATGGAATGGCCCTCTAATTGTTTGTTGTAGAATGTTTTATAAAATTATTTAACTCCTGTGTTTTAGGTTTCTGAAAAAGAGAAAATTATATTCACATTTTAAAAAGATGTTGAAATTATAAATATATAATAGTTACAAATACCTTTCAAAGAAATACCCTATTTAAACAGAATGTTCTTTTTTTAAAATGAATTTTAAAAATATCTGTGGGCTTTAGCATTTAATCAGTAATTATTTAATTCTAGGCATTATTCTAATGAGGCCTGCTTTGTGAGTTTAATCAGTCAACAAATATTTACTAATCACTTTGATACCAGGAGTCTAAACTCCAGTGTACTGCTTTCTGGAGTTTACACTCTGTTGAGAAGCTAAGAGATTGGCATACATAAATACAAGGTAGTTAGTGAAAAGTTCCAGTTGTGTAGAATAGATAAGTGCTACAAAAGGAGTAGACTCTTGAGGTTAGGGAAAGCTTCATAGTATGAATTCATTTGAAGAGGGGTTGGAGAAGTAGGAATAGAATCAAGCCTGACTAGAGATAGTTGAAACCATGAGTTTAGATCAGTGATTCTCAAACTTATTGGTCTTGGGACCCTTTTACACTCTTAGAAATTATCGAGGACCCCAAAGAGCTTTTAAAAATGAGGTCTGTATCTCTTGATATTTTTTATCATTAGAAATTAAAATGGATAAAATTAAAAGTATTCATTTAAAATTAAACCCTTTACATTTTAACATAAATAACATTTTTACAAAAAATAACTTTTCCAAAACAAAAATAATTAAAGAATGGCATTATTTTGAATATTTCTTGCAGAGCTCTTTAATGTGTGGCTTAATAAAGATAGCTAGATTCTCATGTCTGCTTCTGCTTCAAATCTGCCTTTATTTACTATGTTGTTTTCCTTCAAGTATATAAAAAAAATCTAGCCTCATATAGATGTGTAGTTTGAAAAGGGAGAACTATTTCAATAGGCAAATAATGTCTTACTATTACTACAAAAATAGTTTTGACCTTGTGGTCCCTCTGAAAGGATCTTGGGGACCCCCAGAGATCCATGGTAGTTTGGGTTATGGTGATCAATTACTAAGGATATTGTTGGCAGAACTAAACAATAGGCAAGAAGAGGAAGGATAACAAGAAGGGGGACAGGAGAAGAAGGTTTTAAAAAAGAGGAGAGGCCATTTTGCTGAAACTAACTGCCTAGTAGGTACAGTGTAGCACTGGTGGAATGTTATCGCTGCTACATTTGCAAAGTCTTCGCTTGGTACTTATATTCATTGTAAATAAAGAATGAGGGAACACACTTCAAATTGCTAAGGTATTGAAGCTTAATTTGTGTCACTGTATCTTTCCTCTGATTGCCCTCCTAAATTAAATTGCCTCTACTTATAGTTGCTATCTAACTGAAGTGGCAACATTGAGATCTTCAGCTGACCCAGGTGGGTGAATACAGTGGTGAAGAGGGACTGATGTCCTAATCCTACTCTTCAGTATGCATAACTGCATATTGGTTAGAGTGAAAAGGGGCTGTGGAGAATGGCTCATAGATGGCTCTAGAGCAGTAGGGCTGCATATTGACTTAGAAAACCACAATTCAACATTATCTATTTATTGTATTTTTATTCGTTGTGTTAGACATTTTCCAATTATATTTTAATCTGGTTCTGGCTTATTCCAAGTTTTGCAGCTGCTTGGGAGTTTTAATACTCCTGCTCTAAAGGAGAGCAGATGTGACCACTGTGATGCAAGTAAGAATATGATGGATATAGTTTTAGAGTAAAAAGATAAGGTTTGAAGAAACATTCCAGATAATAAGGAAAGCATCTAATAACCTTTTAAAGTG
Organism: Phalanger gymnotis; assembly: GCA_028646595.1. NCBI lineage: Eukaryota > Metazoa > Chordata > Mammalia > Diprotodontia > Phalangeridae > Phalanger > Phalanger gymnotis. Next base: position 164,642,343 of record CM053624.1, on the reverse strand, counting down.
GATCCTTTGAACTTTAAAGTTTAGATAAAACCTTAATAATGCTATGTTCTTGATTTTTGGCAAGAAGAATTGTATTTGCCTCCCTAGAGATGGGTTACAATAGGAAAAGATGATCTACCTCAAACAAAATCATTGTAAGAGCAGTTTTTAAAATTTTAATTGAAAAATGGGCATAAATAAATAACTGAAATTTATGTGGCCTTCACAAAGAGGCATTGTGGATTTGAGTTCATTGGATATCGGGCTTAACTGATTAGGGGTTAGGAGACCTTGAATCTGTTCCTCTTGTTGCCACTTAAGTAGCTATATGACATGAGTAGGTTACTTAAATTTTTTGAGCCTAATTCCTCATCTATGAAATGAGAATGCTAGGCTAGATCTCTATGGTCCTTTTCAGAATTAAAGTTCTAATAATGCTGATTGGATTGGATGGAACATTTGGTATTCACAAGAGCTCTGTGAGGTAGGCACTGCAAATATCTCAGGCCTTCACACTCCAAATCTGCTTTTTTTCATATCTCACTATCCTTTAAAATCCTGTTAAAAAACCAAAAATGAACCAAATCCCCAAACCATAATGGTTAATTTTTTTCTTTCAACTTCTCATCCTAGAATTTGGGGCCTTTTCACTGTAGAACATCCCTCTGCCATGCCAGTTTCCTTCTCTTATTGACAAGTTCCTTCTGGGGCCTTCATTTTGGGGAGGGTTCTCAGACAAATCTGTGCTAGTAAATGTTTAATAATTGGCTCTTAAAACAAAAAGTATGAAAGACCCTCTTGAGTTGGATCTTCATTGTTGACATATTCCTCACCACTTTTTCTGAGTCTTGGGAATCAGCAAAAACATTAAATCAAGCCCTAATTTATAGTGTTTGCTGATTCTGAGGTGCAAATGCCAACAGTGAAAATTTAACAGTCAGCTTTTGTGAGCCTACTTGAGCCAGCTCCAGCATACTCCTGGGCCCTGACTAGCTATGCTTCATTCCCCTCTCTGCTGTGCTTCTGATTCCTCTTACCCCTCCAGCTTCTTTTTTTGTATTTCTTTATCCATCAGAATATAAACTCCTTAGGCCTAGGTCAAGGATTATCATTCTTTTTGCTTTTATTTGCATCCCCAGCAGTTAGTGCAATACCTGGCACATAGTAAGAGTTTAATATTTGTTGCCCAATTGTAAACTTGTTTGAAGAATTGCCATTTGGGAAGAGAGAATGAAAAGTGAGTAGGGGGAAGCGTGACACAAACTGCTTTAGAGTCGTGAGGGTCTGAGTTCAAATTACACCTCCAATACTAGTTGAGTGACTCTGGACAAGTCACTTAAATCCCTGTCTTGCAGGTGAGACTCATCTCATTTTAAGATTCAGCTCTAAATCTTTGATCCTCTGATAGGGGCTGAAAATCAGTATTTGAGGAAAGGTTACAATATGGTAGTATAGGAACTATTGGTTATGTACTTTGGGTAGATCTTAGGGGAAATTATTTCATCACTGATGCACAGCTAATTCTTAACATTTAGAAAATAATTTTTAGTATATTAAGGTGAAAGTGTAGATTGTGGTTTTGATCTAATTTTTATGTGTCTGTTTGTGTAGTTTTGTTTTCTTCTAGAATACTAATGTGTCAAAGCAGCCCAGATAATGGAAAATTAATATGAAAGAACTTTTACTTTTTTTTTTCCTGAAAGAGGAATTGACAGTCTAATTTGATGTGCAAAAAGTCTATTCCTTTTCTTTTGGGACACAGCACTTATTGGTGGGATATTAGAATCTGTACTTTTTCATCAACTTGCTGATTTGTTGTTCCTTCAGTAGACTGTTAAATGGCATCCTATTTTTCTGAATTTTAGTTTGCTTGTGAATATCCTATCCATGCTCTAGTTCTTAAGAGTAATGAGAAAATAGTGTGTTCTTACAGAAAGAATACTAGATTGAGAGAGCTGATTTCTAGTCTGGGCTTTGGCTTTACTCTCTCTGGTTCTCAGTTTCCTCATTTGTAAAATGAGTAGATTTTAATAGATAGGGGGTTCTTTTTTAAAAACAAATTTATTTTTTTATTTTTAGTTTAGAACACTCAGTTCCACAAGTTTTTGGGTTCCAGATTTTCTCTCCCTCTCCTCCCCCTTGCCCCCCAAGATGGCATGTAATCCAATGTACCTTCTACATATACCTTCACATTGAAATTAGTTACATAATAGTTTAGTTGTAAAGAAGAATTATAACCAATGAAATGAATTATGAGAAAGGAGAAATGAAACCGAAAAAGAAGGGGAAAAAAGAGAGCAAAATGTTTGCTTCAATCTGCATTCAGATTCCATGATTCCTTTCCTGGATGTGCATAGCTTTCTCCATCGTGAGTCTTTTGGAGCTGTCTTTGAACCTTGCACTGATAAAAGGAGTGAAGTCTATCAAAGTTAGTCCTTACAGATACTGTGTGTCTGTAATTGTATATAATAATCTCCTGGTTCTGCTCCCCTCACTCAGCATCAGTTCATATACGTCATTCCAGGTTATAATGAAGTTTGTCTGTTCCTTATTTCTTATAGCACAATAGTATTTCATTACATTCATATACCACAATTTGTTCAGCCATTCCCCAGTTGATGGGCATCCCCTTGATTTCCAATTTCTTGCCACCACAAAAAGAGCTGCTATAAATATTTTGTACATACAGGCCCCTTTCCCACTTGTATGATCTCTTCGAGATATAGCCATAGAAGTGGTATTGCTGGGTCAAAGGGTATGCACATTTTTATAGCCCTTTGGGCTTAGTTCCAAATTGCTCTCCAGAATGGCTGGATCAGTTCACAGCTCCACCAACAAATGTAACAATGTTCCAGCTTTCCCAATCCTCTCCAGCATTCATCATATTCCTGTTTTGTCATGTTAGCCATAGATTGGGGGTTCTTAATGTGGTGTCCATGAACTTAAAAAAATATTTTGGTTAGCTGTATTTCAGTATAATTGGTTTCCTTGATAATCTTATGTATTTTGTTTTATTCATTTAAAAATATTCTGAAAGGGATCCATAGACTTCACCAGACTGTGAAAAGTGTACATGATAAAATGGGTAAGAACTCCTGTACTAGATAATCTTTCAGTACCCTTCAGTTGTAATTAAATTTCACATACTGTTATCTACTCTTAGGTAAGTCCTTTACCTGTCGTGTAGATATGTAGAGGATCTGCAGGGGTGGGGAACCTGCAACCACTGCACATCTTCCACATACGGCCCTCTAGAGAGGTGCTCAATTTCGGCCCTTTGACTGAATCCAGACTTCACAGAACAAATCCTATTTGGATTCAGTCAAAAGGATGCACTTGAGGTTCTAAAGGGCCATGTGTGGCCTTAAGGCTGCAGGTTCCCCACCCCTGATAGGGAACCCAGGCTGGAAAGAGCCCTGCTTCATCTCTTCCTTCCTGCTCAAAGTTATTATAATTCCAGAGAGATTACTTTCTCACTTTTTATCTTGTTTCAAAAGTCAGTGATATTTTTGAGGTTTTATTATTATTTTTCATGTCTTAAGCCTAACTGGTTTCTACAATTTCTGGACGAGTCATTTTGATGGTTAGAAATGGTTATAGTATATTTTATGCACATGTAGCACAGAGAGGGTCCATAGAATCACAGACTTATAGGTAGAAGGGTTAGCAGAAGATATCTAATTCCATGTTCTTCATTTTACAGATAAGGAAACTCAGGCCTGGCAATTGTTAGCACCTTGCCTTTTTGAAGAGCATTTTATTTGAGGTGGACTCCCTCTTCCCCTGCTCCCCCAATTGATCTAACTATGGCAGTTCTCAGGCAGACAGAGGGGAAGGGGTTTGAATCCAAGTTGTATGGCAACGTCATCAGCCAATTGGCTGACCTTTGTTGGGGAGACAGGAAGAACAACCTACGTTTTTATGCTAGATTTGAGTCACAGAAAACAAGTTTCCTGCAGGAACTACTTGGCTTCAGCAAGTGTGTGGAAATATCATTTCCCTTGAAAATGTTTTTGTCTTTGACATGCCATTACTTCAGATTGAAACAAACTATTTTTCTTTTGCACTCTGCTTTAATTCCATAGATGTATTTCCATTTTTGAACTTCATATAAACCTGACTCAGGAGCAACCTAATTCTCAAGATGTTTGTAACAGAAGTGATTTAAAAAGGACTGCACTTTCAGGTAAAGACCTAATTTTATTTTTGTTTAATAGCATAGAAATACCTTGCCTGGAGTATGGAGTTCGTGACTTTTTCTTGTATGACTGGAAGGAACAGGTATATTTTGAAGGTGGCAATCTGAACTCTCTTAGGTTTCCACTTGCTTAGGATTAGCTGAGATATCCATGGGGGTGGTTATTTAGAATAAATAATGTTACCGAGAGACTTTACTTGAAAAATAATTTATTAAATTAAAGTGATATCTGTGGACATGTTTAGCAGTGTTGTAAAACGTGCATGTGTGTACTAGGGAAAGAAAAGGAGAGAACTGAGTTGGGGAGGAGAGGGCCAGGTTCAGGGAAGAAAGGAAAGAGAGAAAAAGAAGAGGGAAAATGGTATTTTTCAATTGTGGTTCCAGATGCTATTGAAAGCCTGATTCACAGGGTTCAGAGAAATTGTAGTTTATCTTTTATCTGCCACATATCTTTTAGATCTTGAGATAGTGCTTGCGATGTAGCTATGATTCTTAAACTAAGGTTTTTTTTCCACTGTTTTTTTTTTAAACTCTGTCATCTGCTATAGATTGATACTTATGTTTGTTTTGTTTCAAAGCTTAAAATATAATGTAGCAAATTCTCAGTTACCTGCTTTAAGGTAAAGGAGAAGGAATAGTACTGGGTAATGGGGAAAATAAATTATTTGGGTTTTTGGAATACATTTTGTGAATTTTTTGCACTGTATTTATCTTAATTGTGTTTTCCTTAGAATATCCTTTTTATTTCTCATAGCATCTGCTGACTTAAGAGTAAGGTTAGGAACATGTTAAGCAGGAAGAGAATTTGGTCCCGAATTTAAAAAGTGCTCAGAACACTGATAACATGTGGATGAGAGGGCCACAACAACAACGCCTTTATGTTTGAATCATAACACACTCTATAATACATAACACACTTTATAATACATAAGCTCTTTGCAGTTTCAAAAAGTTATTTGACACATAGTGCACTATACTCTTTTCTAAACTGAGGAGGCTCAAGTTAAAGCTCAGAGATTGATTTACCTATCAGGTGGGGAACCCCTGGTAAGGTTTCAGTTAGTGTCAGTAGAGGTGGGGCCAGGAGTCAGAGCTTCTGTCCTGTCTCCTTTTCCACTGTCAGTCACATAGAAGAGTAGAATGAGAGTTATTATGTCTGAGCTCCTAATCTACATATATTTAACTTGATGGGTTTCTTAGCCTTTTTAATGGCATTTCCAAGACAATGGGAACAAACCTTTAGTTCAGTTCAGCTTTGACTTCTCTATTATTTCTACAATCACAAATGGTTTTTCTTTCTTTCTTTTTTTTTTTTGAAAGCCTTAGAGTTATATTTGAAAAATGCAAAAATTAATGCAGAAAATTATGATGGGTGGAGTTCCTTTTAGCAAACTAAGTCTTTATCAGAGAGATATTTCATATTTGCATAGTCTTGTAAATAAAGGCTTTTGTATTACTTTGACCCTTATAGGATAAAATCCAGCATATTGTTTTTCTTTTAGGGGGTAAGCATTGTACCCATGTGATATTCTTCCTTAGCAACTACTCGTTTACTGCAGCTAGGTGGCTCTGTGGATAGAGTGTTGAGCCTGAATTCATCTTCTTGAGTGCAAATCTGGCTGCAGACATTTACTAGTTTTTTGACCCTGGGCAAGTCATTTAACTCTAATTAGTCCTTGGTATGTACCTTATATTTCTCTTGGCTCTTGTATATCAAATCTTCTGTTACATTAAGGCTTTTTTTTTAAACAAAGTACTGAAAGTCTGACAATTCATTAAATGTCTATTTTTTTTTCCATTCAGAATTATGCTTAGCTTTGGTGGATATGAAATTTTTGGCCAGAACCCCAATTCTTTTGCTCTTTGATAGATAGTGTTCCAAGGCTTGCAGTCTTTAATGTCACTGCTGCTAGATCTTGTGTGATTCTAATTGTGGCACTGCCATATTATATTGTTTTTTTTTCTTGTTGCTCATAATATTTTATTCTTGAGCTGGAGGGTTTGGAATTTGGCTATAATATTGCTGTGGGTTTTCCTCATAGGATCTCTTTCAGGTGGTGATTGGTAGATTTTTTTCTATTTCTACTTTCCCTTCTTGTTCTAATGCTTCAGGACAATTTAAAAAGTTATTTCTTGTATTATTGTGTCAAGATTATTTTTTTTCAATCATAGCTTTCAGGTAGTCCAAATATTCTTATGTTTTCTCTTCTTGATCTGTTCTCCAGATCAGTTATTTGGTCATAAATTCTTCCCTTCTCCATAGATTGACAGGTAAACTATTACAAAAACATTTTAATTTTATGTAGTTAAAATTGTCCATTTTTTCTTTTATAATCTTCTATTCTTTGTTTCCTTAGTAATTATTGAATTAGGCAAAGTTATGAAAAAGTCCTTGATCTGATTTGCTTTTGGTTTATTTTAATGGTGTGACCATTTATATTCAGTTCAATATACATTTTGAGGTTATTTGGTATATGGTCTGTATAAGATGTTGGTCTAAATGCAATTTCTGCCAAATTGCTTTGAATTTAAAAAACATTTTTGTAGCTGATCCTTCCTTTCTTGAAACAAGTGATCGTAAAGAATGGAATCAGTGTGTCCAAGTTGCACAGAGGTCAGTTGGTGTGTATTCACTGTTAGTCATACGTTTATTGACTTTGATTTGAACTTTGCTTTCATTGAAAAAAGAGTGCATTGATGTGGGAGCTGTGCTCCAAAAGAGTGAATAATTTTGGCTGTTGCTTTGCTACACTACCTTTACCCTCACCTGGCCCCTCTAAGATAAGGGGCCAAGCCCATAGGTTTGGAACACTCTGAGCTTGGGCAACCAGTTCTAAATACTTTAGCTAGTTCTGTCTTCCTGCTCCAATTTGTTGACTTATTCATTTGTTCCATAGATTTATGGACATAGGGTTACTTTGTAAGGTGAGGCCCCATATGTTGAAGTAGCTTAACCCCTTTTCAGTATTTTTAAGTGTTTGCTTCTTTTTTGGTGGCTAATCTAAGTTGGAATTTTAAACACATAGTATTTAGTGATTATATACATCCTAGGAGAAACCTTTAAAAGTGGTTATTTAAAAGAATTATTTTTCTCCCTTTTCTTGTTCTAAGAATCTGTAACCTGGGATTAGTTTATTGTATTGTATCCGTTCTTTAGTCTAGTTGTAATAAGTTTATTTAAGCAGTGTTTGAAGTGAAGTCAAGTGATGGAATCAGCTAATTGCCTATTGGACATTTCTAATTGTATGTCCTGTAGGTATCTCATATTCCACTATGTCTAAAACAGAACTTATCTTTCTCCCTTGCCTTCTTCACTTGCCTATTTTTGTTGACAGTACCACCATCCTTACTGTCACCCAGGTTTACAACCTCAGAGTCCTGACTTCACCTCTTTACTCTCATTGTACCATACTAGTCATTTACCCAGTCTTTTTGATTCTCCTTCCACATCTGCCTCCATCTCTCTACTCATGCAGTTACCACCTTAGCCCAAGGCTTTCCTCATCTCTTCTCCTCATCTCCCTTTGCCTCTGCTCCCTCCCTTTTCTAATGCTTCTTCTACCCAGTGGCTAAAGTGATATTCCTAAAGACCATCATTCCCATTTTTGCAGAGCTCCAGTGGCTTGCTCTTACCTTCAAATGACATACAAATTCTTGTTTGGAATTTAAAGCCTTTCAGAAATCCAGCTCCACCTTCCCTTTCCTGATTTATTTTCCTGTCACTCCTCAAGGAATTCTGCGTCCCAGACAGATTAGCCCACTTGCTTTTCCTCTTCTCTGTCTTTGCATGGGCTGCCTTCCATTCCCACAAAGGATTACTTTCTCTTCTTAGAATCCCCAGCTCCAATGCCACCTCCAACTTCAGTCCCCTTGTCATCCGCTGAGCTGCCAGTGCCTCCCTCTTCTCCTCCCAACAAAATTGACTTGTATTTACTTTGTACATATTTTATATTTTTCCAGATAGAAGCCTTGAAGTCCTAAGATAGCATTTAGTAGATAGTAGGCACTTAATAAATGCTTGCTGATTGATTCATTTGGTAGAGTATCCTCATGAACACCTTGCTTCTAATATACTGGGAATAAATTGCCTCATACACTTGCATCATATCAGATTCTTGCTTTGCAAGTCTGAGATTGATTACATAGGGTCCATACGTCTTCAGATGAGAAATAAGAGGTAAAGAAGCTACATTTAAAAACTACCTGTTTGGAGTCAATTAAGAAGCATTTGTTAATCACCTGTCGCATGCCAGGTTGTATACTAGATGCTGGGCATACAAAGACAGAAGTGAAACAATTTCTGCTTTTAGTAGTCTTATATTCTCTTGAGATAGGGGGGGATAGGGCTCATCGTGTTCACAGGTAAGTCAATAGGATATATTTTAAAAAATACAGTGATAGAGGTCACTAACAAGATCAAGTTGTTATCAGGTTGTAATCAAAGAAGGCCTCTTAATGGATATGGCCCTTGATCTTGGCTTTAAGGTTCCAAGAGTCAGAGATGAAGAGGGAGAACCTTTGTTGTATGGAGAATAATAGCTTGTGCGAAAGCCAGAAATTAGGAGTTGGGGTGTTGTGTAGTGAGGAATAGCAAAGAGATGAATTTGGCTGAGAGAAATAATTTTTGAGGAGGGAGTAGTGTACCACCCAGTTGCTGCTTGATTATGAAGCTCTACATTTCTTAATTAGTTTTAGTGTTTTGGATTAGAATAAGCCATGCACTTTTTTTTTTCAATTTTCCAGAGTCTTCCTTCTATCTAAAGAATGATTTCAAATTTTAGATGTCTTTTTCAGATATTTATGTTTGGGATTTTTTCTTATCAGAAATATCCAGAATTCTTTCCAGAATTTTTCACTTTTGATTTTAGACTTGATTGCTGGAAGCTTTAGCAAATGGATTAATTCACCCTTAAGGGTCTATGTGAAACAGTTTTGAAATACATTTGTAATGTTCTCTCCCTTACCCCTACACGCCCTATAATAGATTCTGTGTTCTTGAATCTGAAGGTTTTTTTTTTAAAGGAATTAATTTTGTTTTGGAGGGCAGTGAAGGATGTCTGTACATGGATATCTGCATTTAGGTTTCCATGGCCATGTATATTTGTTTTTGTTGTCAGAGCAGCCAAATAATTGAAATATAAAAATATAGTAGGACATGTGGATTTCTGCCCCTTTGTGCATTTATTTGCCAGTGATATGAATCATTTTAAACCTGTTTTGACTTGTTAGATTTGTGCTGTCTACTACATTGCTACAGAAGAGAAAAACTTTAAAGTGGTTGATTCCAGGCTCAGCGTTTCTTTTGCCCCACCTTCTTGTAAATTGCTACTCTTTCCCTTATATTTTCAAATAGGAATCTTAATGAATATTTGAATAAATTTAAATTCTGTTCATTTTAGCTTATCAGTAAAATTCTTGGGAGAAGCCAAGATGACTCTTAAAAATTTCCTTTATAACCCAAAGAGGCCAACTTCTGGGCTAAGAATTCACTATTTCACAAAAACTGCTGGGAAAATTGGAAAATGGTAGGGCAGAAACTGGGCATAGACCAATATCTTACACCATACACCAAAATAAAGTCAAAACGGGTTCATGAT
>CM053624.1:164613152-164632069 GCA_028646595.1 Phalanger gymnotis | reverse complement strand
CTAGTGTGTAAATTAATTCAATGCCAAGTTATACATGGAAGTTATATGGGATTCCATGCCTTCTTGGGGAGGGAGGGAAGAAAATCTGGAACTCAAAATTATGTAGAACTGTTTGTTGCAAACTAAAAATTAAAAAAAAATAAATTAAAAAAATTCCTTTATATCGTTTCTAGAACATCTTAAACAATTTTTAAAAATTTGTTTAATTGACAAGCAATTTGTTAACACTTTAAAAAAAAAGAGCATTTAGATTAGAAGGCCTGGGTTTTATTACCATTCGTAACATGGACTTGCTGTGTTTCTTGGAGTTAATCACTTAACCTCTGTGCCAAGTTCTTTCTTTGTAAAATGAAGATAATAGTACCTCATAGGATTATTATGGCACTCAAATGAGATATGATGACTGTAGAAACAGTTTGCATAGGTAAGGGGTTGTAATCATGTAATTAGTATGGTCCTCAATATTAGTTGTTGTTTAATTCTCTACTTTTGAAAAAATGATGACATGGTTTTTTTGTTGATTTGAGGTGAATATGAGCCTATATAATTCTATTAGGGTAGAAGCTTATTGGTTTAGTATTTTTTATGCTGTAAAACTTCTGTGACCCAAAAAACAATTCCCATTGTAAACCTTCAAAGACTAGATTAGGGTGTGTTCTACATGGCCTCTAAAATATAGGTAGATTCTCTTATTCAAAGCGGTTCCCTACGATCAAATATAAGTTGTTCTGCTTACTTTTTTTAAAGCTCTTTGGGCACTAGCCTGCATGTGTGATTTAAAGGCTGCCAAAGTACCATTCCCTCTCACCCTCTGTTGACCTGTTTCAGTATTTGAACTTTTCAACTTTGTCACTGTTCCTTTGTGTTAAATATATTATGCCTCTAGAAAGTTTATGTACAATGTATATTTGACCTGGGGAGTAATAGATTAGTATTAGCAACCATTAATACATTTGTTCAGGTTACCTTATTAACAGAGAACTAGAATCTGCAGGAGTTGGATATAGGCCAGGTGATTTTGGGTGGGAAAGACAGTTGTACAAAGTTCAAAGTGTTAGGAGTGGGTCAGGGAGGGTTTTTTAGGACCAGCCCTGTTCAGTAACTATTGTGGTATTTGATAAGTGTTATAGCTTGGCAGATTTATACTGTAACTTTAGGAGTAAATTTTCTTGAATGCAATTATTTGGGCTGCATTTCATGAGCCAAATTATTCATTAGCTGATAGCTAAATTACTGGTGATGATTCTATCTAGGTCTGGTAGTTAGATAGCTGACACATTCTTGTTATCTTACTTGAAAAATTTCATGTTTGATAATAACTTACTAGAATTTATGCCCCATTGGCTTTGCCTTCAAGAACTTAGTATCCTTTCCATGCTGAAATGTGGCATCAGAGTAAGACTTTTGCTGTGGAACCACCCACTTCAATGAGTTTCAGATTCATTGAAATATAAGGAGTAGAATATTTAATATTCTGCTGTGGGAGTTGGCTTCTTGCTAATTGATGATACCATTAATTTTTTTTATAATAAGTATCTTATAGAATTTTAAGTGATAAGAATGTTAGTTCTTTTTTTCTTAATTGAGAGAAATGTAGGAATTGCATTAGTGTAATGTAATAACTGAGTTTTCAGAAAACATTCATTGGTAGGATAGCTAATTTTAATGAATCTAGAAAGGTTTTTCCTCTGGTTTTTAGTCAGTGAGGCCTCTGTGTCATCTATTTTGACAGGTTTGACTGTACTATAACCCTTTCCCCTGCCCTAAATTTTTATTGAGCTGAAAAAATTGTAGTGGTTCCATTAAGGTTTGATCACGGTCCTCCATTTATTATAAACTAAATCTTTTAAGAAATAAATATGGATCTGTAGTTGTTTCACTTTCATTTATGCTTTAATGAACATAGTTTTCTGGTTTAAAAAATTTTATCTAGTGTCTGTTTTGTGAATATCAGTTTTATAAAGTTAAATACATATATGGGCAGTTTTCTCAAGGTAAATTGCCAGTAATGCTCTTTATCAAATTTCTTACTGTGCAGCATTATTGTTGGGCATCAACTTGACTCATTTTGCTGTGTAGCCATTGATTAGAACTTTATTTCCTAAGTTTTTACCACTGAAACAGTGTGGACCTTGGTTTAATTGCTCTGTCTGTGTATCCTTGTCTCACTTTGTCTTTTATTGGGTTGATAATTTCTGTTCTCTTCCAAATTCGCTCCCCCATTTGAATCTCAATAAGAGATTATGGAAATTAATTGGCCGTCTAAAAAATCAAGGGCTTTGAGCTCATTAGCCCTATTAGCCCTGTTGTGGCTACACTTAGAGCTCTATTTTAAAGACTGCTGGAAAGAATAATTATGGTAATTAGAGGCCAGTTTATCCTGTTTCCTCTTTTATAATCAAAGCTAATCACTGATATTGAGGGAGGTGATCCTCATTAAAGTTGGAAGTTAAAAAATTTTTTTTATCAGAATTATTGGAATTTCACATATTGATTCTCATGGCAGAGAGCTAGGCTTCCTTAACAGTTTCTCATATTGAGGTTGAGGAGATACTCAAGTTGGTATGAGTAGAGCTCTAATTTATTTATTTACTAAATTTTCTACCTGATTGCCAAGGTGTTTGTTTCTTAGATGTTTCTCAAGACTAAGAAGTTATAATTATATTGCTATATTAAATAGAGCCTGGGAGAGAGGAGTGGTGTCTCTAGCCTAGCTCTGTCTCCATTTCAGATTACTTAGGTTGCTGTGAGAATGCATTCATTGGGTGGTTCCAAGTTTGCCTCCTTTTACTTAATAGGCATAAAAAGTTAATAATATTTAGAATGGGCTTTTGAACAGCACAAGCTGTATGAACCACAAATGTTGTATTTTACTATACTGAATGCATCACCTCCTTCAAATATGTATCAGAAATGCAGCAGTTGCCTAAACTGATTTATCCAGTCAGTCAATAAACATTTCTTGAGCATTTTGCTAAGTGCTGGGGGTATAAAAAGAGGCAGAAGACAGTCCCAGCCCTCAAGGAGCTTACAATCTAATGGAGGGCATTATAATATAATGGAGAAGACAACAAGTAAACAAATATGCACAAACAAGCTGTATGCCAGATAAATAGAAAATAAAAGCTATAAAAAAAAGAAATAAATAGGAAATAAAAGGGAAGGCAGTAGAATTAATTGAGGTTAGGAAAGGTTTTCTGTAGAAGATAGGATTTTATTTGGGTCTTGAAGGAAGCCACGGAAGCCAAGAGGTGTAGATGAGCAGGGAGAGCATTCCGGACATGAGGGACAACCAGAGAAATGCCTGGAGCTGAGAGATGGAATATCTTATTTATAAAACAGCACGGAGACCAGTATCAGTAAATTGAAGAGTATGTGAAAGGGAGTGAGGTATAAGAAGGCTGGAAATGAGTGTGCACGTAAGTTAGGTCAACGTAACGTAAGTTGCCAAACAGAGGATTTTATATTTGATCCTGGAAGTGATAGGGATTCATTGGAGTTTATTGAGTTAGGGGTTTTATGTGTGACATAATTGGACCTGTGCTTTAGGAAACTCATTTCCGTGCCTGAATGGAGTATGAGGCAGGTAGACCCATCTGTAGGCTGTTGCAGGGGTCCAAGAGCGAGTTATTAAAAAGCTTGCACCAGGGTAGTGGCAGTGTCAGAAGAGAGAAGGGAGTGTTTTTGAGAGATACTACAAATGTGAGATTCACAGACTTTGGAAACGAATTAGCTATGGGAGGTAAGAGATAGGAAGGAGTTGATGACAAGGACAATCCTTGAGTTGTAAGCTTGAGGTACTGAAAGGATGTTGTCCTTGACAGTAATAAGGGAGGTGTGTGTGTGTGTGTGTGTGTGTGTGTGTGTGTGTGTGTGTGTGTGTGTGTGTGTACATGCATGTGTGTGCATGCTTTAGGGGAGAGATAATAAATTTAGGTCAACCTTGTGAGATACCTGTGGTTTGAGTGTGCCCTGGATGAGGAAGGATCCAGCAAAGGAGACTGAGGAGCGGGGTCTAACAGGTAGGAGGAGAGGTGTGCCCCAAAAATCTAGAGAGAAGAGTTTCAAGGAGAAGAGAGTGACCAGCAGTGTCAAAGGTTGCAGAGAGGTAGAGGAGAATAGGGATTGAGAAGAGACTGGCTTTGGCTGTTAAGAGACCATCGTTAACTTTGGAAGGAGCAGTTTCAGTTAATGATCAGATTGGAAGGTAGGTTGTAAGAAGAAAGAGAGAGTAGAGAAAATGGATTCACTTATCGTAGATGTATTTTCAAGTTTAGTCATACAGGGCAGAAGAGTTGCAAGACAATAGTTGAATCAAGTGAAGGTTTTTTGGAGCTAGAGGAAACATGGACATGCTTGTAGGCAGTAGGGAAGGAGCCAGTAGACAGGGAGAAATTGAAAATAAGTGATAGAGTGAGGATGACAAAGGGGAATATATGTTGGACGAGACAGGGGCAAAGGAAGAGATAGTAGCAGAAAGCTTATGAATGAGATGAGATGAGGAAGAAGGGAGAAGTGAAAGCTCATGGTGAATGGATTTATTTTTTTTCTGTAAAATTTGAGGCAACGTTCTCAGCTGAGAAGGTGGGGGCAGAGGGAGTCATGGGAGGTTTGAGGAGGAATATAAAGGCTTGGAAGAACTGCTGTGGAGAGTTGATAAGAGAAGTGAGGGCCCAGTTGAAGTTGTGAACGTAAATTGGTTGTGAACCTAGAATGATTGCATGATTTTCTCCACTTTCATTCATAGAAGTGAGGGAGGTAAATAGTGGAAATGATCTAAGACTAAGACTTGGGAGGGCACAATGAGAGATATGAGAAAGGGGTCCAGGGACTGAAGAGAGGAGAATGCAGAGTTGAACTGGTTCATCAAGGGGTCAAGATTGGGAAAGGTGGAGAGAGTGGCTAGTGTAGGGGAGATGGCCTGGGAGAGAACTGGGGGTTTACGGACTGAAACTCATGGTGTGGAGAATAGTTGGATTTGGTATAGGAAGGCAAAAAGAAAGGGAGAAAGCTGGTGGATTGTGATCAGATGAGGTTCAGCCAATTGTTTAAAGCAATTTGAAAGTAGAAGAGAAGTTTTTATCCTGAAGTAGTTGAATTTCAGTAATTACTTGTCATTAACTTTCCCAGGGAACTTCTGACAAAGAAGTCATGTAAAAGGTGTCTTACAAGATTTTTTTCCCGTGTGTATTTTTTATGAGGAAAAAATATTCAAAATGGAAAAAAATATGGCATTTTTAAAATTTAGGAACATTCTTGATTTACTTAATGACGACAAGGAATATGTTGGTTATGGAGAATATTTAGAGGATAACTTTTTTTTGTTAGGTTCAAAGATGTTAATTGTATGTTGTACTTAACAACTTTAGTGTCAAAACAGTTACTACCAGGACACCTACCATCTAGGCTGTGAAGGGTAGTGGTGGTAGTGGTGGTAGTTAGTGGTTGGTGGGCTGGCTTTGGTAGGTAGAGGGATGTATAAGGTTTGGAAAAACCACTGAATGTGGAATAGTGACTTACTTAGGGCACTATAAAGGAATTGCCTTGTCTCAGTGAGGTCCCTGTTGAGATTATGTAACAAATGGATGTTTGTAATTACAGATTATGTAAAAAGTGGATCCAATCAGGACAGTTTCTTGATTTTTCTTCAGCATGGGGAACAATTGTCTCTGAAAAACTTTTTGGGAGATACCCTTATCCCTCACGTGACAGTACCTGTGGTTTCTCATTGTCTTTTTTGTCCATCTCTTTCACCTCTGACTCTTCTCTTCAGCCACGCTATTCTCCTCCAACCCTATTTAGTTTGTCTTAGATGTAGTTTTAGTCATTACTTAATAATTATTCTTCAGACATTTGAAAAATCACTATTCTTCATGTTAGATGATTCTAGTAAATTTCAGCAAAGATCATAACTTTTCTAAGCTTGCCAATGCTCCTTTTTGCTTTCTTGACTTTGTTAGTAGTAAATTCTTGATGAATAATTCATTTCATTGAGTTATTTTGATTCTAGCCTTCATTTATGTAGTCATTGTTGTCATTAGCCTCATCATTAGTTGGATTGTGTGGCAAAGTGCAAAGTCCAGGAAGAATATTGGAAAGCCTGATAGATCATAGAAGTTAGGTTTGTGACATATTTGATGTGACAGTAGGATATTTCTTTAGAATTAGTGGACTGTAGCTCTTTTCACCTTGGATTGAGTAGTGTCAAAAGCGGGCAGAGTTGAGGCTTTAGGGCATTCAAGAGACATTGTAATTCAAATAGCAATGGCAGGTGTTTTTAGGAAGTCCCAAGAACATTTGTGTTAGCAGACAGTGAGACTCTTGTGACTGTGGCAGTATTGATTACAACTAAATTTCTGTTAACACATACCATTTTAAAAGAAAACCCAGTATAGAAAAATGGACATTTGGAGAATAGATTAGGAGTGATAATTTGCATTGTTTAGGGGAATGGAATTAAAGATTAGACCTGTGGGTTTAGGTATATGTACATTGTGTTATGAAAGGTTATATAATATTGGAATGCCCTGATAGGATCATAGGATTGTAGTGTGAGAGCTGGAAGGTATTTGAGGGATCATCTGTTCTAACTCCTTTATTTTACAGATAAGAAAACCTAGATCTAGGCTATATCCCAAAGAGATCACACAAATGAAAAATTGACCAGTATGTACAAAAATATTTGTAGCAGCTCTTTTTGTGGTGGCAAAGAATTGGAAATCAAGGGGATGCCCATCAATTGGGGAAAGGCTAAACAAATTGTGGTATGTGAATGTAATGGAATACTATTGTGCTATAAGAAATGAGGAACAGACGGACTTCATTACAACCTGGAATGACGTATATGAACTGATGCTGAGTGAGGGGAGCAGAACCAGGAGATCAATATACACGATTACAGACACACGATATCTGTAAGGACTAACTTTGATAGACTTGGCTCCTCTCATCAATGCAAGGTTCAAAGACAGCTCCAAAGGACTCACGATGGAAAAAGCTATGCACATCCAGAGAAAGAATTATGGAATCTGAATGCAGACGGAGGCAAACTATTTGCTCTCTCTTTTTTCTTTTTCCTTCTTTTTTGGTTTCATTTCTTCTGTCTCACAATTCATTCCATTGGTTATAATTCTTCTTTACAATTGAAGTATTATGTAAATAAATTCAATGTGAAGGTAAATATAGAACCTACATTGGATTACATGCCATCTTAGGGGTGAGGGGGGAGGAGAGGGAGGGAGAGAAATTTTGGAACCCAAAAACCTGTGTAACTGAATGTTATAAACTAAAAATAATTTTAAAAAAAAGAAAGAAAGAAAACCTAGATCTAGAAGAGGTTGTGACACGTCCAAGATCACATCAGTAATGGTGTCAAACTTGAGACATTAACCTATTTTCTCTGACACTGAATACAGCACGTTTTCCACTACAGAGGGAAGGAAGCTAAAGATAATAGAGGGCCCCTCCCCACCCCAAGATAAATGAAGCCTGGGAATTGACATTACAACAGATTTGTAGGATCATAGCATTTAATTGGACAGGAACCTAGATATGATCTATTCCAATCCCTTTTATTTTGTAGTTAACAAAATTAAAACCATTAAAGGTGAAGTGTTTTTGTTTTTATTTTTGTTTTTTTGGCTTAGACGATTTCAGGTAGTAAGGATCAAAGCTTGGTTTAGAACTCAAGTCTCCTAACTCTAAATCCAGTGACCTTCCATTTCCCCACATTGAATGACAAATAATAGTGCAATCCCCTGCATTCCAAAATAGAAAATCTTGTACTTATTTTCATTCATATTCAGTCTACTTAGTTGTTTGTTCTGCTGTGAAATTCAGCCTCTTGCTTGGAACTTTTTTGGTTCTGTGGGATATAACATGCTACTATGTGACATTCTAATGCCATGAATTAATACCATAATAGAAGCCATATAGTTGACTCAGTAGTCTCATAGAACTTATCAGGATTCCCTGTAATATACATGTAAATTCCCTCCCACACCTACTTGTCCTAGGAGAATAAATCCATTGCCATTTTCTGGAAGACCTGAGAATATTAATAATACTAATCATGGACAACATTTAGATTTTGATTTAAAAATGGCAATGTAAATAGGGAACCTCCAAAAGTAGAATTTCATTATCCACAATTTTGATAATTTCTGCTTTCTTGATTATGCTTGACGTCTACAGAAGCTTTGAGGGTATAGTCTTGTTTAAGGAGAGATGAACAATTTACTATAATTTAGTAGCTAGTTGAGGCTTTCTCTCTGAAATAACCAGAAAAAAGTTGAATGAACATTGGAAAAAGAAGAATTTGGATGTGAAACTTGGGTGTCATCAGGCATAAGTATTAATGACTTCCTCTATAGCTTACTCATCAAAAATAGATTGGGTAGCTTATATTCATTGATTCGAACTTATTTTTAAAATGTCTTATTCATTAGCTCTTGTGGTTCCAGTTAGGTTCTCTACTCTGGTTTTTATTTTCATCATGAATACAAGCAGGTCCTTCTTTAAAAACAACAAACATGTTTTCAGTTTACATGAAGATGGCACCAATTTCCTCACCATAACTTTGTTAGCTTTCAACATACTGTCAATCGATATTAAGTGTCAGGTACTTTGCCAAGTGTTATCCATGTTTTGCTAAATGTTCTCCATGATTGATATTGTTAATATTCTCAGGTCTTCCAGAAAATGGCAATGGGTTTATCCTCCTAGGACAAGTAGGTCTGGGAGGGAATTTACATATATATTGCAAGGGATAGAAAGAAAGGTAAAAGGCAGCCCCTGGCCTCAAGGAGTTTAAAATCTAATGGGGAAAGACAACACATAAAAAGAAGCTGAATAGGGATGGGAGAGAAAAGGCAAGGTATACAGTAAAAGGGCATGATGAAGTCCTGCAGCCAGGTGGGAAATGATAAAGTATGTCTGCCCTGGGCCCCCTCCTTAAATATAGAAGCTAGGAGGAGCTCTCCAGTGTCCCCCATCCATCCTCTTCTTGGGAGGGACCCAAGAGGCAAGGGGTACTGAGGAGGTGTGAGTTTGAGAGTTGATTTGATCTTGCAGAAAGATGAATTTCTGGAGATAATGGAGAAATCCAGTGGATCAACCAGATGGGAAGTGATGAGTAGACTGCTTAGGAGTCTCTCCTTAAATAGAAGACCTGAGAGGAATACTTTGAATGGGGAATTCCTTCTTGTCTGATACTTGGATTAGGTAGCCACTAAATTCTCATTCAGGTCTAGAATCTTGTGATCCATAAACAAATGGAATGAGATGTTTGCTGAGTTACACCATAGAATCTGAAACATTCCAGAATTTTAAATTCTTTTCCTGACCAATTTAACTGTGACTCTCAGAAAGTTTCGTAATTTTAAGTGACATGAAGATAAATTTTCCATTCCATCTTACAGGAGACATTGAAATTAGAAAACATTGTAGCATATGCCAGAAAATGTTTTTCTTGGCATTTATTTCTTGCTTCATGGTTTGCAAAAGAACAAGCTAAATATAAGAGAATGCTTGGTATTCATGTCAACAATGGCTTCCTTGGGTGGCAAAATGTCAAGGGGGGATTTGGTATCACTTATTTTTAATTAGCATGAAGTATGAATGTGCTGTGAGTAATAAACATTCTTCTGATGGTTTATACATAGCTAACCTAACAAATTCTTCTATCAGAAACTACTAAGAGAAATTACCAAACTAAATTGAGTCTTGATACTTGATGTCAGAGGCATTTTTCTCATGTTTTGTATGCCTCATAATGTGTCTTTGACTTACAAAGGCCTATCCCTTACTTGTTTTACTCCATAAAAAGGGGATATGATGTTATGTAATTGACAACTCTGTTATTTGTATTGGAAGTTTCCATTGAGTTCCTCTTTTCTCAGGAGTGAAAATTGATCCCAAGAATTGGACAGAGTTTCTTAATTTCACTCTCTTTCCCCCCAAATCAGTCAGGAAACACTGGACACTTTGTCACAATAATTACATGCTTTTGGGTGGATTTCACTGTCAATGTATTCAAATAAAGTCAAAATCGATATTGTATCAGTGATATTTATCTTTATTTTTTATATGTTATTTTCACAGCACATAAATGAATCATATTTTTCTCCCTGCAAGAACAATTTCTAGATATTTTTAATTTCAGGAGCTAGTCTACTATAACTGTAGCCTTTCAAAATAAGTGATAAGCATCCTCTTACTTAATACATATTTTAGGAAATGTCAGTACTTTTTTTTGGGAGGATAGTTTATGAAATCACTCAAAGTGTAGAAAGTTTTCTTTGTGCCAGTATGTCAAGGGTAGAAGATTTTATTTTAAAACTTTCACCAAACATTTATTGAATTCTTATGGTATCCCAAATGTTGGAGAAAGCCAAGATTGAATAAGGCAGTTTCTAATGTAAAAGAATTTACATAGTAGTAGTGGATATTCATATTCTCTCTCTCTCTCACTCCTTCCCCTCCCCCTGTCTCCTTTCCTGCCTCTTCCTGCCTCCCTTCTCCCCTCACACACATTAAAAGAGAAAATAATACATTTATATTTGAGAGGTGTAAACATGATAGATACATTCTCAAGAATGTATCTAATGCATAAGAACTACAGATAAGTGCTACTTTATATTGTAAAATATTTATTAGTAGTTACATAAATTATCGATCCTTTTATAGTTGTTGTTAGCATGGTACAGTTAATAGAGCATAAATTTCAAGATATCTGGGTGCTAATTCTAGTTCTCTTACTATTTGTATGACCTTGGGCAAATTATTTAACTTTTGGATCATAATTTTCTCACTTGTAAAACGAGCAGATTTTGCTTTAGGTGTCTATTAAAGTCTTTTACAGATCTGATATTATTTATTGTTATTATCCTATTATTAATACCATTCTAATTATGTACTCGAAATGCATAATAAATATATCCAAAGCACTTTGAAAACTTTGCAATCACTGTGTAAATATCAGCAGCTCTTATTATAGTCTTTTTTCCTTATGCTTTACAGATATGTTCTTTTTGAAGGGGCTGAGCTTATTTAAAATGCAGTTTGGACAAAGATGCTCTCTTGAATAGGTCACCTCCAAATCTGAGGTTCTTTCAGTCTGTGGTCCACATTGTGGGTCATCCATTTATCTTCTCCCTTTTCAGGAGGCTTTAGGTTGGGTTCCTTTCATGGCAGCTTGTTGCTCTAATCACCAGAACATTCTTCCCTTTTTTCAGTGAATTAATTATGTGACTCAGTCTTCCTTTCTACTGTCTCCTTCCCTCATTGTAGGGAACTTCAGTATACATTCTAGTTTCTCAGTCTAATCGATTCTCATGTCCAGTCCTCCATTCTCCCTCAGCTACGAATAAGGGTGGTAATATCTCCTTGATTTTTCTATCACCTATGAATTCCAATTCTGTATTCAAGAACTCTGAGTTTCCTTCATCTAATCATAATCTTTTATCTATCTCCCCCTTATGCTTCATTCCTTTAGTTCCTAAACCCACCTTTTGTCTTTTTTCTTACCATGACCTCCATTCCTTCTGTCCCTCAGTACCATGTGCACCAGCTATCGTCCTATACCTCTTCTCCCCTTCTCAATGAAACTTCTTGGAAAAAGGTGTGTGAAGTTGGTGCTTCTCGTTGGTGCTTCTTATTTTCTTCTAAATGCTCTACATTCTGGCTTCCATCCTCACCATCCGATGGAAACTGCTCTCTCCAAAGTTACTGGTGATATTACCAGATGACCTATTCTCACTCCTTAGCCTTTTAGTATTTTC
The DNA here is from genome assembly GCA_028646595.1 of Phalanger gymnotis. Taxonomy (NCBI): domain Eukaryota; kingdom Metazoa; phylum Chordata; class Mammalia; order Diprotodontia; family Phalangeridae; genus Phalanger; species Phalanger gymnotis. The sequence continues at coordinate 164,620,289 of CM053624.1, read as the reverse complement.
CAGAATATTTGATATTGTTTGACACTTCCTGGGTACTCTCTCCTCTCAGCGTTTTTCTGACTCTTCTTACTTGGTTCTCCTTTTAAGTGCTGGACTGCTAGATCGTAGAACATAAATGTAGAGCTAAAAATAACTTCAGATCATCTAGTCCAACCCATTCATTTTACAGATAAAGAAACTGAGGTCTAGCGAGATTACATGTTACATTGTTTGCTCAAATATCACACACACACACACACACACACACACACACACACACACACACACACACACACACACACACACACACACACACCCCAGAGCTGGGAAATGACTACAAGTGGTATCCCAAACTAAACACAGTACCATAGATGTGATCGGACCAGTGAAGAATACAATAGGACTATCACCTTCTTCATTCCAGATACTAGACTTCTTTTTCTGCATGCTGTGGTAGCTGTGATGTTTTTGGCTTCAACGTGACAGTATTGACTTCTGTTGAGTTTTTATTCCACTAAATTCTTTCGATCCTTTTCACTTGAATTGCTTTTTTGTTGTGCCCTTTTCACCTTCTTCCCGTTTTGTAGCTGTACTGTTGACTTTTTGAACCCAAGCCCCATCTAAATTTCAGCTCATTAGATATGGCCCATATTTTAAACTGTCAAGATTTTTTCAAAGGTGTTCTTGCTCACAGTTGATTAAAAAATCCTTGACCACCCTTGTTTGTTGATGCACTTTGTATTTACTAGCCTATGATTTAAACACACACACACACACACACACCAAAAAACAAAAAATAAATGAAATTAAGCAAGTAGAACTTTTTTCACCACCTTCTATATCTAGTAATTCAACATTCTGTCAACCATTGTTGTTTCCATTGATTACTTCTGCATATACTTTTTCTGATGAATTATGAGGAAAGGGAAGATGAGGGAAAAATAACTTTGGGGCATTATGAACCACTGTTTTTATATCTGTATTGCCAGTAACTGACTTTAATGGTGACATGACTGAAAATATTTCCTAATCTCCCTTTTTGGGAAGTCTCATGTGTAAGGATTATCCTTAGATCTGTAATAGTTTTGTTTACTGTTTCAACTTGTTCAACTTGGATTTATTTTTCCACAAAATTATATTGACTTTTATCCTAAATTCAGTTTCTTGGTGTTTGTCTAATTCAGTTTTTGATACATATCATTGTTTCTTCTGGGCAAGTTATAATAGGCCTTATTTTATAAATAGTAGTCTTTTTTTTTGTTTGACTTTTTTTTCAAAAAAAGTTAACTGTCTTTTTAATATGGTCAGATAGCATCATTTCCCCCTTAACACTGTCTTGGTATTAAATTAAGCTAGTTCCAGACTCTTGTTTTGAATTTTTCTTTCTTTGTGCTTTCTGGAAAACTTCTCTTAGTTCTTATTTCATTGTAGCTTTTCCATAAATCTCTAATGTAGGCTTAGACTCACTCTGTTGGGAAGACTCTGGCCTGCAAGAAAAAGAAAAGATTAATTGGAAAGGAAAATAATTATTTTATTTTCCATATTTAAAATTTATCTCCAATTTAAAATTTTCCCCTTTCCTTGAATAAAAGTGGGCTCCATTTCACAAATATATTCTGAAAAGACAATTTCAGAGGCACAAAATCATGAAGATTTGTGCAGAAATCCCAAGACCTAAAAATTTAAAAGAAGTCTTATACAGTTTCTTTTAAGGTCTGTATAAAATCTGGAGCTATTCCCTACCCCCATTCCTTTGGAAATGGAGTTAGAATGCGATTATTCCAGATGTTTGAGTATTTAAAACACATACCAGCAGCATTTTTTTTGCTTCCTTTTCCTCATAGAAAGACTGCGTAATAGAGAAAGCCAGCTTCTCAGTTTTCAGCAGTTTTCTTTTTCAAAAGAGTTCATACTTATAGGTAGGCTATAAAGGAAAATTCTTGCATATGTTTATCTTGGTTTCTGGTTAGTAAATTCATCACATGCTGCAAAGAAACGTTAGTCTTCTCTGCTTGCATTCTCATTAATGGAAAGTATTCTTGAAACAGGACTGCAGCAATTTCACTTTTTAAAGCAGCTTGTATGTAGTCCATTGTATTTGGGAAGCTTATGGAATTTCCTGCATGGCAGCTAGGTGGTGCAGTGCATGCAGAAAGCCAAGGCTTTGAGTCTGGCATCAGACACTTTAGTAGTTGTGTGACCCTGGGCAAGTCACTTAGCCTCTCTGTGCCTTGGTTCCCTCATCTGTAAAATAAGGATAATTACACCTACTTTACAGAGTTGTGAGAATCAAATGAGTTTTGTAAAGTGTTTTGCCAACCTTAAAGTGCTATGTAAGTGCTAGCTGTTATTACTCTCTCAGTAAACAGCTATTATTGGGCTTGGCAAATATGGTGAAGACAAAACTAATTCACATTTTTTTCCTAGGGACAAACTCTTTGTATTGCAAATGCTTAAAAGAGCCCCTACTATTAAGTCTGGAAAGGAGAATCCTTGTATACTCATCCGTGGACTGGAAACCCTAATTCTCAGAAACATCTATACCATATGTGCTTATTTGCTTAATATACCTTAAGCAGAAAAGATTTTTAACCTTCATTTTGTACATTAGGAAATAGAGTTTAAAAAATGAGTGTAGTTTAGTTAATGTTCTTTATGAAAACATAAAACATTTTAGGATTTTATCCCATTTTAAAAAAGACATTGATATTTCAATGTAGTAATGATCTTATCAATGTGGATGCCTTTCCTGTTAGCAAAACTGTATTTCACATACTTTCTCATCCTTAGAGACTCCTGTTCAGGGCCTTCCATGAAGGCTACTTGGGGTCCCTATAACATACTGGAGGTCTTCTAGGTCTTTTAATTTATTAACAATGACAATAGCAATATTTATAGTAGCTAATATTTATATAGGTTTTTAAAGTTTGAAAAGTTCTTTATCTCATTTTATCCTCAGAACAACCCTGGGAGGTAGGGGCCATTATTATCTCTATTTTATAGATGAGGAAACTGAGGCAGACAGAAATTAAATTACTCGCCCAAGGTCACACAGCTAACAAGTGTCTGAGAAAAGATTTGAACTGAGATTTCCCTGACTTTAAGTCCAGTGCTGTCTTTGCTGCCTGATATTACCCCACTGTCAGTACAGACCTCACTGTCCTGTTGTTATCCTTGTCCCAGATGTGGTTAGCCTACCTCTTTTTACAGTGGCATGCCAAGCGAATGGTATTTTTAATACCACCTCTTATTTTTAACTCCTTATACATAGTAATCATTAGTAACCTACCAAAGGTCTTTATATTCACTCCCTGCCTCTTCACTGACCATTGTCCTCCATAATTTTGATTCTTTGAAACAGTGGTAGTCTGTAAAGTGTGGCCATGTTGCATCCCTGGGAAAAGATGGTGTTTAAAAGATGGGCGAATGAAGTTAATAGTGGGGTGCAGAGAAGGAAAGAGTTGAAAGACAGTCACAAATGGTAAATAGCAAATAGTCACAAATTTACATAATCTTCTTGGGAAAAAGTATTTTAAAAAGTTATAGTCTGGACTACAGGTTCCCAAACTTATTTGGTCTACCTGCCATCTTAAAAAAAATTACTCTGTACTCTGCTGGAAAACTACTTTCTTTAACCCTTTAATGATTTTTTAAAAAAAATTTTGTGTCATTTCAAAAAATATAAAATTAAAAATAATTTACACATCCTAAATTTAGTAATTTATTGTAAATTTGTGGTTTTTTTCCTACATTGAAATTTTAATGACGCATTACATTATGTAAACATATAGTATAGTATTGTAAACAAGTCATTTCTTGCACATATTCCTGCTGATGCATGCTGGACTTGCCTGCCAACGCTTGTTAAGACCTGTTGGCGGACTTGACCGCTGATTGGTTATAACTTGCATTTTGTGTGTATATTTGGAAAATAATGTAATCATTATGACTTTAACTTTGTTACACAACAGATGAAATATGTATGAATGGTTTTTCAAAATTTTTTTATTTTCTTTGCTCATGCTTCCACCACCCCCTTATTTTTATTTAATGACTCACAATTGCACTGAAGGCTATTACCCCCACTCCCTCCCCCTGTCAATCATTCCAATACCCTCTCCCCTGTAGGCCTACTTTGGGAACTTCTGGATGATAGGCATTTTTTACCCATTTGGTTTTTCCTCTGGGGATTATGAGACTCAATTCTTTTGAGTCCTTGTGGATCTCATTTAAGAGACATCTTCCACTTGTTGCAGTCATCACAGTGCCATCCACAAATAAGGAATATCTGAATTATCTTATTTTTTAAAATAATCATTTTTTCACTAATTATTAGTGATTTGGAGCATATGATTATTGATAGTTTGGAATTTTTCCTTTGAAAAGTGCCTGTTCACGTCCTTTGACCATTTATCTATTGGGGAATGGCTATTAGTCTTATAAATTTGAATCCATTCTTTATGTCTTAGAAATAAAATGGTTATCAGAGAAACTTGTAGCAAAGATTTTTCCAAGTTACTGATTTCCCTTTAAATTTTTATTACATTAGATTTGTATGTGCAAAATCCATATTTTAAAGTTTTTATTAATTAAAATAGTCCATTTTATTTTGTGTGATACTCTCATTTATTTAACTGTACATAAGTTAATTTTTTTCTTTCTCCATAGATTTTTTTATGATGTGACCTTTGTCTGGTGAAATGTTGGCCTAAACCTGTTTTCTATCAGACTGCTGTCCACTTGTCCCAGAGTTTTTTTTTTAATCAAACAATGAGTCCTTCTTCCAATAACTGGAGTCTTTGAGTGTACCCAAAGCTATGATACTATGTTTGCATTTGTATGTTGTGAACGCAGTTTGTTTCAGTAATCAACTTTCTTTTTTAAAAAACTGAGACCAGTCATTTTAATGATTGCTGCTTTGTAAATAGTGTTTGAAATCTGGTGCTGATTGATAGATCTCGCCTTCCTTTCCACTTTTAAAATTATTATCCTTTACTTTCTTGATCAAATTTTGTGCCTCCATGTGAATTTTATTATTTTTTTTCTAGCTATGAAAATATTCTTTTGGGAGTTTGCTACATCGCTGAATGGCTAATTTAGGTAGCATTGTCATTTTTATTATATTGGCTTGACCTACCCAGGAGCAATTAATATTGACTGTAAAGAGTGTTTTAGAATTATGTAATCTCTGAGTAAATTTTGGAAGATAGACTTCCAAGTATTTTATAGTTTCTGTATTTTTTGGGGGGTTTTTTCAGCTTATGAGCTTGAGAAATGTTTTTTAAAATTTATTTTTAGTTTTCAACATTCATTTCCACAAGATTTTGAGTTATAAATTTTCTCCCCATCTCTATCCTCTTCTCCACCCCAAGATGTTATGTATTCTGATTGCCTCTTTCCACAGTTTGCCCTCCCTTCTATCACCCCATTCCAACCCCCTGCCCCCAATCGCTTTTCTCCTTACTTTCTTTTAGGACAAGATAGATTTCTATACCCCATTGCCTATATATCTTATTTCCCAGTTGAATGTAAAAAAATTTTTTTTTAATATTTGTTTTTAGAACTTTGAGTTCCAAATTCTCTCCCTTCTTCCCTCCCCACCTACCCTCCTTGAGAAGGCAAGCAATTCCATATAGGTTATATATGTATTGTTATGCAAAACACTTCTATAACTCCTTTGACTCTGTCCCTGTTTGCTTTTTACTACCTCCTCCCTCGATCTACCCTCCTTTCTGTCATTCCCCACCCCTCATCCCCTTCCCTCTACTTTCCTGTAGGGTAAGGTACCCAATTGAGTGTGTATGTTATTCTCTCTTTAAGCCAAATATGATGAGAGCAAGGTTCACTCATTCCCTTTTATCTACCCCCTCTTCTCTTCCATTATAATAGCTTTTTCTTGCCACTTTTATGTGAAATAATTTACCTCATTCTATCTCTCTCTTTCTCCTCCCAATATATTCCTCTCTCACCCTTTAATTTTATTTTTTTAGATATCATCTCTTCATATTCAATTCACCCTGTGCCTTCTGTCAATATATATATATATATATATATTTATATTTATATATATGTATATTCCCTTCAACTACCCTAATACTGAGAAAGGTCTCATGAGTTACAGATATCATTTTCCCATGTAGCAATGTAAACAAAACAATTCAACTTTAGTAGTTCCCTTATGATTTCTCTTTCCTGTTTACCTTTTCATGCTTCTCTTGATTCTTGTATTTGAAAGTCAGATTTTCTATTCAGCTCTGGTTATTTCGTCAAGAATGCTTGAAAGTCCTCTATTTCATTGAAAGTCCATATTTTGCCCTGAAGTATTATACTCAGTTTTGAGTAGGTGATTCTTGGTTTTAATCCTAGGTCCTTTGACCTCCAGAATATCATATTCCAAGTCCTTTGATCTCTTAATGTAGAAGTTGCTAGATCTTGTGTTATGCTGATTGTGTTTCCACAATATTCACATTGTTTCTTTCTGGATGCTTGCAATATTTTCTCCTTGACCTGGGAACTCTGGAATTTGTCAACAATATTCCTAGGAGTTTTATTTTTTTGATCTTTTTCTTTTTTCTTTTTTTTATTATTAGTTTACAATACTCGGTTCTACATAATTTTGAGTTCCATATTTTCTTCCCCCCCCCCCCCGAGATGGCATGGAATCCCATATAGCTTCCACATATAACTTCTTATTGAATTAATTTACACACTAGTCAAGTTGTGGTGAAGAATTATGACCAATGGAATGAATCATGAGAAAGAAGAAACAGAACCAAAAAAACCCAACCCAAAAACAAAAAGAGACAAAATAAGGGGGGGAAAGGTGAGCATGAAGTGTGCCTCAATCTGCATTCATACTTCATAGTTCTTTCTCTGGATGTAGATGGTATTCTCCGTTGTGAGTCCTTTGGTGTTGTCTTTGTACCTTGTGTTGCTGAGAAGAGCAAAGTCTATCAGGGTTAGTCCTCACAGAATCCATATATCTGTGGTTGTGTATAATGTTCTCCTGGCTCTGCTCTGCTCACTCAGCATTATGTCATGTAGGTTTTTCCAGGTTGTTATGAAGTCCATATCATCCCCATTTCTTATGGCACAATAGTTTTCCATTACCTTCATATACCACAGCTTGTTCAGCCATTCCCCAATTGCTGGGCATCC
>CM053624.1:164504525-164612652 GCA_028646595.1 Phalanger gymnotis | reverse complement strand
TAATATCTTGATTTCTCATCAAGTCACTAGCTTCCACTTGCTCCAATCTCATTTTGAAGGTAGTATTTTCTTCAGTGGTCTTTTGGACCTCCTTTTCCATTTGGGTAATTCTGCCTTTCAAGGCATTCTTCTCCTCATTGGCTTTTTGGAGCTCTTTTGCCATTTGGGTTAGTCTATTTTTTAAGTTGTTGTTTTCTTCAGTATACTTTTCAGTATCTTTTTGGGTCTCCTTTAGCAAGTCATTGACTTGTTTTTCATGGTTTTCTTGCCTCTTTGCAATTTTTCCTCTACTTTTCTAACTTGCTTTTCCAAATCCTTTTTGAGCTCTTCCATGGCCTGAGACCAGTTCATGTTTTTCTTGGAGGCCTTTGTCATAGGCTCTTTGACTTTGTTGATTTCTTCTGACTGTATGTTTTGGTCTTCTTTGTCACCACAGAACGATTCCAAAGTCTGAGACTGAATCTGGGTGTGTTTTTGTTGCCTTGCCACGTTCCCAACCAACTTACTTGACCCTTGAATTTTCAGTAGTGTTCTTTAGTTCTATGTTCCAAGCTTGGGAGGATGTGCCAGCTGTACCTCACCAGCACTCTTCCTTCCCCAAGAACCCCCAACCTGGACTGGACTTAGATCTTCAGCAGGCTCTTCACTCCTGCTCTGATCTACCACTTAATTCCTCCCACCAGGTGGGCCTGGGGCCAGAAGCAACTGCAGCTGTATTTCTGTAGCTGCCCCACCTCTGCTGCCCCCTAGGGCGATGGCTGAATGGGGAACTCCTTTTTTCTGTCCCCAGCAGCTTTTCCCACTAACCTTCTCTGTTGTCTTTGTTGTTTGTAGGTTGAGAAGTGTGGTAACTGCTGCAGCTCACTGATTCAGGGCTCTAGGGCACGCTGCGCCCGGCTCCTGTTCTGGCTGGTCTGAGGCGCCCAAGCTGGACACTGCTCCACTCCCAGCTCCATGCGCGAAAGACCTCACCTTGGCAACCACCCAGGCTGTCCTGTGTTGGAGCCCTACTTACTTCTACTTTTTTGTGGGTTCTGCAGTTTTAGAATTGGTTCAGAGCCTTTTTTTTAAATAAATTTTTGGAGGGACATGTTGGGGAGCTCACACTAGTCCCTGCTTTCCAGCCACCATCTTGGCTCCACCCCTCCAAAAGTGATCATTCTTAAGATGTCTAAGAGAAATGAGTATTGAATTTTGTCAAAATCCTTTAAGCATCTGTTGATAAAATCATATGAATAATTCATTATATTTATAGTCTTCTGTTGAACCAACTTTGTGTTTCTGGTATAAACCCAATGTGGTCATAGTGTATAATCTTTCTTGTTTTAGCCTGCTTCCTAATATTTTATTTAATGTTTTTGCAACAGTGTTCGCTAGGAAGTCTGTAGATTTCTTTGTTTTGTCTTTTCCTGATTTATGTATCAAGGCAAATATAGGAAGAGATTGTAAAGATGCCTTCTTGTTGAAACCTGTATATGTTGTTGGAATTATTTATTCTTTTAATGTTTGATAGAATTCACTTGTAAACCCATCTGATTTTAGAGATTTTTCCTTGAGAATTCATTCATGACTTGATATCTTTTTCTAGTAATGGGTTTTTTAAATAGCCTATTTCTTTTATTAATCTTGGTATTTTCTATTTTTGTAAGTATTCATCTGTTTTCCCTAAGTTATCAGTTTTGTTAGCATTAAATTGGGTGGATTGTTTTATAACGTTTTCCTTTATTTTTCCTTCAGTTATTTATAGTATTATTTATTCTTGATATGAACAATATATTTCTTTTTCAAAAAATCATTTATCTTTGATTAATTTAAACAACCCTAATTTTATTTATCAATTCATTCATCAATTTTACTTTCAGTTTTATTAATCTCTTCTTTTCAGAATTTCTGCTTTGTTATTTAGCTGAGGATTTTTTATTTAGGTTTTTAAAAAATTTCATGCCCAACCATTGATTTATTCTTTCTTATTGATGAAAGCATTTAGAAATATAAAATTTTCTCTTAGAATTATTTTGGCTGCAGCCCCTCTAAATTTTCATATGTTTCTCATTATTGTCCTTTTATCTGAAATTTTCTTTTGTTTCTTATATTTCTTCTTTGACCCACAGGTTCTCTATAATTATGTTATTTAGTCTATAATTACTTTTAAATTTTTCCTTAGGAGACTTTTATTGAATATAATATTTATTGCATAATGATCAGAAAATTGGTTATTTAGTATTTCTGAATTTCTACATGTGTTATCTTCCCCTATAGCTTACTTGAAGGCAAAGTCTATCTTCATTTTTGCATTTGTACTCCCAGCATTTAGCACAGTGCATGCCACAGAAATGCCTAATAAATGCCTTTTCGTACATTCAATTGAAGAAGGGAAATAGTCAGAAATGACAATGATGTAAAAACAGATATTGGGGAGAAATAGATAATAAAACTATAATAGTGGAGAACCGTAATGTTTAACATTTTCAGACAGGATAAAGCTAATGAAAATATGAACAAAAAAGATATTAGGAATCTGAATAGAATATTAGAAAATTAGGATTAATGAATGGTGATTACTAAGTGGGAATGGAAAGGAGTAACATATGCTTAGCTATATGAAACCTGAGCTGTGCGAAAGCTGATGGTGTATTGGAACATCAGGTAACTGATTTGCTATTTGTTATAAATCTGAACGACTATTGGGATGTATGACCCTAAGTGATACCGTACTGCACTTACATGGCTTGAAGATTAAACTCTGACTTTAAGCTATTAAAGGAAAATACATTGTTCTGCTACTTCTTAACTTGAAGCAATTATTTTTAACTATAACTCTCTTGCCAGCTGGAATTGTAATGTATCAACAAAATTATTTAAAATTTAAATATTATTTTATTTTACCTAGATTTCAAGAAAATATTTCAAGTTGGACCCAATGGGAAGAACTGCTCTATGTCTATGAATTAAGAAAAGGTGGGTTCACTAATTTATTATGTATAGATGTTTTGGCACATATTTTACATGTACTTTGAGCCAATGAAGATCTGTTATCTGTTTTCTCTAGTCAGTTTGTGGTTAGTTTTGACTTATTCAGTTTTTAGATTATTCAAACCATTTGTGCCTTTTTCCCTTTTTACTTTACCTGCTTGTTTTATTGTTATTGGGGAAGGAGAACAAAACTCAAGAAAATGATTTTTATGCAGATTTTTAACAGTGTCATTACCACACTGAAATGTTTTAACATTTTTGTAGGTCATATAGTTAATGTAGGAAAATCTTTCCTGGTAGTAAGTTATGACTCAGAAAATGAGGTTTTTTCTAATTCTGCATAAAGTTTGGTTCACCTAGTGAACCTAAAAGATATATTTGTCCTGAAATCATAACAAGTTTGTATGTGAGAGCTACTATTTTCCTAAAAAATGTATTAGAAGTTTCTCATTTTGCAAGGTTTGTATTTCATTGAAAAACATAAATAACTTTTAATTTAGAAATAGGCAAAAAAAAATTTCAAAAAATTATATCCAAATTTTTTTTATTGACAAAACTTATTTTCTCTCCAGTTTTCCCTTGCCCCATCTGCCACATTGATATGGGAATGGGGGATTGATATGGGGTGGGGGAGGAAGTCTTGTGGCAAATATGTAGAGTCAAAGAAACAAATTTCCATGTTGGCTGTGCCCTGAAATATGTCTCATGCTGTACCTAACTCTGTTAGGAGGTGGGTAGCCTGTTTATCAGTGATACTCTGGAATTGTGATTGGTTCTTCCATTGATCACAGTTTTTTAGTCTTTCAAGTTTGTCTTTAAAATGTTGTTATTACATAAGTTGTTCTCTTAATTCTGTTCACTGTATCAGTTCATAGAAGTCTTTTCTGGGACTTTCTGAAATCAGTCTTTCATTTCTGATGCCACAATAATGTCCAGTTATATTCATATGCCATAATTGGTCCAGCCATACCCTAGTTGAAAGGGACTCAGTTTCCAATTCTTTACCACTACAAAAGAGCTGCTTTAAGTATTTTTTTTGACCTTTTCCTTTGTTTTTTTTTTTTTAAATCTCTTTGGGGTATAGGCCTAAAAGTGGTCAAAAATTATATACAGTTTAGTAATGAAAAGGTTTCTTTTTTAATTTCAGAAAAATAAAATAGTTTGTTGCTGTGGGTTCAGGGGGATGTGGTTGCTTTTTTTATTTTTTCTTTAATGTTAATCTGAAGCTGCTGCTAAAACATGGTCCTTCACATTCGTGGTTTTATCTGTATATGTATGCGTTAGAAGTAAAAGAAAGCTCTCAAAATAGCTGTGCTGGAATTGGTCCATTCCCTGAAGCAGAATCAAATTTATCTTAGGCCTTTGTGTAGATGTAGGACTTGGCCAAAGAGTGGACTAATTGGATTGTTCCTTTGAGAGTAGCTATTTTCAGCCTTTCTTAAGAGAATTCTGGGAATAGGAATTGTAAAATGAAATTTTATTAAGTTTTATTGTTTTTTTCCTCCTTGAAATTAGGATTCATTTCCTGATTGTTTTTTCTTGACTTTTACTAGTATCATTCTTCTGTGCTAGAAACCTAGGAAATATTTTTGATAAGTATAAATTAAATGAATTAAAGAGAGCTATTTTGAGTTAATAGAAAAACTCAAAATGTTTAAGATTTAGTATCTTTGAAATTTTATAGAGTGTTTTAGCAGTGAGTGAGCAAGCTGCAGTAGTGCCTAGTGACTGTTGATGTTATTTGTAAGGCAAAATTTAGTAGTACATGCATTTAGTATACCCACTTTTTTTTTTTACCTGAAGCATTTGGAGGCTTTAGATTTTAGAGCTGAGGTTCTTAACCTTTTGTGTGTCATCTTTTATGTGGCATCTTTTGCAGTTTTGTCTTTGAATTTCCTCACTGCCAAACATAATGCTCTGCTTATAAGTTGATGCTTATTAAATATTTGTTGAATTTAAATTCTAATGTGTCCCTTAGAGCACATATCTCTACCATTTTATTGGCACAATATTGGCTTTCCTTCTTGATTATGTAGGCTTCTTTTGTGATTATTGCCTTGTTGAAAAGTTGAGATTTCAGGAACTGGTATTGGGACAAGTATTTGTTCAGATTTCCTTGAAGACTGTGGTTTTGTCATGGGAATTGATTTGACCACTACACCAGCAGGCGTGCTTTGGCACTTAATAAATGCTGAGCACTGAAGTTAGGAGTCAATTCAGTTTGTACATATATGCCTGCTGTAAGCTATTGCTGTGTAATCACTCAGTTGGTAAACACTTATTGACCACTTAATATGTGCCAGACACTGTACTAAGGGTTGGATGTACCAAAAGAAGAAAAAGACAGCCCCTGCCCTCAAGGGGCATACAGTCTAATGGAGGAGATAACATGCAAACAAATATATGCAAAGCAAGCTATATACAGGATAAATTGGAGATAATTAAATGAAAGAAGACTAAAATTAAGAGGGGCTGGGGAAGGCTTCCCGTAAAAGGTGGGAGCCAGGAAGGTGGGTAGTCCAGAGCAGAGGGGAAACAGTGTTTCAGGCATGGGAAACAGTCAGAGAAAATGCTGGGAGCCGAGGGGAGGGAGAGAGGGTCTTGTCTGAGATTTTTAGGTCTTTCCTTTCAGAGAGTTTACAGTTTGGTAGGAGGGAGTAGACACATGTGGATAACTAACACCAAATCATACATAATAGTACATTTGAACTATCCGGAAGGTTTTTATTTTTTTGAGTTCATTCTTACTTATGAAGAGCTAAGGTAAAAAATAAATTGATAAGGAAAGCCTTTGTCCATTATTGGTCTCTATCACGTCCTTTTAAAATCAGTCTGTGAAACGTGTTGATGAAACTGTACCTTGGCTGGCTCCAGTAGCCACCCAATTTTTCTCCTCTTTGACCCTTGCCCTCTTCAAAGGATAAACTTAAGCAAAATAACTGTAGTAAAGCAAATAAGCTTTGAAATACTCCTCCTCCCACCCCTTTTGGAAAAACATCCTACTTAGTATGTGATTTATTAAAAAAAATCTATTGTTTCAATTATTCTATGTTTATTTCAAGCAGTGTTGTCTATTCCAAAATATAAACGTTTAGAGCAGGAAGTAAGTATGACTTTTAAAAGTTAACTCTTTTATAACCTTCCTAAGTAATGTGGTAGAGTACACAGATGGGTGAACAATAAATAATTATTTTATGAACACCAATTAAATCATCTGATTTTTATGATTTTTGAATCCTTTCCATTCAAGTACTACACATTTTAAAAAAACCACTGCTCTCTCAACTTTTCCTTGGACTCCGCTATAATTTCACTTTACTTTCTACAAGTTTACTTTAACTTTTTCATTGGCTTTCTAGTGGTTTTTATTTTTAATCATATACAGTTGAGTGAAACTGAAGACTACTCAATAAAGCTGATTTTATTAGTCTGTTAGCCCTGTACTGCAAAGTAGGGGGCAGAGGCAAAGTTCTTTTAAGTCTGCCTTTTCTGCTTTTCACTTCTAGTGAAATAGCAAACAGTTGTTATCTTTATTTAAAAAAGAAAGAAGAAAGAATGTGGTGGTATATACTACACATAAACAGACACACACATGCACACACACACACACACACAGAGAAACAAGTGATTAGCAGGCATAATATTGAGCTTTACTCTAGCCTTTCTGCTAATTGAACATCAGTATCACTGAAGAGTAGGCTTTGAAATGTAAAACAAGAGAAATATTTCCAATATAAAGAAGTCCACTGTGAGTCTGAGGAGCAAGTAACATCAAGAATGTTTACATTTGGTTTTCATTTGGATTCTGTCTGGCATAAACTGAACGTTATTAACTATACTTTGGTATAGTAGAAATAGCACTGAGTTTAACGGGGAAAAGGACGTAAGTTTGAATACTAACTCTGCTCTTATTACTTGTGTGATTTTGGGCAAGTGGTTTGATCACTGTGGTGTTAGTTTTCTTGCCTTTGAAATTAAGGGGTTGAGTTAGGTGTCCTTTGAAGTGGTATCCAGCTCTAAAAAGGCATGATTTTGATACTGCAAAGAAGAAATTAAGTAAAAACAACTTTCAAGCTGTTATATTAAATTTTATTCATTTCCTAAATGCATAGATAATGTGACAAATACTACAATACAAAGGACTAGAAATTCTCAGTGCTTGACACATAGCAAATGGTTAATAAATATTAATTGACTAATAAATGCTTATTGAATGATTATTTTCGATCAGAGACAATATGTATATAATAAATATATTCAGAATAAATAAAATAATTTGGTGTGATGAGACACTTGGCAAGGGAGGAATGAAGTATTAGGAGTTGGTATTTGAGTAGAATATAAAGGAAATTCTGGATTCAAGAGACAGAAGTGAGAAGGGAGTACACATTCCAAAAATAGGAGATAACCTGAGGTGGAATGCCATGTGTGAGGAGCGGCTGGGGTATGGAGTGTGTGATAGGGAAGAGTGTTTACTAATCCGAGAAGGGCAAATTGGAGCAAAATCTTTAAATGCCAAAGAGAAGACTTTGTATTTGGCGTTAAAAATCAGAGTAATGGGGTCATAACAATCAGCCATGGACTTGAAGGAAATCACTTTGGCGACTGTGTGGAAGATGGATTAGAGAAAGAAGAAGGTGGCCCTGGAAGTGGCCATATGGTAAGATAGCATCCTAACTACTCATGGTCCGTGGTGTCAGATTAATGAGGGAAAGAACAACACTAGAGACGGCGCTAATGAAAGAACTGTTGTTTAGAGAAAGGTGTTTTTTGGGTGAAGGGTTTTTTGTTAGGCGTGGTGGTGGGGTTCCTCTAGAACGATGGAAGTGGAGTAGACTAAGGAGAATAAGACCTGAGAAAGGGTTGGACTGGGTATGAGGTTCATAGTTCAAGAAGAGCTATCAATTAACAAGCATTTATTAAATACCTGCTATTAATTGGGAATCCTGAGCACCTAGCAGGATTAAATATGAATGAACAAAACAAAGATACAAAGACAAAAGTGAAATGGTACCTGCTCTTAAGGAGGCTACATTGTAATGGTGGAGATAAAATGAAAAAAAAAGTATATGCACACATACACACATACATAGACGTATTTGTGTGTCTGTATAGTATAGTTTATATATATATGTGTGTGTGTGTGTATATATATATATGTATATACACACACACAGGTGTGTGTGTTTGTGTGTACAAAATAAATACAAAGTAACTTTGAGAGGGACACACAAAGTGGTAATAAGATAGAGCAAAAGTATCCAATTCATGGCTCCCAACACTCCCAGTGCTCACTGCCACCAGATTAAATGTAGTTGGCAAATGTTTAACAAAATTAATAAAAATACAATGAGATATGGGTAGTGTTATTTTGTGGTTTTCTAAGTCAGTATGTGACTAACAGGTGTCCATTTCTATTTGAGTTCAGCATCCCTGAAGTAGAGAATTCCAAGTGTGGGGCATGGTCAGTACAAAGGTGTGAAATGTCTTAAGTCTAGGATGATGGCAGATAAGCTAGAGTAAATGGGTTGCAGTCTCTGGAGGAAAGTAATGTATTAGATGATTGGAAGGGAAGGAATAGGCCAGGTGTGAAGAGTTTAAATGCCGAACAGAAGAGTTTATTCTAGAGGTATAAAACTATTGGAACTTGACTGTGAAGGATGGCAGGGGAAGGGAACTAGATGGCACAGAGCTGGTCCTGGAATCAGGAAGACTCATCCTCCTGAGTTCAAATTTGGCCTCAGACACTTAGTAGCTTTGTGACCATGGGCAAATCACTTAAGCTTGTCTGCCTCAGTTTCCTCATCTGTCTAATGAGCTGGAGAAGGAAACGGCAAACCAGTCCGGTATCTTTGTCAAGAAAACCCTTAATGGGGTCATGAAGAGTTGGACATTACTGAAATGACCAAACAGCAGTGTGTGTGTGTGTTGTGTGTGAGAGTGTGAGAGAGAGACAGAGACAGATCTACAGACTTTAAGAAAATCATGACCACTCTCTAGAGGGGATGCATTGATGGTCAAGGCTTTGAGGTAGGGGGACTAAAGAGGAGGCTGTTCTAATAGTCCGGACTACAGATGATAAGGACCTGGAGAGTTGGGATTACGTAAATGAGAGAGTAGGATGTTTTAGATGTTTTGGAGATAGAAATGACAAGGTTTAATGACTGATTGAATAGGTGGGATGAGTGAGATGGAGGATTCTAGAATGACAGCCAGGTTTTTTTCAATCCTTGGTGACTGAGAGAATGATCATGTCCTTTATAGTGCTAGAGATTTTAGGAAGGGCTGGTATGGGGGAAAGATAATGAGTTCTATTTTAGACATGTTGGGCTATGGGCAGCTGGCAAGATGGGACTGGAGCTAAGGATGAATGCATAGATTTGGGAGTCATTTGCATAGAAAGGGTAATTAAACTTATAGGAACTGATGAGGTCACTGAATGAGACTGTGTAGAGAAAAAAGCACTGTCTAGGACAGAGTCTTGGGGGACAGTCAGTGAGAAGACACTTCTGGTTCTAGAACACAGAATATTTCTGCTCCCTGTTGTGATCTTGCTTTTTGGGGGCTAAACCAGTAAGTTTAGCTCATTTTATAAAAGTGAAAAATGACAAAGACCGAGGAAAGGAGAGGAACGGGACCAGCCTCCTCCTCCTGCAGAGATTACTGTATTCCCTTGCTCCTGTCTGGATCTTAACTTTCCATTGTGTACCTTCTGATTTGGAACAGCAGTGGGTTAAAGCAAGTTGGTAAGTATGGGAATCAGTGAAGTTTCTTAGCATTGAGAGGTGTAAGAACTTGGAGTCCCTAGATGTGCTCCAAATACTAAAGATGAGGGAATACTCAAAAAATCGTTCCTACTATTATTGAGGGTGACAACCTACCACTTTTTTACTTAATGAGCATTCATCCAGCAGCAGATTTCTTGGGGATGAATGAAATTGAGGAAAAATTAAGAGACTCTTCTTCAGCTTGTGTTTCATAGAAAGGAAAGAAAGTAAAAAGTTATTGTCAGTTTGTCAGATGAAGCTCTCTCAAAGGATTTACTTTTGGCCCCTTGATGACCTCAGAATAGCACCTTTAGTTTTTTTTTTTCCATCTAGCATTTGAAAGTAATCCAGAAAGGAAAAAACAAATCAAGATTTCATTGTAACTGGGGCAGCTAGGTGTCGCAGTGGATCAAGCGCCGGGCCCTGGAGTCAGGAAGAACTGAGTTCAAATTCAGCTTCAGACACTTGACATTTATTACCTGTGTGACCCTGGGAACTCGTTTAACCCCAGTTGCCTTGCTGCAAAAGAAAAAAAAAAAGATTTCATTGTAACATCACCTCCCCACTTTGCAAAAGAGGGTGTGTATATGATTTTTTGTTGTTGACTTCATTCTGAATTGGACAAAATAAAATTTTTAAATGGATAAAATAATTTGTAAAGGTTATATCCATATTTAGAAAATAATGCATAATATAAAATGCATTTTATTTCAGTATTAATTTACTTCATTAACCTCTTTAATAGCTTTTAGGAAGTTTTAAATTGAAAGCTGTTTCCTTAGCACATTGTTTTTTTTTTTCTGCTCATGAGGATAAGCTATATTCATTGTGATGTTTTAAAGAAAATAAATTACTTGTGGGGGGAAAATAATATTGAAAATATTGTGGGTTTGGGTCATCTTCCGATATATATATATATATATATATATATATATACACATATATGTATATATATATACACATATATATATATACATATACACAAACAGATACGTAAGCTTGATTATTGATCTTAAGGCTTCTTAATTGTCTTAACTGTTAATGAAAAACTCATCTAGAAAAATCTGCTCCTAGTCTAGTCAGAGTGGGGATGTGTGTATGTCACACACTTCAAGTGTAGCCACTTTGGGATCACAGAGGTGATTAATCATTTTACAGTAGCTTTCCATGTAAATTGAACCATGGGATCATTTGCAGGGTAGTCTAGGATTTGGACTGCTTTACCCAAGCATACCTGTAAATAGGACAGTGAGGTCAATTTTTAATGTGTTTATTTTAATGCTATTTAAGGCTGTCATTTAAAAGTTTTAGATAAGTTTGTTGATTTTGTTTTTATGTTACTTATATTTCCCAATATATTCCTTCCCCTTTCTCTCCCCAGAGAACAAACCCTTAAAGCAAAGAATTAAAAAAGGTGAAAATAAAGTTCAGCAAAACTAACCAACTTGTTAAAAAAAATTGACATTAAATATAGTGTTATGTACTCATACCCTACCTATACCCCCTACCTCTGCAACGTGATGAGGTAAAATGAAGACTAGTTACAAAATGAAGTTGGCTTAGTATGGGAATCAAAGAGAACTAAACAGATTTTATCTTATGAACACTGACTTCATCTTGTGCTGCCACATATATTCTCCTCCATCTATTGTTTCATACATACAGGTGGATGCAATTAATCAACATCTTTTCATTTTATTAATAGAGGACCCCAATATCTACTCATTCCCCTCCCAACTTGGAAAATCCTATATCTATCCTCCAGTTAGAAATTAGATTACCTAATTTTGTATTGTAGTTAATTATTTTTATTATAATTAATTGGTTTTATTTGAATAATTTTTATGTATAAAAATCTGCTTCACTGTATTCAGAGTTTTTGGACTTACTGGGGAGTCTACCAATCCATTTATTCTGACTGCCTAGCTAATAAATTACTTTTACTTGGATTGTTTCCTCAGTTATAAATTAGCCACCACGAATGAAAAGAAATAAGGAAAGAAAGTAGGAAGGAAGAAAGAAGGAAGCCAGCATTTAAGTGCTTACTATATTCTGACACCATGCTAAGCCTGGGATACAAATAAAAAGTAAAACAAAAGTACTTTACAGAAGTAAAAAGAAAGACAATTCTTGCCCTCAAGGAACTTATATTCAAATGGGGAAAGATAATACATAAAAGAGACCTGAAAGAAGGGATGGAGGAAGATGAAGGGGCATGGTTTTAAGTATATAAGTCAGGAAGACAGCGACCTGGGAAACGAAGGCTGATATAGTACCTTCCACATAATGGAGGTCTCAAGAGGAACTTATCAGTGTGAAAAGTGGGCCAGCCTTCTGGAGGGATATTACAGATTGAATAGGCTAGGAGCAGCTGTTTTAATATCCCAAGCCAATGAAGCCCTGACTACTGATGAAAGTTTCATGATGATACGTAGGAGAGACATGAACAGCAGAGCCATAATTTTGAAGTTACTAAATCAGGAATAGGGCCTGAAGCTATATCCAGGGGTATAGCCTGTAGCCAAGTAAAAGTTGGCACTGTCAACTTTGCACTTGAACTTGGAAACCAAGCTAATCTGTGAATCTAATCTCCCCATTGCCCAGAGAACAAGGTGGTTTAAGAGAAGTTATGTCCCTGAGATTTTGGAGAAAATGTTTGTAAACTCTTGGTATATCTTTGAGGTTATAAAAAAAATAAACCTTTGCAAAAATGGATCCAATTTTGAACAGTTAAATGGAACTGCAGTATTAGTTATTAGATCCCCCAAATTGGAGAAAACACAGCTGTTGGGGACTTGAGTCAGTGGCAAGGCAAAGCAATAAGCCCTTCTTAGGCTTTGACTAAGTGTCATGCCCTGGGCTAACATTGATAGAAGGGGATAGGCTCTCCTCCTCTCTGTCCAGTTACTCCTCAGTCTCCTTTGCTGTCCTGTCATCTGTGTCATGCCCACTGACCATGAGCATCCCTAAGGCTGCGTCCTGGGCTCTCTTCTGTTTCTATACTGTCTTGTCAGCTCCCATGGGATATGGTTGTCATCTCTATGCAGATGGTTCCCACATTCATATAAGCAGCCCTAGTCCCTCTCCCAAGTTATAATCTCTCTTGGAACATCTCAAACTTGGCATGTCCAGAACAGAACTCATTATCTGTTTCCCCTGAAATTTCCTTTCACTATTAAGGGCACCACCATCTTTCCAGTCGCTTAGGTTCATAACCTTGCTGTTACTGTTTAATTCAGAAAACATGTCCAGTCTACTGGCCAGTCTTGTCATCTCTATTTTCACAACATTTCTTATATATATTTACTCCTCTACAGTCACAGTCACTCCTCTCTTGGACTACTGCAATAGCTTTCTAACTGTTGTCTGTGCTCCAAATTTCTCTTCACTCAGAACTGCCCTTCACTCAGCTGCCAAAGTGATGTCATCCCTCCTGGAGCTCTAGTGGCTCCCCGTTTCCTACACATTCAAGTTCTCTGGACTTTAAAGCGCTTCATTACCTGGGCCCTTTCCTCCCTTTCCAGTCTTCTCACACTTCACTTCTCACCACAAACTCTATAACTACACTGCCCTATTTGCTTTTTCTCCAACAGGACACTCCATCTCTCCTTGCCTTTGCACTGTCTGACCCTCCTTCATGGAGTGCTCTGACTCTTCATTTCTGCCTCTCAGGTTCTCTTGCTTTCTTCCTGACTCAGCTCAGAGCTTACCTTTGCAGGAGGCCTTTCCTGGTTCCCCCGTCTGCCATAAGAAATGATAAGTATGCAGAATTCAGGGGAAACTTGGCAAGATTTGTATGAACTGATGCAAACTAAAATAAGCAGAACCAAGAAAACAATTTACATAGTGACTACTGTATTTTAAGGAAGAGAAAACTCTGGATGATTTTAAAACTCATGAAGCCATCAATCACCATGTAGGAAGACTGGTAATGAAACCTGTCTCCCATCTCTGGCAGAAGGGTGAATGCCTATACACTCTGACCCAGAGGTTCCACTGCTGCACACCAAGGAGGTCACTGATGTGAAACAAGTCTCCAAATACACTAAAATATTTAGAGAAGCACTTTTGGTGGTAACAAAAAACTGGAAACAAAATACAGACCCCTCAATTGGGGATGGCTAAACAAATTGTGGTACACAGATAGAATGGAATATGCTATTAAGTCCAAGTAGAAATCTTGAAATCATTGTGTCCAAACCAGAACTCATTATCTTTCCCCCCAAACCTTTCCCACCCCCACCTTCTCTTTAACTATAGAGGACAATGCCTCTTCTTTCAGATTACTTTATATCTTCTCTATCTTGTGTATACTTAGTTACATGTTGTCTCCCTCTTATACTCTACATTCTTTGAGGGCAGGGACTATTTTTTTGCTTTTCTTTGTAAATCCAGCCCTTAACACTTAGCACCTAGTAAGCACTTAATAAATTCTTATTAACTGACTAACTGAAGTAGGGTAATGGGGAGTTGTGTGAAATAAAAATAGATTGGAGCCAGATCATGTAGACTCTCAAATGCTAAGCTAAAGGGTTCATATTATGTCTAACAGGCAATAGGGAACTGTCGAAAATTTTTATGAGGATGTTTTTCCCTGGGTTACCTAGGATTAAGACCTGCTAATAAAATGTCTGGCCCATTTTCTAAATAATTTTAGCACTTCTCTATTCAAGTTAACAAATTCCTTTATTTTGGTTCTCCTATTTGTTTGGCACGAGAGTAGGCCCTCTGGATTAAGGTTAGCCTGTCTCTGAAGTGCTAATAGATTTTGCTTAAGATTGGGAGAAAAAATACTAATGAGAGAGATTGAAGAAAAATGCTGTGAAAAATTTGAAAAGGAAGAGCTTACTTCTGGAGGGGCAAGTGAAGGATGATGCTTCATGAAAGGGCTGGCACCTAAGTTGAACCTTGAAGGGAAGATTTAGCAAATGGAGATAAGAGGGAATCCATTCCAGGTGTGATAGGTAGGAGAGTTGAGGAAGAAAGTGAAATTAAGACTTTTTTTCCCCCTTGGCCCTAGGGGGCAACTCAGCCTGTATTGTAGATTAACTTAGTAGAAAAAAATAATTAAAACTTGAAAATCTTTTAGAATTATTTTAAAAAATGGAACATTTTAGAAAATATATTATCTTCCCTTTTCTTCATATATAGCCATTCTTGCAAACAACCCAAGATGTCTCTTTTCTTGCTAGTACTTCACTAATTTGACTAAAAGCTCCAAAATACTAAATGGAGATAGAAATGTCAGAAGATGTTACATAAGGATATGGAAAATTAACAAGATTTTTTTTGTTGCAATAATCTGACATTTCTTTCTGACTTTCAATAATTATGAAAATAGACATTTTGTAACCATTTTTATGGAAAGAATGAGGAATGTTCAGTCAAATGGAGAGGAGTAATATACATGTTTCCAGCTGTTTTGGGAAAGGAAATGTGAAGGTTCTTTTTCCAGTCTGATTCATTGATATCAAACCAGAAATGGATTAATGGATTATCCTAGCAGAGCCTTTGTTTTGGTAGCCTGTTGTGTTCCACTCCCATGTCCACATCTTCAGCGGTCTTCATAATGATATTTATGAACAGCATCCTTAAGTTAAAGGACACCTCCTGCTCCTGATCATTCCTTTGAAATGGGAACTAGTTCTAGTTTATAGTGGCATATGAGGAGAAGATATATGGCTTATATAGTTGTTAATGCTCCTGGAAGTTTGGGAAGTTTGGTTATAGGGTATAAAAACTAAGCGTATATTTTTATTGACATCTCATGCTTTGACGTTATCATTCCCCTGCATATCTATTTCCCTCTTCTAGCTGGATCAGAGAAACACAAAGACTATATAAGAGAGGCTGAGAAAATAGTTTAGCAAAACTAGCCAACACATAAAAAAAGGTCAAACATCGCAAGTGTTCCACCCATATAATCCTTTACCTATGCAAAGACTTGTGGGTAAAATTCTTAAAACTCCCCTTTGGAGACAAGCTTTGTTGTTAAAATTTCATAGCTGTTCAGTTACATTTGTTAGGGCATGAATACTTTTAATGATTTCAAGTTCATTCATTCTGTCCTAGGGAAGATTTGGCCTGATGATTTTCCTTCTTACCTTATATTTAAGGACATTGTTTAGATCCAGTCTAGCAGTTCATGGCACTTGGACATTTGACTTTAGATAACATTAGAGTCAGAACTGTGGTCTTTTATATAGATCTCTTCTGTGATATTTATAGAAAGGAAACAAACTGAAAAAAACTGGTAAATGTAATTTGTCATGTAAAGACTCAAGTTTTTTTTAAGTCTTTGCTATTCTTTATAAGTCCTCTGATTGGAGGGTGGGGCCATGAACTCCAGACCTTCATTTAAGGAGAGAGCTCAGCTTAGGAATCTCTTTATTTCTCACCATATGTGGGGCTGCTCTGACTGTCTTTTTTGCCAGCCCCAGAAAGCTCATTGTTGAGATAACTTCATCATCTGGTAAGATCTTGTCAGCCTTTTTACTCCACCTCATTTCTACCTTCTGACTCTGATTGAAGGATGGGACCATGAACTCTAAACCTCTCTCTTCAAGGAGAGAGATGCTCAGACATCTCCTTTTTTCTCACCTGGCTGCGCTACTTTGGGACTTTCTCTTACTGACTTTTCTACTTTGCTGTTATACCTACTAGAGGTATCTTCTCCACCACTTCCACACTTCGTACTCCCCCCCCCCCCACTTCAGCTTCCTTTTGTGTTTTGTTTTCCTCCATTCGATTGTAAGCTTCTTGAAGGCTGGAGCTGTCTTTTTTTTTTGCGGGGGGGGGGTATCCCCAGCACTTAGCACTGTGCCTGGTACATAGTTGGTGCTTAATAAATGTTTATTGATGGACTCCTGAATGGACTGAAGTTTGACATTTCAAATGAGCACAAGAAGCTGAGAATACTGCCTCTTTGAAATATATTGAAAGAACTTAAGAGGACATTTGGAAAAATTAAAAACTGATGCGACTCTGTTCTTTAACATTCTCTTATCTAGCTTCCCTCATTGTTATGGCTAATCATTTATTCAATATCAGTATTAACATTTATTAAGCACCTACTATGTGACAGACACTGTGCTAAACACTGGGGATACAAAAAGTGGCAAAAGACTCCCTTTCTTCAAGGAGCTTCCAATCTAATGGGGGAGACAACATGCAGATACTTAAATATATGCAAAGCAAGCTATATATAGGATAAATAGGAAATAATTTACAGAGGAAAGCACTAGAATTAAGAAGGATTAGGAAAGACTTTCTATAATTAGTGGAATTTTGTTGGGACTTAATGGAAACTAGGGAAGATATTAGGTAGAGCTGAAGAGGGAGAACATTCCAGGCATGGGGGACAGCCAGAAAAAATGCCCAAAGCCAAGAGATGGAGGGTTTGTGGAACAGTCAGGAGGCTATTGTCACTTGATAAAAGAGTATGTGGAGGGGAGTACAGTGTAAGAAGATTGGAAAGGTAGGAGGGAGCAATAGCAAGCTATTGGAATTTATTGATTTGAGTGGTAACTTCATCAGACCTGCACTTTAGGAAAACCACTTTAGTGGCTGAATGTAGGATGGATTGGAGTGAAAAGAGACTTGAGGCAGGCCCACCCACCAGCCCACTATTAAAATAATTAAGGCGTGAGGTGATAAGGTCTTGAATAGAATAGTGGCTGTGTCAGAGGAGACAAAGGGGTGGAGTTAAGACATGCTGCACAGGTGAAATCAACTGGCCTTGGCAATAGCTTGCATATGGGAGGTGAGAGGTAGTGAGAAATTGGGATGACAGCCTAGGTTGTTAAGCCTGAGAGACTTAAGAGGATGGTGTTGTCATCTATAGTTAAAGGGAAGGTGGAGGTGGGAAAGGTAATGAGTTCTCTTTTGGGCATATTGATTTCAAGATTTCTTCTTCGACTTAATAGCATATTCCATTCTATCTGTGTACCACAGTTTGTTTAGCCATCCCCAATTGAGGGGTCTGTATTTTGTTTCCAGTTTTTTGTTACCACCAAAGTGCTTCTCTAAATATTTTAGTGTATTTGGAGACTTGTTTCACATCAGTGACCTCCTTGGTGTGCAGCAGTGGAACCTCTGGGTCAGAGTGTATGGGCATTCACCCTTCTGCCAGAGATGGGAGGCAGGCTTCATCACCAGTCTTCCTACATGGTGGTTGATGGCTGTGTTAATGAGAGTTTTAAAATCATCCAGAGTTTTCTCTTCCTTAAAATATTATAGTCATTATGTAAATTGTTTTCTTGGTTCTGCTTATTTTACTTCGCATCAATTCATACAAATCTTGACAGGTTTCTCTGAATTCTGTATACTTAATCATTTCTTATGGCATGAACAATGTTCCATTACAATTATTTGCTTCGATTTGTTTAGGTGTTCACTAGTTGCTGAATATCCACTTTGCTTTTGATTCTTTGCTACAACAGAATTACTGTATATACTTTTACTTAGTCTTTTTGTTGGTCTTGAACCAAGTGTATGTGTCTAGTAGTCAGAGTGGATTCTTTTAAAAAGAGACTCTTGTCTCTTATAATCTATAACATTTAAAGACACTATACTTTATTAGTATCTTCAGGGATTTCCATGAATAATTTTGAGGTACACAACATTTCCTCAGAGAATTCATGTAGCTCATGCACAAGGGTGTGCGTGAATGTGTGTGTGTGTGTGTATGTATGTATGTATAAAATGCAAAGTGATGAGTGGGTACATGAAAAACTTAGAGAATAAGGAAAGATCTTTGAGGGAGATGGGTGAGACTTGAGGTGAGCCTTGAAAGGGAGCTAAGGTTTCCAAGAGGCAGAAGTGAGGAAGGGGAACATTTCAGGCATTAGGAATAGCTTATGCAGAAGCGTGGAGGTGGAAGATTGGAGTATTTTGTTTGGGGAACAGCAGGGAGTTGTATTGGGAGCATGGGTTATATGAAGAGCCTTAATGTGTAATCAGCCTGGAAAGGCAGGCAGTAACAGGATTATGTATTCCTTTAACTGCTAAATAGAGGAGTTTTATTTTGTTCTGGAGTCAATAGGAATCTATTTGGCAGCTCTGTGAGAGATAGATTGGGTGCAAAGAAATGAAATAGGAGACGATTTTAGTAGACTGTGTGAGATGGTGGAAGATCTGAACTAGGATGGTTGTGGTTTGAGTGAAGATAACAGGAATAATGTGAGAGATGTTAAGGAGGTGTGAGACTTAGCAACTGATCAGATCTTATTGGTGTGTGGTGCTCCTCAGAAGAATGGTGGTGCTCTTTACAGAAATAGGGAAATTAGGAGGAAGCCTGGGTTTAGAGGGCAGCTCGATGGCTCAGTGAATAGAGTGCTGGGCCTAGAATCAGCAAGACTCATCTTCTTGAGTTCAGATCTGGCCTTAGACACTTAGTGGCTGACCCTGGGCAAGTCACTTAACCTCATTTGCTTCAGTTCCTCATCTGTAAAATGAGCTAGAGAAGGAAATGGCAAACCACTCCATATTTTTTCCAGGAAAACCCCGAATGGTGTCATGAAGAGTTGGACAACTGAAAAGAATGAATGACAAAACAAGTGAATATAGAGGGAAAGGTGAGATTCTTTCAGACATTCTGAGTTTGACACTCCTGTGGGATATCCAGGCTGAGACATCTAGTAGGGAGTTGGAAATAAAAGATTGGAGCCACAGAGAAGAAACTAGGGCTGCATCTACACAGTTGGGAATAATTTGTTTAGAGATGATAGTTTATCTGTGAAAGGTAATGAAATAAGTAAGAGAAAGAATTATTCCAGAGAAGAAAGGATAAGGTCTAGCATGGGGTCCTCGGATATGCCTATGCATGAGTCCTCCAAAAGAGGCTGAGGAGTGGCCATGGCATCTCAATGGCATGAAAAACTGAGGTTGTAGAAAGAATTGAGGGTCTGGGGGCAGGGTGGTAAAGAGTCAAATGCTTCATAAGGATGAGGCCATTGAATTTAAGAATGAAAGATCGTTTCTGACCTAAAGTGAGCTATTTTAGGAGTGGGGATGGAAACCATATTGCAAAGGATTGAAAAGTGAGTGGGAGGTTAGAAAGTGGAAGCAAGGAATAGAGACATCTGTTGTAGGCATGGCTTTATAGCCAGCACCTTTCAAGTTT
This sequence comes from Phalanger gymnotis, assembly GCA_028646595.1. NCBI lineage: Eukaryota > Metazoa > Chordata > Mammalia > Diprotodontia > Phalangeridae > Phalanger > Phalanger gymnotis. The sequence continues at coordinate 164,592,789 of CM053624.1, read as the reverse complement.
GATATGGTGAGAAAATGAGGCATTTGGAATTCATTGAACATTTAATAAAGGAAGAGGTTTTTCTTTTGCTTGAACACAACAAGACTGAATACAATAAGCATTCAGTGGTATATCTGGAAACTCATGAATCCATTTTCAGGATAGGATGTCTCACATGGTCCCAGGCACCCACTAAGTCGGAGAAGTCCCAACTACATGAGGCTGGGGCCTTTTATGCCTCTAGATCAGGAAGGTGCATTAGGGAAACTGGGGCCAATCAGGTAGCATGTGAGGAGGAAGTTGAGTCAGGAAAACACTGTTGCTAGAATTACAGCTTTTTCTATTGGTTTGGCTATGCTAAGGAGGAAAGACATAGAGATGATAGCTTGAGGGGGCATGGTAGTGTAAAGTAAAGGTTTTCTCTTTTTTCTCTATGTTCTCTTTTGGTGACCTCATTGGCTCTCCTGAGTTAATCGTTGTTCCTTTGCACATAACTTAAGAGATCTGTATACTAAGCCCTAGTCTCTTACCTGAGGTCTAGTTCCATATCACCAACTGCCAAAAGACATTTTAACTAAATGTCCCATAGAGATCTCAAATTTGGCATGTTCCAAACAGAAATAATTATTTAATACCCCGTCTCATGACATGCCCCCTCCCAACAAAAGAAAAACAAAAAACCTCCTCCTTCCTTGAATTTCTACTAAAAATTTCTATTCTTATGAAGGGCACTTCTATTCTTCTAGTTCCTGTGCTTGATATCCTCAGTGTCGCTCTTGATTGCTCACTTCCTCTCACTCCTCACATCCAATAGCATCTCTTTCATCAGACCTCTTTACTTTGCTTACCTTGGTTCAGGCTGTTACCTCTCACTTGAACTCTTACTGCCTTTTGTTTTGTTGCATTGCTTCTTTCCCCATAGCTTTCAAAGTGCTTTTCCTTAAATCCAGATTTGGCCATGCCATTCCACTAGTCGGTCGCCTCAAGTGACTCCCTATTATCTCTCAGGTAAAATATAAACTTCTTCCTTTGGCCTTAAAGCCTTTCGTAGCTCAGCCTCAACCTTTTTTTCCAGCTTTCCCTTTACATACTCTGCAGTCCAGCCAAACTGTCCTTCACACTTAAGTCTTCACTTCCTTATTAGTGCCTTTGCAGTGGATGTCCCCATACCTGTAATGTGTTTCATTCTCACCTCTGCCTCATAGATTCCTGCTTTTCCTTCAAGATGCAGTTCCAACACCATCTTCCACAATGCCTTTCCTGATTTGTCCTGATTTGTACTTTCTTTTACTAACAATAATAAAGTGATTTATTTTGTATTCTGTATGTACTGTCCTTGTTTCCTTGATACTTACATGTGCATGTTGTCTCTTAGATATACTATGAAGTCCTTGAGAGCAATGATTTTTCCCATTTGTGTTCTTTTTATATTTAGGGTCAGCCATATTACACAGCACTAAGCTTAATAAATGCTTATCAATTTATAGATCTTTCTATCAGAGGTATAACTTTAGTCTTTCTGTTTTTGCAAAACTTTACTGCCAATCATGATTGGAATTTAACTTTAATCCTATTTGATATATCTTCTTAATTGATTATACTTATAGCTACTGTATTAAAATTGAACTTTTTATAAGTTTGCTAGCACCCAGTTCACAGAGGTACTTTTCATGGTAATGTTATTTATGGTCATTGGTAGTGTTTGTCAATATTGACAAGTTGTTTTACTGAGACCTTTTTCAAGGTAACTCGGAGTCATACATTACTAATACAGTGGAATCCCTTCATAATATTGATTTTGGGAAATTGTACTAATTAATGTCTATCATGTAGTGTTTGGTTAATTACACATACGCAGCTTATTGGGGGATATAATTTGATTCACTCTGTCACCATGTGAATGTAATAATGAGCTGTGTTATGGGATTCAGTTCATCATGGTAGATATTTATCTGGATTTAGCAGTGCTGTAAGAGTTGATACTTTCCAACTTCAGTAAAGTTTTAAATGTTTGGCATGTATAAAGTGGTGATAGCTTATACCCCATTGTCATGTACTTTTAAAAGATAGAGTATTGAGCAAAATAAGGCAGCTGGAAGAGGCCAGAGTGCAGTCCCCAGCTTTGAAGAGATTTTTTTAAGCCTGCATGTAGCTGGTATTTAGTTGTAGAGCAGACACATTAACAACTACCTTGAACACAGGTGGCTCTCTGTGTTCTGAAGACCTTCTGACTTCTGGAACGATTGTAAGTGGAGCATGCAGGTTGAGATGAAGAGTGGACTTTGTGAGTTTAAGTGAAAGGGAGTTAGAGCTAAAGCAAGAAAAGACCATTTTATCTCTAGTAATGTGGTTCATTTGGATGTAGCTAAACCCTTGATATTAACTCATTGGATAGAGTGCCGGGCCTGGAATTCAAATCCAGCCCCAGACACTCACTAGCTGTGTGACCCTGGGCAAGTCACTTAACCCTGTTGGCCTCAGTTTCCTCATCTGTAGAATGAACTGGAAAAGGTAATGATAAACCGTTCCAGTACCTTTGCCAGGAAGACTGCAAATGGGGTCACGAAGAGTTGGATACGACTGAAACGACTAAATGACAAAAATAAATGTGATATAATACAGAGATCATTTAGTCTTATTGTGGTCTTTGTTTTCTTTTGACAGTTGGGAAAAGATAATTCTCTCTGCTTGAGCTAACCTAATTTCTTTCTAATTAATAGAGTACCAGTTAAAATATAAAGAATATTTTAGTTGAAGAAGAAAATGTAACTTTCTTACTTGTCGAATGGAAGGATTTCCAAAGCTAAACTTCTTAACTTCCCATTTTGCATACAGGAATTTTATCTCCTCTAAATGAAGAGCTTTTCATTAGCAAAAACAGCCATCTAGTGGAGAAAGTGTAGTTAAAATGTCAGAAAACCTGGATTCTAATTCTGATTCCATTTCTTTTTTTTAAAATTAATTAATTTATTTTTAGTTTATAACATCCAGTTCTACAAGCTTTTGATTTCCAAATTTTCTCCCCCTCCCCAAGATGGCATGCAATCTGATATAGACTCTACATATACCTTCACATTAAACATATTTTCACATTAGTCATGTTGTAAAGAAGAATTATAGCCAATGGAATGAACCATGAGAAAGAAGAAACAAAATAAAAAAAAGAGAAAGCAAATAGTTTGCTTCAATCTGCATCCAGACTCTAATTCTTTCTCAGAATGTGGATAGCCTTTTCCAACATGAGTCTTTTGGAGTTGTCTTAGTCTTTTGCATTGCTGAGAGGAGCCAAGTCTGTCAAAGTTAGTCATCACAGATACAATGTGTCTGTAATTGTGTACAATGTTCTCCTGGTTCTGCTTCCCTCACTCAACATCAGTTTATGTAAGTCTTCCAGGTTATTCTGAAATCCATCTGCTCATAGCACAATAGTATTCCATTACATTCATATACCACAAGTTGTTCAGCCATCTCCCAGTCGATGGGCGTCCCCTTGATTTCCAGTTCTTTGCCACCACAAAAATTGCTGCTATAAATTTTTTTGTACATATGGGTTCTTTTCCCATTTGTATAATGTCTTTGGTATACAGCCCTAGAAGTGGTATTACTGGGTCAAAGGGTATGCACATTTTTATAGCCCTTTGGGCATAGTTCCAAATTGCTCTCCAGAACTGTTGGATCAGTTCACAACTCCATCAACAATGCATTAGTGTTCCAATTTTCCCACATCTTCTCCAGCATTTATAATTTTCCTGTTTTGTCATGTTAGTCAATCTGATAGGTGAGATGTGATACCTAAGAGTTGTTTTGACTTGCATTTCTCTAATCAATAGTGATTTAAAGTATTTTTTCAAATGATTATAGATATCTTTAATTTCTTCTTCTGAAAACTGCCTGTTCATATCCTTTGACCATTTATAAATTGGGGAATGACTTGTATTCTTATAAATGACTCAGTTCTCTGTATATTTTAGAAACGAGGCTGTTAGAAATATGCTTGACACTGAAATTCAAGTAACAAGGGCAATTTATTATTGAGGAATCCAAAGGAATTGGTAAACATTCCTGGCCAGGAGCAGACTCCACCCTTCTTTAGGAAGAGGGAGTGGAGAATCCAGGAGTGAGACCAACTTTATTCTGTTAGACTGAAGCAGATTGATGCACTGTTAGCTCAGTACCTCTCTTCAGAGAACAGATTGGTCAGCTCCCTCCTGAGTTACAATCTTCCCTATATGCCCCTCACATAAAACTCCTTGGTATGTTCCCCCCCCATCCCTCAATTTGTCCCGTGTTCAAAAATGGTGGAAAACTCTTCCCTGTGGGTGTGTAAGGTAATTTTCATTTAGCCATTTAAGCATGCCTGGTAGCCATTTGACCCAGTTTTCTCTTCAAACTGGCCGGTTTAGGCCAGTTTTGCCTGTATCTGGAGTTTGTGGTTTTCAGAAAACCACTAGCTATACTCTCATTGGCTGGATCCATCCACCTTAGTTAATTTTTATGCCCTTCTTTGTTCAAGCTGACACTTCATTAATTACCCTGTGAAACTTAATTAACTCTTCTGTGGAAACCTAACTTTCCGTAACTTTTACCAGTCTCTCACAAGGCCTTTATCAGAAATACTGGTTGTAGAAATTCTTTCCCAATTTTCTGCCACCCTCCTAATCTTGGTTGCATTGACTTTGTACAAAAACTTTTCAATTTAATGTAATCAAAATTATCCATTTTGCATTTCCTAATGCCCTGATTCCATTTCTAAGAGTGACTTGTCTCCCTTAGGATCACTTTTGTTTTTGTTTCCTTTTCAATACAAAAGAATTTTACATTAACTTCCTTCTGAGATGTAAGTTGGCTCAATTTTGCCTGATAAAGAACTCATTCATTGAAGCCCAGAGAAGGGGAATTAACCTTTTCAGAACAGTCTCGAGACTTTAATATCAGTCAGTATAGGATAATGCCAGCAAGGTTGGTGGTAAACTAAATGAAAATTTATAAGTAATTTTCTATGAGGTCTTAGGCAGAGCACTTTTCCCACTTCCTACTTTGCCCATTCAAAAGGAAGTAGTGGTAGGGAGACTTAGAAAGCAGGAAAGGGAAGGAAATTCTACTTCTATACTATGGTTGCCTGATGTGGTTGACAAAGGACAAAAGGTGATGTTTCACCTTGGAGTCCAAGCAGAGATAAATTCACTAATTATTCAATTTAGGTTAAAGGGAGAAAGGTGTGGACTTAGGAATGGAGAGAGGATAGGCATGTCCTGCTAGAATGTTTCTCTAGGTAGATGGGCTGTAGGTAATACAGACTGTCTCTCATACCTCCAGTGCACCTTTTCTTTACCTCTTGTCCTTGGCATCCATATGTATTACTCTTCCTAAAAGAGGCTTTTGTCTGTCATTATTGCTTCTTAATTACTTTGCTTTGATTGTTGGATTCATTTATGTGCCAGTGGTCCTTTTGTTTGAAAGACTAAGGAGGATTGAAAATCCTCATTGTCTTGTATTGTGTTGCAGGAGCTTAATAAATGCTCCTTGAAATGGAATTGTACCGTAGAGCTCCTTTGAAATCTCAGACTTTACCTTCCCTACTTTTTGTTATTTTTCAGTTGTGTCCTACCACATTTGGGGTTTTCTTGGCAAAGATACTGGAGTGGTTTGCCCTTTACTTTTCCAGATTTTTTTATAGATGTGGAAACTGAGGCAAACAGAATTAAATGCCTTGCCCAGGATCACACAGCTACTAAGTATCTGACTTGGGATTTGAACTGAATTCCTTCTGACTCTAGGCCCAGCATGCCACCTAACTGCCTTATCTCTCTACTATATAACATTATTAGGGAGCTAGGTAGTTCCTTAGAGCAATAGGTCTGGAGTCAGGGAGACCTAAGTTCAAATCTGGCCTCACCACATTAGCTGTGTAACCTTAGGCAAGTCACTAGCTCAGACCCTACACCAACTGAGTGACTTTGTGCAGTTCAATTCAGTAAACTTATCTTGGTCCTGGGAGTTGAAACCAAGTAGGGCTGTGTTTCAACAATTTGGCTAGCAGCTGTTGTGGGGGTGAAAGCCCAACACAAGCCCAACAATAAGAATGCTACCAGCATGCTGCAAAAGCACAGGTTCTTTTGATCTGCTTTAGTAAGGAAAGCAACGTTAAGGGGTTGACAACTTACTTTAATTCAGCATACAAATATCATTCACTTAGTTCAGGGGGAAAAACCAGCACCCAGAACTTCAGAGCAAAATACAAACAAAGCGCAAACATCGATAGACAGACCTTGTCTGATTCAAATCCCAATACATAGTTATCAGAGTTTAACAAAGTCCCAGCATCTGGGTTACAAGCTGGAGGGCTCCTAGCTACAGCTGCCTGGAGTCTCTGTATCAGCACCACCACAAGTGAGAGCTCTGCGCAAATGGCTCTGTCTTCTCTTCTTAAAGCATTTCAGCCATCATCTGAATGACCAGAACTTAGGCTCCTGTGATTGGCTCTGGACTTAGCACCTCCCCTTAGGTAGCCCCACCTTGGGCCGCACCTTAGTTACCAACGAACACCCACATAGGGATTAGCATTTACTAAGACTCAATGAAATACACTGAATTACTCAAAGGAAACAAAAGCCAAACTCTTCGAGGGCACTTGGTTGAACTAAGTGCTAAGAGCCCATTTTGCTTACCAACACAGGCTGTAGGTGAAAAATGAAGTGAGCTGGAAAGTCTAAATCCTGTCATCTATCTAGGGAGCTTTGGGAGGAGTTCAGTGTTCCATCCTCTAGCCTTTCCTTCCATCCTGGGAGAGGGAAATCTGAGGGGGGTGTGATGGGGGTCTGAACTTCCAAGGCTGAGTTAACTGCATGGCTTGACACAATGCTAAATAATTGGTTTTTTTGAATGAGTAAATGATGAGATTAGAAGTGATCCACTTATCCTGGGAAGGGAGTCTGAGTCAAACTAGGCAGAGCTGCCTCAGTTTCCATACCTGTGAAATAGGGATAATAATAGTAGCACCAATCCCTCAGGGTTATTTTGAGAATCAAATGAGATAATGTTTGAAAAGCACTGCGTAGTGCCTGGCATATAGTAGGTGCTGTGTAAATTCTGGCTATTATTACTCATAACTAACACAAGAATTCATAAGACTGTGGATATAGAGCTGGAGAGTCTAGTCTGTCTAGTCCATAGCCCTCATTTCATGCATTAGAAGTATACTCCTCCAGTGGTAACACTGTGCAAATAAGAGGTAGTTACCTCCTTGAATCTGGACCATTTATATGAAGTGCTTGGAAAATAACCTTGCCGACCATGCTTATTGATCCTTTGTGTTTGCTTTTCATAATTTTCTCTTTCCACACTATAATTTATTAGTTCATGCTTCCATCCATGTGATTGCCAGTAACCTCTCCTGCTTCCTTCTAATCTGTTTCTAATGTGCTATGGGTTTGGAAGCTACATAACTCAATTTACAATCCTTGTGCACAAAATAATGGTGCATGGAGTGAGTGTGAGTCTGAGAGATTTTGAACTAAAGTGTCCAGGCCTCCTAGAGTAAACATTATGACACCTTTCCTGGATACTATAAGATCTTTTTTGTTTACATCCTTGTCTTTCTGCTCTATTCTAGATATGCAAAATTGTTGGTAAAAGAGATCTGGATAGGTGAGATGTTACAATGTAAGACAATTTGTAACATCTGGGAAGTATTTACAATTTTGATATTTTAAGTAAATACAGCAGTTGTAGTGAACCTGGATTAAATGTTGACTCTATTAGTTGTTGTCTTTGTGACCTTGGGCAAGTCAACTTACTCTCTTTTGGCCTCCTCGTCTGCAAAATAAAAGGTTGAATTAGATGTGTTATAAAGTTCCTTAAAAGTAATTCTCTGTTCAGGTGATTTATAATGTTCCTATGAAAACCTAGAGCAAGGAAGTTGAAATTCATTTTAGTAACTGTCTTTCAAAGCAGTTAATTGTGTTGCCCCAAAATATTTTTCCTTGAAATAGAATGGTTTTCTCTAATAGGGTGTAAGCAGTAGACTTTAGAAGTTCTCTGAACTTCCTTTCCACCTTCCATTTTACTGATGAGCAAACTAAGGCCCACTGAGACTAAGGTGGCTTGCCCAGTGTTATATAGTGGTTAGGAAAGATTGTGACTATTCTTCTATGTAGCAAGTCATTCATTAAAAAAAAAAAAAGTCATCTCTTTAAGTCAAATACATGGATTCAAACCCTGCCTCTGATGTTTTCCTACCTATATGATTGAATAGACTAAGTTATTTAACTTTCCTAGGCCTCATTTTCCTTAGCTGTGAAGTAAGAGAGTTGTACTAGACTTTGAGGTCCTTTCTAGCTTTATGTCTCTAATGCTGTGATATTATGATCTACTAGAATGAAGTCCTGCAATAATTTTATTTGGTGGAAGAAGCCAAAGGTGGGCGGACCTAAAGGCTTATACCATTTGCCTTAAAGCTTGGACTGAAAGTGTTGGCTTTATTTCTCCTGACTTCTTTTGTTTTATCCCATTAGTCTCCGTCAAATTGCTTGCTTTTAACAGCTGCTAGTTTGATTTTTCTGCCAATTTTTAAGAGAAACTATTATCTCCTCTTCCTTCCCTCCCTCCCTTCCTCCCTCCCTCCCTCCCAATAGTAATAGTAGAATTTTACTCCAAGTTCTTCAAAGTAGCAGACCTTTCTACAGTGGCTCCTGAGTGTAATTTAAGAAGTTTCAATCCTTAATGCTTTTACCTTTTCATTTGCTACCAGGATCATATCAACCTTTCATACAAGGTTGTGATCTTTGCTTTGCTACTTAATCCAATTTAATGATTTGCTTTTTAGTTTGATACCTAGCAAATATTAGAAGATAGAAATAGTTCAGATACTCTATGTAATTTATATTAGGACTAATTAAAATGAAGTCGAACATTCGTTTTAAGAATTCAGTGTTTAATTTTTTTTCAGTGATTTTTTTTTCAAAGCAACTGTTTTCTGAAAGGGCCCCCAAAAACAGAAAGTAAATTCATTGCAGGTGGAAAGTGCTTTTGAGATCAAAGCCCCATTCTGATAACTATTGAATTTTGTATGAGATTTATAACCCTAAGGTTTAGGGTCTTATCTTTACCATTGAATTTGGGGGTGAAATGTCTTTGTCTGTGAAACGGGGCCAATGACATTCCATAAATGTTGGAACTGAGAGGAAGCTTGAGATTTCTGGTTAAGCCTCTTGCCTTCAGGCAAGTAGGATATCTCCATTTTACTATGATGCACCTGAGGCATAGAGATATTATGGTTTATAGCCAATAAGTAGTTGTTTTGATCTCATTTTCTGAATAGCAACCTGCAGGGAAAAGACAGCATTCTGCCTCCTCTACTGCTTATAGTGGGGGGAAGGATTATGTATTAGGGGGTAGGCAGGGCGAGTGGAGATGGTCTTGGATAGAAAATCAAAAAAGAACATGGTCCTTTGGAGCAAAGCCTCAAGTCACAGATACGGGAAGAGAATCCTTACCATCTGATTCAGCCCTTGTTTTATGTATTTCTTGAGTCAAAAGAGTCGCTAATGAGATTGAGCTACTTAATCTCTAATCATAGTCACAGTTATAGTCATAGTCATAGGCAGCATCTAGTCATAGCCTCTAGTCACAGGTGGCAAGCAGGCTGTCCCTGAAAGAGGGACAGGGCAGGGCCCGGCACCGGGCCCCGGCCCCTGGACGGAGTCAGGTATCCAATGTGGGGAAGGTGGAATGGAATTTTATAGGGTTTTTAATTGGAGTCAAGAGCAACCCAGGTGTTGAGGTTAAAAGTCAGGGGAGCGGATACCTGAGATATTGGTTGTGGATCATGGTTCAGTCCTAATGCTTACTCATGAGTGGGGAGAAGAGTATAGGGAGCATTGGCAGCTCATTAATATAAAAATTCCTTCTGGCTGGCTGGAAAAAGGACTTTGGGATTCTAATGCTGTCCTTACTCTGACAGGGTTACTCATGGGTTTTATAAGCTTCCTGGGGACTTCATTATGTATGGAATAAGGAAGGCTACTGTGTTTCTTACAATGGTAGAATAGGGTAGAGAACAGTATCATTTACATCTTTGCCCCTCTTCATGAGTTATGCTCCATTTTCCCCCTTTGCTTCAGTTTCCTTTCTTAGCAGGGAGTTTGATACACAGAGCTTGTACAACTCCCTGTGGTTGGATATGCCGGCAATGCCTTTCCTTTCCATGTTTTTGTCAGAACCTACCTAAGCTTTTCTCTCCTTCCCCCCTTTCCCTCAGCCTTTTTTCTTTCCCTTTCTTTCTCCCTCCTTCCCTTCTTCCGTCCCTCCCTTCTCTTCAACCTATGAGGCGAAATTGGGTGATTGTTAAATTGATATGTTATGTCACCTTTACCAGGATAGGTACTAGATCTATGATTTCATTGACAGAGAGAACTCCAAGATTAGGAAATTCCTTCTACCAATGTTGATTGGTCAGCATCTAAACTGCAATCTGTAGTCTTAAGAGAGTTGCTTAGAGCAACTAGAACAACCCTTAATTTCAAGACCTTGGACAAAATGAACCAATACTTAGTGGAAGAATCCCATTTAGTGATGTTGTTTTGATGGTAAAAATTATGGTCATGTTCTTGAATGAACAGAATCACAAACATGCATGTAAATATTCAGTTACATTTGCCAAAGTTTGTTAAGTTCCTACTGTTTCTAAGTGGCTCTGCTTGGAGTTGGCTAAACAAGAGCAAAGAAACCAAAATAGTTCTTGCCATCAAGGAGTTTATTTAAGTTCAGGGGAGGGAGGAAAACCTGAAGACAGTTGAAACTCTATTATTTATTTTATTTTAAAAATGTTTTGAGAACTCTTAACATATGACTGTATACAGACTAGTATGTACAAACTAATTGCAAATTTCAAGAAAGTACTAAAGATAGTTGGTGGGATAATCAGGAAAGTCTTCCTGCTGGAGGTAGAACCTGAGTTGAACCTTGAAGGGAAGGTTGAGAGCCATGGAAGGGGGTCCATTTCAACGAATGGAGGTTAGCCTGTGCAAAGGCATAGAGAGATCCAGGAGATGGGGTGTTGAGTTCATGTAATAGCCAGTAATCATTTGTCTAGAAAGCAAAGCCTATGAAAAGGAATAGTGTGAAGTAAGCCTGGGGATAGCGGGGTGCTGGACTGTGGAGGTCTTTAAATGCTAGACTGAGGATTTTGATTTTATTTTATTCCAGAGCAATAGGATATCAGTGAAAAATTTTGAGTAGGAGAGTGACAGTCAAATATGAGTTTAAAGAATGTTAATTTGGTAGTATTGTAGATGATGGATTGGAGAGGGGAGAGACCAATTAAGAGGCTATTATAGTCATTGATTTAGGTTTCTTAATTGCACGTCTAGTGATCTTTTCACTTGTCTTTATGATAATATCTGTTACACATGATTAGACAGCTAGGCCGTACAACGGATGAAGAGTAGGACCTTGGGTTATGAAGTTGTTGTTGTGACCCAGTCATGTTCAACTCCATTTGGGATTTTCTTGGTAAAGATACAGGAATGGTTTGCCCTTTCCTTCTCCAGCTCATTTTACAGATGAGGAAATGGAGGCAAACAAGTTTAAATGACTTGCCCAGGGTCATAAATATCTGAGGCTGTATTCAAACCTGGGAAGATGAGCCTTCTTGACTCCAGGCCTAGTGCTCTATCCACTGTGCTGCCTATCTGCCCTGTATTAGGAAAACCTGAGTTCAAATGTGGCTTCAACCATGTACTAACTGTATGACCTTGAGCAAGTCACTTAACTTCTGCTAGCTTCAGTTTCTTCATCTGTAAAATTGGGATAATAATGGCACTTACCTCTTAGGGTTGTTATGAACATAAAATAATATTTGTAAATTGCTTCCTAACTTTAAAGCACTATATAAGTGCTAGTTATTGAGGCAGGTTTATTTATGAACAAAGGTTTATTCATTGCCTGTGTCAAGTACTGTGTTAAGTGCTGGGGATACAAAGAAAGGAAAAAGACAATCCCTGCCCTCAAGGAGCTCACAGTCTAGTGGGGGAGGCTTCATGTAGAGAACTGTGTACAAACAAGATGTATACAAGACAAATCAGAGATAAGTTCAGACTGAAGGCAATAAGATTAAGAAAGACTGGCAAAAGCTTTTTGCAGCAGATGGTACTTTAGCTGAGACTTAGGAATCTGCAGAAGCCGAGAAGTGTAGATAGGAGAGAATTTCAGGTATGGGGCGCAGTCAATGAAAGTGGCCATAGTTGAGAGATAAGAGAGTCTTGTTTAAGGAACAGCAAGGAAGCCAGTGACGTCAGAATGAGAAGTGCATTATGGGGGAGTAAGATATGTGACTTGTCAGGAAACATTTATTAAATGCCTGTACTGTGTAGGGGTGTGTGTATATGTGTGTGTGTGTGTATATATATGTGTGTGTACATATGTATATATGCACACACATAAATATACACGTAACTTTATTTTTACATTTTAAATAGCATTTTATTTTTCCAATTATATGTAAAGACAATTTTTAACATTCATTTTTACAAAATTTTGAATTCCAAATTTTTCTCTTTCCTCTCTTCCTAAAATGGTAAACAAGTTGATATAGATTATATATGTGCAATCATGTAAAACATTTCTGTATTAGTCATGAGAAAGAAAAAAACACTAAGAAAGTAAAGAAAGTGAAAGTAGTCTGCTTCGATCTGCATTCAGAGTCCATAAGCTTTTTCCCTGGGTGTGGATAGCATTTTCTATCATGAGTCCTTTTGAATTGTCTTGGATCATTGTATTGCTGAGAAGAGCTAAGTCATTCATAGCTGATCATCACACAGTGTTGTTGTTAATGTGTACAGTGTTCTTCTGGTTCTAAGCACTGGAGACATAAAGACTGAAGATGGTTCTTCATTTCATGGAGCTCATAGCCTAAGGAGAAGCAACATGCAAACAACCATGTATGAAAAAACTACCTACAGGGATCAATTGGAAATCAACAGAGAGAAGGCTTTAGACTTAAGAGGAATCAGGAAACGCTTCCTATAAAAGTGGGGTTTTAGCTGAGAGTTGAAGGAAAGAAGGATGTAGAGATGAGGAGATGGAGAATTCTAGGCATGGAAGACAGCCAGTGAAAATGCCCAGAATGCAGAGATGGTGTCTCTTCTTCAAGAATCATTGAGAAAGCCAGTGTCACTGGATTGCAAAGTACGTACCTGATTGCTGTAAGGTGCAAAAAGATTGGAAAGTTTCTGGAGCAAGGGGGAGTTATGAATGGCTTTACATGACAGAACATTTTACATTTGATTTTGAAGACAATAAGGAGTCACTGGGCATGATTGAATTGAGCTGTGCGTGTGTGTGTGTGTGTGTGTGTGTGTGTGTGTGTGTGTGTGTGTGAGAGAGAGAGAGAGAGAGAGAGAGAGAGAGAGAGAGAGAGAGAGAGAGAGAGATGGCCAAACCTGCAGTTGAGTTTTACAGCTGAGTGGAGGATGGACTGAAGTGTGGAGAGACCTGTGGCAGGGAGACCAACCAGCAAGCTCTTACAATAGTCTAGGCATGATGTGTTGAGGGCCTATAGTAGGATGGAGGCTGTGTCAGAAGAGGGGACATAGATGAAAGATCTTACAAGGGCAACAGATCTTGCTAACATTGGATAGAAGGGGGGTAAGATGAAGCAGAGGATGACATCTGGGTGATGGAGAAGATGGTGGTACTGTTAGCAATAATATAGATGTCAGGAAGAGAAGGTTTAGGGTGAATGATAAATACAGTTTCGGACACTTCCAGTATAAGATGTCTGTGGGGTATCCAGTTCTGTATGATGAATATAGTTGGAGAGGCAGGACTGGAAGTCAGGAAAGAAGTTACATTTGAGAATCAGCAGAGATGATAATTGAAACCTTAGGAATTCATGAGATCACCAGATGAAATGGTATAGAAGGAGAAGAGAAAAGGGCCCAGGACAGAGCCTTGGTTGGGAGGGGGGGAACCTCAGGGTTAGCAGGTATGACTTGGATGAAGATCCAGTAAGGAGACCAAGGAGGAATAGATAGTTAGGAGAAACAGGAAAGAACAGCATCATGAAAACTTAGAGAGAAGAAAGTATCAAGAAGAGGATGATTGATAGCATCAAAGGATGGAAAGTTAGGAAGGGGTCAGGCTATGAAGGGTTTTAAAGGTGCTGCTGCTGTTAATTGAACTACATGCATTGTGGTCATCTCAGCATTCTTTTTATGGGTGATTGGCATGCATGTAGAATAAACTTGGCTGTAATTCAATTCAAAAGACATTCTTTAAATGTCTTATGTGCAATGCATTGGGCCATCTATGCTTTTGGGGGTAATGATAAAGATGTAGTCACTCCTCATTAGGAGCAAATGTTCTAGAAGGGATGCTACACCCATGAGTAAAATACAAGATAACTTCCAGGCAGGCTGATCTCCTTACCAAGAAGTTCCTGCTTCTTCACCTCTGCTAAGGACCCTGAAAATCTCCAGAACTGCCTTGTACATGAAGTCTTTTTTGATGCACCCCCTGGGTATCTCCTCTCCCCCCCCCCCATGACTTCTCTGTAAATTACTTTGTATTTACTTTATGTATCTTCTAGCTACCTAGGCCCCCCGTATCATTTTTTCTGATAAAATGCAGAGCATTTTTGACTTTGTATCCCCAGCACTTGTGTCCTTGCTGGATACAGGAGAGGTGATTAGTAAAATGTCTTTTGGTTGATTGATCAGGGAAAGATGTCTTGATGAAGGTGACACCTGAACTGAGCCTTGAAGGAAGAGAAAGATTTTGAATGGGAATTTCAATCATTTATTAAATTTTTTTAAAACTCTCATTACCGTGGAGATATAACTAAGTTATTTTCAGGAATAAGTGAACATTTTTGGGTATGGTTTTGTCTTTATGAGGAAAAGGTTTATTATTTTAGAAGCTTGTGTTTCTGTTCTCTATTGAAGTTTTATAGCTAGCGGTGATGGTATCAGAGGGGTTATGCTTGACCATTTAGTTCAAATATTGTGCTTACATAAAAATTCCCTTACAGAACTAATTGTCCTTGTAGAGTAGTAGGGAGGGACACTCAGTCAAATAGCTGTTTCAGTTTCTTCTGCCGTTTCTGATATGTGCCTATGGACACCCCGCCCCCCCCCCAACATTTTGGGACACTTCTGAAACTACAGTCACAAAATTTGATGTTATTCAAAATTTTACATCTGAGGCTAAGAAGATTTCAAACAATAAAGGTATTATAGCATAATTGATTTGATCTGGAAAGATGGCCTTAGCTATCACCTAGTTCTGTTCTCTTATTTTATAGGCGGAGAAATCAAGGCCCAAGGCCACACCAGTACTGAGCTACAGAATGAGGATTAGAGTTGAAATCTTGACTTAGTGTGCCAAATTCAGGGTTCTTTCCACTGTACCATGGTGCATTCCGCCAGATTTGCTCAAATATGAAACACACAAGGAAGTATACTTTCTAGAGTGATGGGATTTTCTAGTGGTTAAGTGGTTAAGCCTGACCATTTTCCAGAAAAGGCACCAAATCTAAAGGGGTTTCCAGGATCTATGCTGTTCTATCCAATTGAATCCTAGAAACTTAAAAAGAGTAGTATGAGCTCAGTTATGAGAATATTGCTGTACTGTATAAATGACCTTTATTTTAATTTTCTTTTTATACAATAAGGTAGAGGCTCTGGGGAAAACAGACTTGGGATATATGAACTTAAAAACATTTTCGTGTAATATTTTATTTAAAATATTTGATAACTTTTAAATGTAACTTGTTTCTTTTGTAATTCTGTATATTTTATTTGTAAATTTAAAAGCATTGTTCTAAGAAATGGTTCCTGAGCTTCACCAGAATGTCTAAGGGCTCCATGGTACACAGAAGGTCACAGTGGGGTCTACAGATTACAGTAGTATATAAATACCCCCACAATGTCATATGTGTCCCTGAGTTTGTCTCTGCCTTCTACTCTTCACACTACTAGGTCTAAGTTTCTAGAGATAGAGCCCCCATCATGTGATTACATTCAAACTCTCTCAGGATTGTAGGGGCAACCCTATTGAGGTTACTTACACATACTTTCTCCACTAACCAGAGCCTTTATCTGGAACTTTCTGTCCACATAATCTGCCACTTATCATAATGACACTTTCAGATCTTAAACATAACCTTTTACTTTATAATAAGGCAACATAAATGATATCGATATCAATATATTAAAGCAAATACATAATAAAATATATCATGACACATATAAGCCTAGATCACACTCTCCCAGCAGATGTACTCAGACACTCTTGTGAGGAGGAACCTGGCTTGGAAAAATGAAAAAGGAAAAAGGAAGACTTGGGTTTAGGGCAACTCACAACTCTGGACTTTAGGCTTCAGTGTTACTAGTCTTTTCTGGAACATCTATACAATGCAAAACTGTCTTCACTGCTAAACTGTTGATCCAGTGCCATGTGAGGGTCTAGCATCAAGTGTCCCACAGATATGGAGGGCTGTGATGTGGAGTTGGCAGTGCACTTGAGGGCTAGGGAGGATCACCAGGGGGAATGGAATTCTTTCCCATTCCCTTCAGTTATGCCAGCACCATTATTGCCCAACCCTCCTTAAGTTTTTTGGTTTTTTTTTGTATTATACAGATAAGATTCAATGAACACTGACTCTAAGGAACATACTAAGAGAGACCACGTGATTGTATGCAGATGACATGCAAGCATTTTCTAGGCAGGAGTGGGGAACCAGCTGCCTTGGGGCCACGTGTGGCCCTCTAGGTCCTCAAGTGGGCCCTTTGACTGAATCTAAACTTCACAGAACAAATCCCTTAATAAAAAGATTTGTTCCACAAAACTTGGACTCAGTCAAAAGGCTACACCCAAGGACCTAGAAGGCCAACCACTCTTACATCTTAGGTACACTTTTATAAAGTGTAAACCTGTAGCATTGGGCATCTCTGGAAGGATAGCACAGGAAAGCAAAGAACATTGAGGTGTGAGGAATGGTTCCTGGCTTTGCCTTTGATTCTTTGATGGTTTTCAGGTGGTTATAGAAGCGCCAGTGGTTGTACAAGGGGAATAAGGACCCTAACTCTGTAGTATCAAAGTAAAAGACAGTGAAATCACAATGCTGAGCTTCTATTTTAGGGTGCTAAAGGAAAGTTGTCAGCTAGTCAAGTCAGCAGGCATTTATTAAGTGCTTACCTCGTGCCAGGCATTGTATTAAGTGCTCTCTGGGGATACAAAGAAAGATAAAAACAGTCCATGCCCTCAAGGGCTCATATTTTATGGGAGAGACAGTAAACATTTAACTATGTACATCTTTATACAAGATAAATTGGAAGTAAACTCTGAAGGCACTAATTTTGAAGTGTGTGTGGGAGGGCTTTAAAAGGTCTTTTGCAGAAGCATCTGACCTGAGACTTGGAAGGAGCAAAGAGACCAAGATGAGGATGGAGAACATTCCGGGCATGGGGGACAGCCAGTGAAAAGACACACAGTTGGGAGATGGGGTGTCATATGTGATGAACAGCAGGGTCAGTGTCACTGCATGGCAAAGTAGAAAGAACACTGGCCTGAGAGTCTGGGTCTAGGTCTCTTAATGTCAGCAGACCTTGCATCATATGGCCCTTCTGAAACTTATGTGACCCTGGGCAAATCACTTCAGATTGTAGCTTTGTTTCTTCATCTACATAATGGGGATAATAATACTTGCATAGTTGTGAAAGAAAGCATTTTATAAACCACAATGGACTGTATAAATTAAAATGACTCGCTTTGTTTGAGCTATCTTTAACAAACTGGTGGGGTTAGACCAGCAAAGACAGAAGGATGTCACCAATGGATGAATTGCTCAGGAATACTCAAGTCTCATCCCTTTGCTAGAGACTTTGAAAGTATCATAAATCACTTTAAACTCATATGTCACAGGCCTCTTCTCAGTGTATTAAAAAAAAATTCTCTATTCTGGTTGATAAACAAGGGAGTTTTCCTTTCAGAGGGCATGAACCTCTGAGCCTAGATTCACTTATATCCCGTGATTGGGATATTACATTACACTTAAAATCAAAACAAACTCTGTACTGAAAACTGCTCACTGTCCATCGTAGATGATAAATTCTACTGTGTATGTTCTTCCAAATTTAATGTAATTATTTATATTTTTGTAGGGTGTTTCTATGCATTCACAAATATTGATAGTAAATTTGTAGTACCCACAGTGGTCTTACTTCCCACCCTTGGCACTGGCAGGTTAGGTCTCCAGAGGGTAACTGACTACCCCTCCCCAAAGATTTTTTTTTTTTAATCATGGGCTAATAACCCTGCGGGCTTGGGTTTCTAATACTATTTCTCATGAGCCCCCTCCCGTGTGTACTCCCTCTCCTATCCACCCACCGATAATCAGTTAGACTTAATTGACTTTGGTAAGGTGGTATCATAAGAATGGTTGGTATAATATGAATCTTCTCCCATCTCTGCCCCTCCCTCCCCAAAACCAACCTAAGAGTTTGGGGTACCTCGCTCTTTCTCACAGGCACAGGTAAAGATCCTTGCACAAAGCGAGCTTGGCTTAGAGAGCACATGTGGCAAAGGAGTAACTTCTTGTTCCTGGTTGCTTGCAATTCTTTTCTACCTTTTTGGAGAGCTCATGAAATTTCTCTGGGATATAACTCTTTGCTGAGTCTAGGATATGGCTGTTGCCACTGATGGGGTGGAGAGAAGAGAGAGATTCAGTCCTTCTCCTCCTCCTTTTCTTCTTCTTCCCCACAAAAGCTCCCAGAGCCTGACCCTCTTGCTCCCTAATTATTTTCTTATATAAATGCAGTGTCCCAAAGGTGTGTTTTATTCTTTCAACCAATCTCAATTCATTTCCTGTCTGTCATCATCAGTTTTCATTCAGTGGCTCAAAAGGGCTTCACTGAGACCTAAATTTATTAAGGACATGCTAGAACCTGGTTTATGTTTGATTCAAGAAAGGCATCCTAGATTCTAGTTGGCACCTTTGTTTCTTTGTCTCAATCAAGAGGTGTGTTCTTACCTGACAAAGGTATGGAGAGGATATAGAGCATCTTGATAGTTATATTAATTGGGGGGGAGATAAGAAAAATTGTAAAAATTAAAATTTAGTGAATTTAGTACATTAATATTGACACAATCTGTTATGGTAAAAGTACAGTCAACCACAACATTCACAACATTTTTAACTTTTGAGACTTGAAGCATCCGTGTGATTTTATTAGTAACCTCATTTTCACTTTTGTTTTGGCAACAGTGTGCATTTTCAGCTGTGCTAGTAGAGAAAAATGAGAGCTGAGATGCATGCAGGCTGGTATCCTCCTGGGCACTTCACTGGGCTCATTCACCCAAACACTCTGACATGCTCTCCCTGCATTCATTGTATATTTTCATTGTTTGCCTTTAAAACTCACGTTTTGTGTCCCCAAAATGTAGTGCAAGTCCTTTGGGCTCTAAACTCTAACTTCCTATGGGAATGTTTGCAGCACTTGTAGGCTGCAAGTTTGGTGTTAACTATTCATTATATCTGCAGAAAGGAGTAGAAAATTCATAACACTGTTGTGAATCTGATCTAGAAAGTGCTAATAGAACCTGTCAAGTGTAGATGAAGGAATTGAAAGAAATTGAGAAGCAGCTAAGTTTGTGGGTAAATGAGATGGTGACGTGGTCAGAGAAGCATGGACCCCACCCCTGGCCAAGTTCTGAGCTAGGGCTGGGGGCCAAGGACTGAGGTGTGTGCTTTCATGGGGGTACAGTTCACCCACAGAGCCACAAAAAGGTTAGAGATGGTAGGTTGCTCCTTTCCCTTTTTTACCTCAGTGTTTTTTCTGACATTGCCAGCCCCTCCCCCTCCCAGTCCAGTCAGGAGTTGCTTCTCTTCACCCCCTGCATTTTATGGGTCATTTTATGGTTACTGTGTTAGGAAAAGTACATATCAGAATTAATGTTTTGTTATAAAGAATTGTGTGCAGAAAAGTGTATTTTTAGCACAATTTTTTGTGGTTGCAGGAACCTAACCCATCCCCCATTTCCTGTAACTTCAATGTATCAACTTTCACGTTTTTCATCTTTTGAGCTGTTTTCTAGGAACCATTACCCCATGAAATTTGAGGATTGGATTGTATGTTAAGTAAACCTCACCAACCTTAACTAATGTGGGAGACCATTCTGAATCAGAAATTGCATCACCTTAGTTCTGAAGAAATGTAGCTTTATTACTTTAAACTGCAAATTGAAGCAGCTCTGTGGTTCTACCTCATACTTACCTGATTGGAAAAGATGATAAAAAAAGAGCATGATAATTATTGGAGGGGAATGGAGGACAGGTGGAATCTGTTATATAATATACACTGTTGGTGGCGCTGTGAATTGGTCTAACCATTCTGAGAACATTTTGGAATTACACACTCAAAGTCATTAAACTGAGCACAAAAGTTTAGCAACATCATTACTAGGCATATACCCTAAAGAGAGCAAAGCAAGAGGGCGTAAAATAGAAATTTGATTTTAATTCTATTTCTAAGGCATAGTCAAGCTAGATTTAATATCCCTTTCTCAGTTCCTCCCCCTTATAAACTTCATCCACCACCCACATCCCAGTGAAACTTGCCTAAAGGTCAAGCTTTTGGCTTGTAATTACCTCCGCCTTTGTAACCCTACCTATCACCCACTTTCCTGAGAAACTGGATTAACCTCAAATCTCTACTCCCTAAACCCGAGAACCTTTGTCTTGTTACTGGAATCTCAGTCTTGATGGTTAAAGAGATTTTAGAAAGGGTGATCCAAATGATGTAATCAATCCGGACTATGTCATCTATGTAGCTTGACATTTTGCTCTGTCATCTTGTTAATTGTTACAAATATCTTGTCATCCCTCACTTGGGGTTCCTGGCATTATTGAGGTAGCCAATGTTAGATTTGTACTCTGCTAATAAACTGATAATGCTCAGAACTTTGTGCCTCAATTTACCTTAATTTCAATTGCAACAAGAAGACAATGGAAACCTTGGAACTCTATCACCTCCTTAATTATAGAAGCTAGGCCCCTCTTAGTGTTGCCTAGTGTCACCCTATTGGCTCATATAGAGCTTGCAGTCCATTAAAATCCCCAGATCTTTTTCAGATACACGTCTGTCTGACCATGCCTCTTCTCCCTTACTTGATATTTTTTTAACCCAGGTGTGAGGCTTTACATTTATTCTTGTTTAATTTCATCTTATCCCATTCAGCTCAGAGCTTTAGCTTGCCAAGATCTTTTTGGATCCTCACTTTGCCATCTATTGTGTTAGCAACTGCTCTCAGCTTTGTGTCATTTGCAGATTTGATGCCTTTGTCCAAGTCACTAATGAAAATATTACCTCTGGATGGAGCCGAGCATAAAATCCCTGGAACACTGCAGTGCAGACACCCTGCCAGACTGAAATTGAGCCATTAATTCTGGAGTTTGACTGTTTTGCCAATTGTGAAACCATCCGATTTCACTATTACCTCAGCCAGCTTTATGGTCTGCGACCCTGTGGGCGTCCCTGAGACCCTTTCAGGGGGTCCACAAGGTCAAAACTATTTTCATAATAATACTAAGATATCATTTGCCTATTAAAATTATCCTCTCTTCTCCATATCTGTATGAGATTGGATATTATGAATATATTTCAAGGAAAACAAAATTGCAACAGATTAAATGCAGAAGCAGATGTGAGAATCTGGCCGTCTTCTTTTAAGCCAGACATTAAAGATATTTACAAAAATGTGTAGAACAATGACAATCCAATCACTAATTTTTTGGAAATATGGTTATTTTTCATAAATATGTTATTTATGTTAATATAGTA
Organism: Phalanger gymnotis; assembly: GCA_028646595.1. Classification (NCBI taxonomy): domain Eukaryota; kingdom Metazoa; phylum Chordata; class Mammalia; order Diprotodontia; family Phalangeridae; genus Phalanger; species Phalanger gymnotis. The sequence continues at coordinate 164,570,971 of CM053624.1, read as the reverse complement.
GATTTGTTGCTGTGAAAGGAATTAATAAATCTTTAAAAAATTAAAAATCTATCAGTTTAATTTCTAATATCGATAGAGCCAGGAATGTGTTGGTAAATGATTAACAACTAATTCTCAAAAAAAAAAAACCAGACTCAAAATCTCAGGAAAGAATTTTAAATTCAATATGCATTATTATTTTCTTAAATTTCTTAAATCTACACCTCACAAGAGGTTCCCAGTTCCCCACCCTTGATCTAGACTATGATCGGAAACAACAATTCAAGCCCTGAGGCGGCTCAATGCAGCCAGCTTAAGCATCCCCCTCGATATAACTGATATCATCAGAAGCTTTTTGGGGTCTTCAATAATTTTTAAGATATAAAGGGGTCTAGCGACAAAAAGTTTTAGAGCTGCTGATCTAGTTTACTCCATCTTTGGCAACAGAATAGTATAAGATAATTTACCAAGTGCTTTGCTAAACTTTAGTTAAATTCTATCTGCAGCCTTCCCTGTTCTACCACTCTGCCTTATAATATTGTTGAAAGGAGTTGATGGGGGTTAGGACTAATGGGGGAAAGGGGGGAAGGTATAGAATACCCTAATGTAGATCCTTAGATTACCTAGTCAAAATAAATTTCACACTAGAGGAATTAGACAGAAGGAAACCTAGCTGTAAGTGAGCACTAACCTTTTGAACTTAACCTAATGAGATCCAATTTATAGAAGCACCACCTTCTTAGTGATAATAGCTGACATTTAATGTAGTCAAAGCACTTTACCAACATAATTTTGTTTGAACCTCAGAATAACCTGGTATTTAGATATGAAAGTAATTGTTGCTATCTTGAAGATGAGAAACTGAGGTTCATAGAAACTCACGCCCATTGGTCATAATACTAGTAAGCATCAGAGGAAAGATTTGAATATCTATGGTCCTGTTTTCAAGTTCCTCTACCATACTTGGTTCTCTCTCTCAAGCTTTGGGAATAAATGTTCGGAGAAATCTGGGTTCTGATAATCAACATAGTCACTGATAAGTCAATGATAGGAAATAAGAGTAAAATGTAAAGATAGGGGTTAGTTATAAAATCCTCATGTAAAATAACTTGGAGATATGAGGTGGTAGGAAATGAAATAAAACACTTTAGGAATAAAATATAAAATCACAAATGAATAGAGGAAGGACCCGTTAAAGATCTGCTCTTAGGTCTCACTAGTCTTGGGTGCTTCAAATTTATGCTGCTGTAAAGGCCTCGGGGGTGGTTTGGCTGCTGTGTCTTCTCCGAGTGCAGATGATCTGCACCTGAAGTTTATCCATTAGGTGTCAAATTCAAATAAAATGGGGGCCACTAAACTATACATGAAAAGTCCTGACTTAGAAAACCACATATTAACATTATGTTCTATTATATTTTTATTTCTTTTTGTTAAATATTTCATAATTATATTTTTATTTGGTTCTGGTTGTACTCAGGAGTTCAACCCTGATGTTTGATCTCTGCCTTAGGGAATGCAATTTTTTGGCAATAGCCACACGTGAAACCATTTACTGAGGCATGGAGGGTTTATGGTCTGCCTTCAGGATAGGGACTATTTTGTTTCTTTTATCTTTTCAGTCCAAGGCCTAGCAGAGAGTGCCTGTTGTATACTAGGCACTTAGTAAATGTTTGCTGAATTGAATTCAGTGGAGTCCCTTGGGGATCTTTGAAGTGTAGAAAAGAACCCCATAAAAAAGAAACATCAAAGTCATATTCCAGGAAAGAAAGTGATTAGACAATGGAAAGTGTCATTTTTAACAGTTACTCCTTTGAAGCTTGAAAAATAACAGCTTTCCTTATGTACCTTTCTTGAATTGAAGAAGCTTCTACTTTCTTTATATTCCCCTTTCTGCTAATTGTATGCTTCTGTAGTAAAGAAGATAATTGACCAGGTGTTAAAGGTAGCTTAATCTAAGTGACTGTTAGGTAATCCTTAAATTCATGTCCTTGACTCAGGACATGGATGCCTCAGTCTAGTCCTTGTGGAAAAACTTTGCATCTACCAGAGACTGTGATCCCCATCTTACTGTACAATGCTTCCTCTTCCTCTTTACTGATTGTATGTGATGCCTTGCTGCAGTGACAAAATGGAAATGCTCTATAAAGAAAGTGGTTTCCCTTAGTTGGCCAGCTGCCTGAAGCTGAGCAAATCTCACCTGTTGAAATAAATAAGTGGTTTTTATTCCAAAAGCTCATAAGCAGACATGTCCTCTTGTCATCAGTATTTTGCATATAGTGTTTGAACACTTTTTTCAGTGTTGTCAAATCAGTAATTAAGGCCTGTAGGTTTTGTGTGTGTGTGTGTGTTTGTGTTTTTCCATAAAGTACATAGGCTATATAGACCTCTGTAAGGACTATATAGATTATATATAGTCTCATTGGATCATTAGTTGAGAACCGGAAAGAAACTTTAACCCTTCATTTTACAGATATGGGAATTGAGTCCCAGAGAAGTTAATTAGTTGTTCAAGATTACACAAGGAGCAATCAGTACAGCTGAGATTTGAACCCATTTCCATTGACTCCCGGTTAGTGCTCTTCCCCTATGTCATGCCAAGATGTAAGAAATCTCTTTAGTTTGTATTTTGAAATTGTTGCCGATTATTCATGACCTTCGTTTCTTTTCATTTCTTCATGATCCCATTTTGGCTTTTCTTGGTAAAGATAACTCGAGTGGTTTGCCATGTCTTTCTCCAGTTCATTTTACAGATGAGGAAACTGAAGCAAACGGGGTTAAGTGACCTCACCAGGATCATACCACTAGGAAGTGTGTGAGTCTGGATTGGAAGTCAAGACTTCCCGACTCCAGGCCTGCCGCTTTATCCATTGTTGCACCTAGCTGCCTGATACGTATGTTGAAGTAGAGTAGAATTTAGTCCTTTTTAAACAAAGCTCATTGTTACTGATCTGACTCTGAACAGCTTATAAACTTTGATTTTTTTTTTTATGTGGACTGAATATGGACCCACTTAATAGTAAGGTTTGATTAATCTTCCGTATGCATATGTGCATAAGCCATTTCTTAGATTTTGTGCTTCTAAGCTGAAATAAAATTTAAATTGAGATGTTGAATATCTTACCCAGATGGGTGTTGCTGCCGGAATGTTCATGTTGATACAATTTTTTTTTCTTTTTGAACAGAAAGCAGCCAACTCAATAAAATTCAGCCAAACAACTTATGTGGGTGCTTTTAATTTTCCTTGAGAGAACAATAAAATACAGAGTAGATCCTCCCTGACCTCAGAGCTGGTTTGATTCCCATTTCAGAAGTCCCTTTGTGGTTCAGTGGCAATTACATATTCAAGCTTAGGATATCAGTCTTTTGGTAGTGTTAAAGACCCCGAGAAGCAATCTTTGAGGCTTGTTCATCAGACAACTTTGTCCTTAGCTTGAACTTAAATCCTTGTTATTTTTTTCCCCAGTGATATTTTGAGCCCTTTGTGGAAGACACTTAGCTATTTGAAGCTCATTTTTTTAACTGCAGGTAGAAGTAAATGGTCTCTAGTCATCTGGTGAAGGTAGAGAGCCAGCATTCTGTGGGCATTTTACCCTTCCAGAAAATACTCAGGATTCACCTTTTAAAAGACAAGTTAGCACTTACTGGATGCATAGCATTAATGGCTTTCTTGATGTTTATTTTGTGTGTGTGTGTGTGTGTATGTATATATATATGTGTACGTGTATATATGTATATATATACGTATATTATATATATATATATTTATATATACGAAGAACGAGAGAGTGTCTGCGTGTACATACCTGTATTTTAGGGAAGTGGGTGATTAACAAGTACTGTCTAATGAAAGCAAATATTTGATAATGTATATGCATTTAAATAACTCAAGAGGTCTAGTTTAGAGGTCTGACTTAACACCTCTTCCTGTTTAAGAAAGAACCTAGGGCTTTAGTGTGCAGTTTGGTGTCCAAGGTCCATGTACTCTCTGTTAATCAGGTGATAGGTCAGTTAGATTGAGATGCTCAGGTCTAAATCACATGTTAAGAAGGATATTAAAAAGAAATTTAATGTGCAGCTAATATAGTTATAGTCCTGGAAATGGCATCATCGTTATGAGCAGCAGGTAAAGTAAGTATGGAAATTTATTTTGGAAAAGAGAAGATTCAAGAGGACACTATAGCAGTTTTCAAATATACAAAGGACTGGAATGTGGGAGAGGGATTAAATTTGTTATTCTGTTTGGTTTAAGAGGGCAGAACTAATAACAATGGGTACAAGCTAAAGTGGGCAGCTAGGTGGCACAATGGACAGAGCACTAGGCCTGAAATCAGGAAGCCCTGAGTTCAAATCCAGCCTCAGACACTTATTACCCGTGTGACCCTGGGCAAGTCACTTCACTCTGTTTGCCTCAGTTTCCTCATCTGTAAAATGAGCTGGAAGAGGAAATGGCAAACCACTCCAGTATCTTTGCCAAGAAAATCCCAAATGGGGTCACGAAGAGTTGGACATGACTGAACAAGAACAAGCTAAAGTGAAACAGATCTTACCCCACTATGCATATTAGAGCTGCTTTGTGAAGTGGCAGCCTTCCCCACTGTGGAAGAGCCACTGTTTCCCCAGTTCCTCCCTTATTGTGCCATTCTCCAGGCATGGTGTAGCCTGGAGGCATTGCCTTGAACCTTTGGGGTGAAAGAATGGACCTCCTTAGCCTGCTTAGGCTGAAAATTTCTCCTTATCTAGACTCATTTCTCTCCCTTAAAAGTCCAAGGCTGCTGAGATTAGGTTAATCTTGCATCCAATTTTATAAAGTTCTAACAGTGTTTGTCAGTAGAAATCCCTGGTTCATCTTAACCCTAGCTGGAGGTACAAGGTGCGAGACATGGAGGAGGTGAAAATCTTTCCTCTATTGGGTTATATTTGGTTTTGCAGAGTAAGTTATTTTTGGTTATAAGCATTTCCATCATCATATTCCAAGATTTTCTAACCCCTCCCCTTTTTTTGGATACTTGTCACGTAGTTTCATGTGATCTTGAATAGAGTTTCATAGCACTCGAACACCTCCATTCTGGCTAAGAAAAAGATACGGAAGGGTTCTCTTGCAGGAAGGACTTTTGAGTCATTTTTGGGTCATGGACTCCTTTGGTAGTGCAATAAAACTGATGATGGGGAAGGGGCATCTCCAGTTGTCTTGACTTAGGTCTTGCTACTGGACTCCAGTGATTACTATGATGCTGATGACTTTGCACAGCTCTGTCTCACTTAATCCAATTCACTTGCAAGTGAAGACATCACCCTCCTGATGAACAACAACAAAATTAATGGACTCACTTTAAATCCATAAAATTAAATACATTTAATTACCCATTATATTGAAATAAAATGTATTTTTTCCCAACCAAACTTACAGGCTCTCTGAAATAGAAACAGTGACCCCAGGATTAGAACCCTTGTTTTTAAATCATTATCATCGTCATTTATACAGCACTTTAAAATTTTCTATGTGTTGTATCTGTCATTCGATTCTCACAACAACCCTGGGAGGCCAGTGCTATTATCACTCCCATCTTAAAGATGCGCAAACTGAGATAGAAGTGAAGAGTCTTTTACAGGGTCACAGCTGGAGTCTACTGTCAAATTTGAATTCAAGTCTTTCTGACTCCTAAGTCTAGTTCTATTTACTTTATGACCTAGTTATTTTACTGTATCACCGTCATCTTCTGGTCCCAGCCTTAGTCTGGCCCTGGGAATTCAACTTGCATACACTTTCCCACTGCCTTTCTGTAACATTTTGCCTTTTGTCTGCTTTCTACAAACAACTTTTTAACTTTTTGTCCCACTGGGGAGTCTTATTAACTAAAAACTCTTTGGTTTATATATATTTGTTACATCTTCTTATCTTTCTTACTCTACCAGGGCATATGAGGGGAAAAGTCATACTAAATTTTAACAAAAACAAGATGAAAATGATTTAAAAAAAGAAATTAGCATTTTGGGTAATTTCTCTCAGGAAGTCACCGCTATCTAAACATAGACTGATTCCTGGTGATTTGTGGTGTTAGAGACTGCATGATTTTATTTATGAGGTTGAGGAAAGGAATTAGAACCAATCTAGGGAAAGTAGACCTTTTAACAAACCAAACATCGATAGGTTAGATAATGCTAAACTTGGGATTGATAGAATTCCATTGTCTCTGGGAGTACGCTAATGGATTAATCCCTCACAGGAGGGGTCTATCTATATATAGTCTTCCCTATTTCCCTACCCAGGGACCTGTTCTAAAGTTTTTTTGTTTTTTATTTTTGCTGAGGGTAGGTGTTTAAAAATCTTTTTTCCCACTTGAGCTGTAATTAAAGTTTTGAAATAATTGGCACAACTCTTTGATCCTGCCTAGCTTAGAAAATATTTTGAAGTCCCTAATATATACCAATGCACATGGGAGCATATTCTAACATACATTTCAGAACTTTGGTACACCCTCATTCTCATTAATGTATACCACTTTTATATATGACAAAAAACTTATATGGTAGATATCATAATGCAAACTGTGGGCTTAATGAAAGAATTCCAAAGGAAATAACAGTTCCAAATCGAGGGGAAGAATTACTTGACTTAAGTTAAATCCCATGCAAGCATATCGAAACAATTAGTACAACTAGAGTTCAATTCAACCCATGAGTCCCAGAAGGGATTCTATCTGACACTCCATCTGGGTTATGAAAATGAGAAACTTTTCGTCAATATTATCTGGGGGATGCTTCTGTATTGGTGAGCAGGCTTACATTCCTAGTGTTTTTAGGTTGCATTGTAGTAGAAAGTATGCCCTTTTTAATGGGTTAGATGTGGGTAATTATTCCTAAAAAGGTCTTTCCTGCTCAGTTGGTGTTTTTGTTATTCAGGGCATTCTTATTTAAAACCTTCTTGTGTTGTATGGCTATCCTGTAAAATAATGAAGCTCTGAAAAGTGCTGTGAGAGAGATTCCCAAAGCAGCATTCTGCCAGTCTCATTTGCTGGTTTTAAATGAAATGTGTTTTTTTTTTTTTTAAACCATAACCCCAGATAATTTAAATGTCTACACAAAATAGAAAAACTGTAAATTTGATTTGTAGGATGACTGTAAAGATTAACATGCTGGCAGAGACATACTCATTATGAAATATGTTCAGAAAGCAAGGGCAGAGGAGAATAGAATGGTTAAGAATATCAGTTTAAGTACTGCTTTAGAATTTTGAAACAACTGTTATGGCATTGTCTTCTGAATTTTCTTTTTTGTCAAGTCAACTAGCATTTATTAAGTGCTTACTATGTTCCAGGCATTTTGCTAAGCTCTGGGGACACAAAAAAAAAGGCAAAAAAACAAAACAAAAAGTCCCTGCTCTCAAAGAACTCATAATAGGACCTACTTTAAAGTTCTCTAATGACTTCATTAGGTTTTGATTAAGAGATTTATATTGGCCATGTATAATTCTCTTGGGCTGGTGGGGTTGTGTGGGATATTCTGATTCTGCCCATCTCCTTTCTCTCCCCATTTGCACATCTGTAATGACTTTAATTTGTACTTTTAAAATGTACTTCCACATTTTGTATTATAGTCATTTGCATATGTGACCCCCCCCCCCTTACTATCTATGCATCAGTCTGTGAACAAGCATTTTTTTAACCAGCATAGTATATATCAGTCACTTGTGCTACTGGGCATGCATAAACAAAATATGAAACGTCCTTAAGGAACTAAACCTCTATGGGAAACAGTAGGTACCCACATAAATATAGACATAATTAAAGGTAAGTGGGTCTTTTGTTTATTTTGGTTTGGGTTTTTTTTTTTTTGGAGAAACACTAGGGGATTCAGGAAATAATTTCCTCCTGTAGAAGAAGGTTCTTGAGCTGAGCTACAAAGGAAACCAAGGTGAGGAGGGTGTTCAGTATGGGAAGTGATCAATGAGCTGTGGTTTATTGGAGTGCAAGTCTCAGGAAGTCAGGGATTAATTGAATCTTATGTTTGCATTTCACTTAGCACCTCCTCTCATAGTGGACAATAAATGGCTCCTTAATTCATTTTTTTTTTAAATCTTCCTGGTTTTTCCCTCTTCATATATAAAACTTTTTGACTGATATTTTTCAAATGCATCCCTTTTCCCTACTCTTTGCTGCCAGTTATTCCCTCTACTGCAGAACAAAAAAAAAGGGGGGGAGAAAAGCAGCAAAAACCAATCAGCTCATCTGAGTCAATATGTGTAGTGCTCCCCAGCCATAGACCCCCGTCTTTGCAAAGAAGGGAAGGAGGCTTACTTTCTCTCCTTCTGGCCAAGCTTGGTCATTAATATTATTCGGCATTCACTTTCTTTTTTGTTGTTATTCTTTGTTCATATATAGTTGATTATTAGAATTCTGCTAGTTTTCAAAAAAAAGAAGTTTCATTTGTGTAGAATATGAATGTTAGCAATTTGGGTTTCAGAAATAAAACAGATTGACATTGCATGCTGTTCTTTTAGGGTCATCGATATATGCCATGTGGTATTTCTCTGGAACAGTGAAAATCATACTTGTATAGGAATTAGTTGCTGGCTTTTGTGATCCTGATTACTATTTAATCCTACAAAGCAGAGACTTAAAAATAATTTATAAAAGGTCTTCTTAACCCTTTGATCCCTCTGTATAATTTTCCTTTAGCCATGGCTCTTGCCATGGAAAGCGTTCAAACTTTCCAAAGAGATTATCTGAAATACAGGTCAGATGGCTGGGTGTAAATCAGGGAATTGAGAGAAGAGATATTACCAGATTGGAAAAGTCTGAGCTACCCCTTTTGCAACTTGAAGTAGAAAAAGTTATAATTTTTAAAAGATTGTTTTTGTGTTACTTCATTTATAGCTTTAAGGTTTGCAAAGCATACTGCAAATAGGATTTCGGTTGATCATTACAACAACCCTATCCTGTTGTTTTAATTGTGTCTGACTCTTTGCGACCCTATTTTGGGGCTTTCTGGAGTGGTTTGCCACTTCCTTCTCCAGCTCATTTTACAGATGAGGAACTGAAGCAGACAGGGTTAAGTGACTTGCCTAGGGTCACACAGCTAGTAAATGCCTGAGTTGAGATTTGAGCTCAGGAAGATGAGTCTTCCTGATTCCAAGCCCAGTGATCTATTCACTGTACCACCTAGCTACTCACTCTCTAAGGTAGGTGCTGCTACTTTCCACATTATATATTGAGGAAACTTAGACGGAGAGATTAAGTGACCTTTCTCTGGATCACACAAACTAGTGTCTGAAGCAGGATTTAAATTCACATCTTTTGGATTCTAGGTCCCACAGATAAGACACTGTCCTTCTAAGCTGGCTTTTAGAGATCGAAGAGAAAATTTAGTCAGAATTGTAAACTGATTAAGATCCAGAGCTCTTGGAAGGAGGGAATGCATCCAAGTCTCTGACTTTACCTGGATTTTGACGGTCCAAAGGGAGAAAGAAGGATGAGGCAACTTGAACACAGCAATTACCAACAGATTTTCCTCTTAATTGTGCCTTGATGAGTGAGTTGTCGTTCAAGTATCATAAAATAGCTTGGCCTATTGGGGGCTATTAGCTTCTGAGTAGTTTTTTCATTTGCATTCATAATTTTTTCATTCAAGTCCTCATGAAGGCAAAAATGCTGTTTAAGCACTGAACTCTGGAAGAGCTTCCAAGCTTATTTTTGTAGATATGTATTTTAAACAGAAGTTTCAGTAAGTGTCTCAAAAATTTTCAATACAAATATTACATTTTTATTTGAGCACTGTATCTTTATCATACTTTTAAATTTCAGATATTTATTCCCCTAGATATCTGAAAAACTTTTTGTAAAAATAAACTATTTCAACCTTTGACCTGCTTCCTAATAATCTTATTTTTCAGCACAGTTGATGAGGCTAGAGTTTGGTTAGCAAATTAATGAGAACAATAGCTTATACAGCAAGTCTTCTTTCTTTTATAAGAAGCATTTCCTCAAAGAAGTCACAATCTTGCAACCCCCCACCAAAAGAAGTCATCACCACTGATCCTGCTTCTTCTTTGCTTGTATACCTAATCCCTTATCAATGCTTCCGCTCCTCCAACCTCACCTATTTTCCCATCCTTGTACATCTCCTTGGACAAAAGACATTTTGGTGTGGAATAACGGATACAATGCTAAATGCTGAGTTTGTAGAGACTTGGAGTTGAACTCAAACTTGCTAGTTGTGTGGCCTGGAAAAATCAAGTCACTTCCTTGTGCCTCAGTTTTTTCCTCTGTAAAATGAGCATTATTGGACTTGTAATGTTTATCTCAAAGTGTTGTAGTACAGTAAGTACTTTGTAAATTTTATAGTACTCCCAAAATATAAGCAATTATTGTTCTTACTGCCATGATATTCTTCGGAGCATCGTTTATAATTGCCGGGACGAATGACTCTTCAGGGTGGAGCCCTTCTTGGTATTGATTTGAGCTCTTCTTCTGCAGAGTATTTTCATCATAACTTCACTTATGTTAAACTATGAGCATATTCTTTATGAAGAGTCATTTATAATAAGAGCTAGCATTTATGTACCATTTTAAGGTTTACAAAGCACTTTGCAAGACATTTTGGCATAGAAAATGGAGTTCTGACTTGTGAGTCAGGAAGACCTGGGTTTACCAGACTGACCACCTCTCTCACACGCCTGTTGGGTAACAACTGGGCAAGGCACTTACCCACTCACTATGTTATACAGAGGAGAGAGAGTTTCCTCCTTGAGAATTACTTGTACTAGTGAAATTGCTGGTTGGTCCAAAAATATGTCACTTGTAAATACATTTACATACTAAGGGGATGGATTTCTCTCTTACTCTCTCTTTCTCACTCCCCTCCCCTCCCCACACATACTCACACATGTATAAATATATACATATGTATTTTATACATCCTGGATAATAAAACATTGTACCCATGTACATGTAGGGATATCTTGGCTCCCCTGAAGAAGCAAATTATGCTATTGAGGTTATCTGGCTGCTGATATAATGGTGCTGAAACAGAATTTAGAGCTACATTTTTCTGTTGTCCTTGAGAATCCACAGATAAGTCATCCTCATAACAGTTTTAAAAATCATGTTGCTTATATAATTTTTGAAGTTATTATACAGTTGTTAGAAATGAACACATTGCAGAAACACTTGAAGAGAATGTCATATTTTCTTTGAGGTTGGTTTGCTTTCAGCATTTGCTTGGTTACGTAACATCCTAGAGAAGAAGAACAATAAATACATTTTTAAGTTTGTTTAACTAATCATGGCTATTTTGTCAGGTTGATTTCCATGTTAGTTTTTTTTTTTGCATCTACTTTTACTAAATTGAGTTTATAGTGCTTATTGGATGAAAAGAGACCCAAGCTCTAATTTTAAAAGAAAATAATTTTTCCTTCAGTACTTATTACACTAATGTAGGACTCCATTAGAAAACTAGTATCATCCTCATATTTTAGGTTTTTTGGTATGAAAGTGTTGTGATTTGCAGGGGCATTATTTAACTAAAAGATACTAAATCTCTTATGCAGCAAAGTACTTTTTGAGTACATTGTACTTAGACATGTCTATTGAACTGTTTAAAAATAAAATAATTTTGTATTTTTAGAGGAATTTGTTAAATTCATAGTCCTTCTTCATAAGAAGCACCACACACAGTAGTTGGTGATTTTACAGATGAGAAAACTGAGGCTCAAGTGGTATAATTTTCCAAGAGGTCTCTATATAGCACATTCAGTTCAGCCTCATCCATTGCTTATCCATGGATGTTCTTTCCAGACTCTCATTCTGTAATTGGTTTTTTTTTTCTTTCCCCCTCAGAGGATTGAGGTCCTCTGGCAATTGAGGATGGAAGAGAATGTAATGTCCTATCTAGGACTGTCACTGTTTGAATGGGTTGGCTGTAGAAGACTTTAATTTTCTTTTTTCTTTGAATGAGAGAATGAAAATGCATTTTTTTAAGCTCTGTGTAACCATGACTCTATTAAGTGCTAGGAATACAAAGACAGACATTGAGTTAGCTCCTGCTATCAAAAAGTTCACATTGTAATGGGAGAGGTGAAACATATCACCAAGTGGTGGCCAGGGAAAGGAAATTTTGGCTTGGGGAAATGACAGGAATGATTGGTGGAATATTATCACAATTGATTGACACTTTTTAAATATATATAATTTTTTCTAATTACATGTTAGAAAATGATTTTTAACATTCATTTTTTATAATTTTGAGTTCCAAATTCTTTCCCTCCTTCTCTTCTGTCATTGAGAAGGCAAGCAATTCGATATAGCTTATACATGTGCAGTCATGCAAAAAATCTTTCCTATGTTAGTCGTGTTGCTAAAGAAAACACCTCTTCCCCCAATTAAAAAAAAAGTTTTTTAAAAGTATGCTTCCATTTTCATTCAGACTTCATTCGTTCTTTCTCTGGAGGCAGATAGTATTTTTTTTTTCGTCAGTCCTTGGGAATTGTCTTGGATTACTGTATTGTGAGAATAGCCAAGTCATTTTCAGTTGATCATTGTACAGTATTACTGTTACTGTATGCAATGTTCTTCTCCTGGTCCTACTCACTCCACTTTGGATCAGATCATATAAGGCTTCCCAAGTATTTCTGAGAACATGCTGTATACCATTTCTTATAGCACAATAGTATTCCATCACAATCACGCGCCACAGTTTGTTTAGCCATTCTCCATTTGATGGATATCCCCTCTATTTCCATTTCTTTGCCACCACAAAAAAGAGCTGCTATAAATATTTTTGTACATATAGATGCCTTTCTCTTTTTTAATTTTGAATCTCTTTGGGATACAGAGACATTAGTGGTATTGCTGGGTCAAAAGGTATGCACTATTTGATAGTCTTTTGGGTATAGTTCCACATTGCTCTCCAGAATGGTTGGATCAATTCATATCTCCATCAACGGTGTATCAGTGTCCCAATTTTCCCATTTCTTCTCCAACATTTATCATTTTCCTTTTCTGTCATATTAACCACTCTGATAAGTGTGAGGTGGTGCCGCAGAGTTGTTTTAATTTGCATTTCTTCAATAGGACACATACTTTTTTATTTATAAGTCAGTGGTTCTTACTAGCCTTCATTTTTTCATGCCAAGTATTAAAGATTTCCACCTTTTTTCTCACATTTGCTTATTCTTTAGCAACTAGCCAAAATAAATGAGAATGTTGAATATTACTCATCTTAAAAAGTCCTTAATATCTTATTCATTATATTTGGGGTTTTTCGGTTTTCTCATGGAAAAAAAATTTAGTCATAACTCAACTTTATATATTGTCCACCTGCTACTTCTACAGTGCAGTCCTAGAGAGTAAAATTTGGTGTATGCTGTCTTAATTTCTATTCTGTGGGGAAGGAGAAATCATCAAGAAAATCTTTAACCATCATGTGGAAAATCTTGAAAGTCCATGCTTTGCTCTCAAGGTTCAATTGTTATCTTTTATCTACTGCTCAATCCATTTCATTATCTGATCCAAATTATTCTCTCGTTCTTCTGGTACACTGCTGGGCAGCTGGTATACTATTTCAGAGTTGTAGGAGGCCATGGCTTCTTCATAAAGAATTTGGAAAATTTCACACTGAATATCATCCTGTGCTTTCTTTACACTGTTTCCCTTCTTTTCAAGTCTGGGTTATAATACAGAATTATCAATTTGAAGCACAAAAATGATATGAAGCCATCGTTCAGGGAAGAAGTCACAGCCTTGGTAATCAACAATAACCCCACCTTCTTTCATTTTATTTTCTAAGTCATGAACTACTCTGTCCTCATCCAAAATGGGACATTCATATTCTTCATCAAAGCCATCATATAACTGTCCTTCTTATGCTAAATCACCCACATTAATGTATGTCAGTCCTGTTCTTGTTTCAAGTTCTTTACCTAGTGTGGTTTTTCCAACCCCTGGTGTACCCACGAACAGGATGTTGGGCAGCTTCATGGTCGGGGTGGCGCCGGCTCTGCCCCAGTTTCAATATTGACAGTATTTTTTATTTTATTGCTGTGCCCTGAGCAAGAGATGCTTTTGCAGTACAAGGAGGGGTGTTAACCTGTGGAGGCAAGATGCAATGTGAAGCACAGTGTCGTTTCCTGCCAGCTGGATATAATGTCCTTCAGTAGTTTCAGTTTCCACTTTCTTAAGAATGCTTAACCCTAAAGCAGTAGTTGAAAGTCTGAGTAGATTGATCAGTTAGGTAGTCATCAGACACTTATCAAACATTTACTATGTACCAGGTATTGTGCTACTCGATAGGGATACAGAGGAAGGCAAAAATTGCCCCTGCTCCTCAGGAGCTCCATTTAGTGGGGGTGACAGTATGCAAATTACTAGGTACATTCAAGGTCTATATAGAGAGGGGAAAACAGTAGCAGCTGGAGCTGGGGGAAGAGGGGAGACAGGGAAAGGCTGTCTGCAGAATTTGGGTTTTGAGCTGAGTCTTGAAGGAAATGGGCAAACTCAAAGGCAGAACTGAAATAACAGCTAGTACAGAAGCATGGGAGGTGGTAGGTGGGATGTCCCATGTGAGGAACAGCAACCTGGGCTGTTATGGACCACATAGTGCATGGGAGGAGGAGGTTGGAGGGGGGAAGGTAATGTTTAAGAATACTGGAATGGTAAGAAGTGTCCAGGGTATAAGGAGCTTTAAATACCAAACAGAAGAATTTGATATTTGACCCTGTAGTTAATCAGGAGTCACTGGAGTTTATTGAACAGGAGGGTGATGTGACCACTTAAGTGGTCAGACTTAAGTTTTAGATAAATTACCTGGCAGTTGAGTGGAGGATATATTTAAATAGGAGAGAAGTTTGAGGTAGTGATACCAATTAGAAGATGATTTCAGTTCTCTGGGGAAGAGGTAATGGGCCTGAACTAGGTTTGTAGAATATGGATTCTGGCAGTCTGCTGTTTAATATGTTAATTTAGGTGTGGCAGGCCAGACTGCAAATTGGCTGCGTATAAAGCAGATTTCAATGTGAATTATGTGTACAATTTATGTTGAGATAGTTTCATTTTAGTATTCACATTAGAATGATAGGCTGTGTTCTTCTTTGATTCAGTATTACTTTTTGCTAAACCCTTGATTTGGTGAATCCTCTTGAAACTCAGCTGTACTGTTTCTAGCTGCCGCTTCTGCTTTCCTATGTGAAGTTAGTTGCTTATAGAGTAGCCTTTGTGTAGGACAAAATTAGCTTTGTTTGGGTCTCTCTGAACTATTTTAAGATCTCAGCTGGACATTCTTCAGTGATAAAAATTTTAATGTAGGTCAAATGTAGAACCTGACTTTAGTTTAAAAATAGTTAGTGGCTTTAAACAACTGCTTTTGCACTATTAACTTGGTCAGTTGAGGACCCAGGATAGATTGGTTCATATGATTCATATCCCTCAATTCCATAGCCATAAAGACAGTAGTCATTGAGTTGCTATATCAAGACCATGGCATTTGGATGTGGAAATCAGTCTTCATGTTATATTAAAATTACTTGTTAATTTTAACTTGGTTTATTCAAATCATAATATTTGCTTTAAATAAACTCATAGCATAGCTATGCCTACCTAATTTCATAGTTGAGTTTTGCAGTTGGGCTAGGAATTAACCTGTGTGTTATTAAAAACAAAACGTGTCTCCCCTCTAGCACCATATTCCCTTCCCCTCAAAAGACCCCCTAACCCTCCAACAACATTGGCCAATTTATGTTAATTTTGAGGTTGTAAATAAATGATATGCTTTTGAGCTTGACTGAGGGACTCTGCTTCTAGGAAAAGTCTAAATGATGAATTGGAAAACTTTCATGGAAAGAATACTAGAGGCTACTGTTTGTGAGGCATAGAAATGGGAAATGAAGTGAGGAGCAGTGTGTTACACAATGTGTTGGACCATAGAGTTGTATGGAAGAGAGTAATGTATAAGAACACTGATAAATTAGAGAGGAGCCCAGGCTGTGAAGAGCTTTAAAAACTAGAGAAAGGAGTTTATATTTGATCTTAGAGGTAACATTGAATCACTGGAATTGAGTAAGGGGAGGTGACACTAGCAGCTGTGCGGAGGAGATGGATTAGAGTGAGAAGACTGGGGACCAGGAGAGCACAAAAGAGATTATTTTAATGGTGAAAGCTGATTAGGACCTGACCTAGGGTGTTGGCTGTGTGATTAGAGAGGAAACTTACCCAAGAGATGTATGTCATGGAGATGTTTCTAACTGGTTGGATGTATGTTGGATGAGAATGAAGGAGTTGAGGATGACACTGAGATTTTGAACGTGAGTAATTGGAAGGATGGTTATTACTTCAGCATTAATAAGGAAATTCACAAGGTGGGGTGTTTCTAGAAAAGTTGATGAGTTTTGAATGTCTTAAATTTGAGATGCTTATTGTCCAAGAGGCGAAGTTGGCAACTGGAGTTCAGGATAGAAACTAGGGCTGTATATATAGATCATGGAGTCATGATAATTTAATCTGTGAGAGGTCATGGGCTTACCAAGTGAAAGTGTTTAGAGAGTTTTTGAATATTTTATAGTTAAATTTAGTTCAAATACTAGCCCAGGCTCTGTTTAACTTTTAAAATAATTGTGCCAGAGTAATGTGAAAGGGGGTAAAGAGTGCTAAGAATCAGAGATTTTAGATTGCTATGAATTTGTTGATTCCCCAAATGTGATACACTTGTTCAGTGACCAATGAGTAGACATATTGTTGGGAGAACTGAATATCAGTCTTGATATTTTTGCTGTAAACAAAGTTAAAGGAAGAAGTAATTTGCAGATAACAAATGATATTGAAAAAAATTAAATAAATTGTATCCTGAAATACAGGAAAATACTTTATACTAATGTCTCTGAATTGGCTTTGTGTATGCATTTAGCATGCCATCAGCATGGCAGAGAAAAGATCAGAATTAGTAAAGAGCAGAAATAAAAAATAAGAAAAAATGTGTAGTTGAGACAATTACATTCTGAACCATAATAATCAGTAATGAGAAATGAGAAGTTAACATTAGAAATGATATAAATGAAAATCATAGCAATTTTATGCAGAAATTTAATTATCTTAAATCTGTATCTTGAACAAGAAGACAAAAAGAATCCAGGAAGTACCTTAGTCAGCAAATATTTGAGTTACTTGCAAATTGAGGAGAAATGATGGGCTAGAGAAACTCTGATTTATAATAAAAATTTCTTTATAAAATCTCAGAAAGGAGTGATTATAAGCAGTATCATTTCCTAAAATAGAGAAGCAGTGGAGGCTATTAAAGCAGTGCAAAGAAAGCTTGGCAAGAGATCCACCTAAGTACAGGGTTCATTCCAAGAGAATTTAGTGAGAGTGAAAGGAGGACCACTAATAAAAAAGAAATTGCAAAGTTCTATAAATCTTACTTAATAAGCTACTCTCACCATAAAAGACACTGGAACCACTGTACATCTGTAACATCTCAGTTTCAGATTTGCTTATAGTGGTGGTACAAATGGCACTAAGGAAAACAAACAGCTGGAGTGACCCAAGTCTCCAGAAAGGAGATCTGTGCTAGAGGAGACATAATTGTGAGAGGGCTGATATGCAAGGTATCTGAAGAAGAGTAAAATAGACAAGATGAAATAACAACCTCAGACATTACCAATACCAAAAAAGCCAATTGAGAAATCAGTACAGCTATCAACCTCTATATATGCTACTCTTCTGGCTATACTTTTTTTTTTGGTGAATCATTTTTACATGAATTGAGAACATCCTTGATGAGGGTATTCATTAGGGAATCAGTATGGTTTTTATAATTCTCAAGAATAAACTAGATCTTTATCATTTTGCAATTAACTGAAAGATTTAGAGAATGTAATGCCATGCTCTGGTTATTGTTTGATCATGAAAAGGGACGACTGTGTTATGTTGTGGTCTTTTTGGTCATTCTAGTAATTAAACAATGTTTTTCTAAACTCCAGACTACTGTAGACTGTATTTTAAATGGGTGTTTTTGAGCTTGTTAGTTAGGATCACAATGCTGTGCTTCATGAGGAAAATAGTTGCCCTGTGAAAGAGAGAATAAAGACATTCTTATTTGTTTAGAGCTTAGGGCAAAGTACAGTTCTTTCAGTATTGTTAATCTTCTCTTTGACTTTTAGAATTTCTATTTTGGTATTTAATTAGAGTGTTAAAAATTTATTGGTTTTGGTTTTATTTTTTTTAAGGACTATTTCTAATTCTTCATTCGGTTCTTTTCTTTTGTTGATGAAAATGTTTAGGGATATGTTATCTTTTAGGACTACTTTGACTGAAACCTTAAAATTTTGTTATCTCATCGTGATTATCTTTGACATTATCTTTGTCATTATCTCTACTGTTTCTCTGATTTGTTCTTTGACTCACCAATTCTTTAGGATTAAATTATGTAGTTTTCTTTTAATTTTTAATTCTTTAATCCTTTAGTGAATGTAATATTCATTGTGTTATGGCCAGTTAAAGCTGTTTTTAATATTTCTGTTTTTCTATATTTGTGTCTTTTTGTGTCCTTCTGGTCATTATTTGTAAGGGCAGCATGCAGTACTGAGAAAATGTTTATTCCTTTCTAGTTCCATTTGGTAACCTTCAGCAGTCTACCATATCTAACTATTCTAAAATTACATTTAAATCTACTACTTTTTTCCTGGTTTAGATTTGTCAAAGTCTACAACTCATTTAATTTTTTTTCAAGCTATTTAGATGCTATGCCATTAGGTGAATATATTTTGAGTACTGATGTCAATTTGTTAACTATGGTATCTTTCAGTATAATGTAGCTTTCCTGTGTATTTCTTTTATTCAGATCTATTCTTGCTTTTGCATTGTCTTAGATCATTATCTCTGCTTTTTACTTTTCAACTAAAGCCCAATAGGTTTTGCTCCTGTCCCTCATATTAACTCATGTGAATCTTTGTTTCAGGTGTTTCTTGTAAAGAAACTACTTTCTCTTTCATTCTGCTCTCCTGTTTTGTGGGCAAGATCATCACATTTCCATTTCCATTTCTGATCATTTATTGTCTTATTTCCCTCTGTCCTAATACCTTTTACTTTTTTCTTCTTTCCCCTCTCTTTTTCAAAGATGAGGGTATTGAAATATGTACCTCTTGAAGTTTGCCTTTGCTTCCCTGCTATCTACTCTGCTCTTTGTCCAGAGCCCCATCACAGACTTCTTCCCTTACTTTTGATACTTTTAAACCTTCATCACAGGACATCTTCCAAGGTAGGAACTTGTTTTACGAGGACTAATCATCCCTGACTCTTCCTTTTCTGTATTCCTCTTCTTTATTCTCTCTTCTCATTCCTTCCAGTTTTCTTGTTGAATTGAATACATTTCTAAATCAAAATGTGTACTTGCATACCCCTATGCATGTGAGTATTTTCTACCCTCTGATTGATTTAGGTGAAAGTTAGTTTCAAATGACCCCATTCCTCTATCCCTTTTTTTCTGCTTTGTGTAATCTTCTACTATTTTTACTATTCCCCGATTACCTGAGATAGTAAATTTCCTCACCTTTCCTTCATCTTTTTTTTTTCCTTAATGGCATTCCATTTTCTTTCCCTTTCCTTCTTTTAAGATCCACAAAGCATAAGAAGACCACTCCAAGATCCTCTGTCTCCTCCAACCCCCATGGTCCCTGATAACATTAAAGTCCTGTCTCCCTTTCAACAGTTCTTAAGCTTTTTTTTTAAATTGTTTAAAAAAATTTAAATTTTTAAATTTAATTTTTAAATTAATTTAAATTTAAATTGTTAAATTTTTAAATTTAAATTTAAAATGTAAAAGTAAAATGCTTTCAGTAGTCAGGTAAAGTCTATAGACCCCTTCTCAGAATAATGTCTTAAAATGAGTAAAATAACTTACATATAGTTGCAAAGGAAACCAATTATATTGAATAGTTATCGATAAATACATGTGTGTATGCACACATATTCAAAGTTCACAGACCCCATGCTGTGAATCCCTGCTGTATTCACATGTAAACTCTTCATCTTTATTGAGTCCCTTCTGGCTGCTTATGTGTGTTTACCCTTTTATGTTTCTCTTATCGCACTTTTCTATTTCAGAGCTTCTTCTCAGCTCTGGTTTTTCATCATGAATGCTTGAAAGCCCTCCATTTTATTAAAGGTCCATATTCCCCCCATAGGATTATAATGGGTTTCGCTGGGTAAGTTATTCTTGGTTGTAAGCCTGGTTTTTTTTTTTTTTTTGGTCTTTTGGAATATTTTATTCCAAGCTTCTCTGTTCCTTTGTGGTGGTAACTGCCAAAGCTCTTCAGATGCTGCCTTTAGGTGCCTGCTGTATTTTTTCTTTGATCTGGAACCCGTAGATTCTAGCTATGATATTCCTTGGAGTCTTCATTTGGGGACTTCTTTTAGGACATGACCAGTGGATTCTTTGTTTTTACTTCGCTTCCTGGTTCTCATAGGTTTGGGCAGTTTTCATTTATGATTTTTTGAAAAATAATAACCATGCTCTTGTTTTGGTACTTCAAAGATTCTTCGATGTATTTCTCCTTGACTTGTTTTTTGGGTGTATATTTTTAAAGATTTCTTATATTTTTAAAGTCTCCTGATTTTTAAGTTAAAATTTCTTGTCGTATAGCATCATTAACTTCTATTTTATCCATTCTGTTTTTCAGGGAGTCTGATACTTGGGAACTCTATTATGTCTCCTTTACTGAGCTATCAGTTCTCTTAACAGTGCTAGCTAGTACGAGCTAGCATTTCTATAACATTTGAAGGTTTGCAAAGTGTTTCACAAATATTATTCTGTCCTCATAGTAACCCTGAGCTGTAGGGGCTATTATTATCATCCTCATTTTCCAGATGAGTAGACTGAGGCAGATAGAGGTTAAATGACTTGTTCAGGGTCATAAAACTAGTAAATATTTGAGGCCCAATTTTAATTTAGGGCTTCTAGGTCTAGTAATCTGTTAACTGTACCATAGTACATCTTAAGTCTTCTAAGTCTTTCCTCCAGATCTTTAATTTCTTTTATAATACTTTCTCAAAAGTTCTCATTTCTAACATTTTAAACTTCCTGCTTCATTTCTTTTAAGAACTCTGGTTGAATCTTTGGGCAGGCTATGTTTTTTCTGAGGGTTTGTAAATGTGGAATTACTGTCTTTTGGGCTTGTGTCTAAGTATTCCTGGTTTTGTAATAGTTCTTGTTTTCTTTGATGTCATCTCTTCATCCTCCTCTAGATTTGGATCTAGGTGAGCCCCCTACTAGGACCACCAGTGGACAGTTGCTAGACCTAGTCCCTCTCAATTAACTACGAGGGTCTGTAGGTTCAGAGTGACAGAGCTGTAGGTTTACCTTTAGTCTGAAGTTTAGGTTACCCACTCAGCCCTTGTCGGATTTGTTTTAAGGCCCACGTGTTACCGCTTTATATAAGCTCACTTTTTCCTATTCCTTGACCCTTTACAGTGGTAGTTTAGCCTACTTTCTTGTTGAAAATCTCTTCATGGGTCATCTTCAATGACCTCACTCCAGTGCCTGCCTGAACACCTCTGCTTCTCTCCCTGTGCTGACATAGATTGGAAAAATGACCCATCATGGTTTCTACTTGTATTTCCTCATCACCATTTGGTCTGGTGCTCTTTCTCTATATTTGCTGGAGGAGTTATGAGAGAGATCTGAGTTGTACTGTTTCCATTTTTCCTTTTAATTCCCTATGTTTCTATCAGTGGTGATGATAATAGTGATCTCTTCTACTAATGATGTGGGAAAGTATCAATGGGGTCATTTCTCAACTTTCTCTTTCCCCCTTTTGCCCTTTCTTCTTTCCCTTCTCCCTCCCCTCCTCTTGCCCTTTCTCCTTCCCATTTCCCTTTCCCTTTTCTCATTTCCCTTTCTGTTTCCATCTCTATCCTCATCCCTTCTCTCTACCCTCATGATCTACATCCCATTCCTCCCCTGTCCTCCTCTCCTCTCCCCTACTTTTCTTGAATATTTGTCCTTAGGTACTTATATTAAGGATTTTTTTTTTAATAAACCCAGGTTCCAAGGAAAACTCTCCTGGTTGTCTTCTAATACAAATTTATCATTTGAAGAGTGATTTATATATTCTTTCCACCTGCCTGCAATTTGAGCTTATTTAAACCAATCCATTGCTAGTATTTTGTCACAAAGTAATGTTTTTTATAAAGCATTTAGGGAATTTGGGATTTCAGTCTGGGCTTGCTTTCCTAAGGATATTAAACATTAGTTGGTATCCTATTAAAAAAAAGTACCGGTCAACTCTCGGTGTGTTCATTAAGTTTGTTTTACTTGGCAGAACAAAGTGAATTACCTTGACTTTAAAGCAACTTGGCAGGAGAATCCAGTGTCTGTTGTATGGTGTGGGCCTCCACTGAGACAAACAACGGTTATGTTCTTGGACATGTTATGTTGATTTAAACTTTGTATACAAAATTTTTTCATTTTGATGCGAATATTGGTGTGCATCAGAATCAAGCTGGAACATTTTATTAATGGTCAGAAGTATAGTAGAAACTTTTGTATGTGCCTCTGTTCCTGGAATGTTTGAATAAAAAACTGAGATGAGATACCTCCTGGATATATCTTAACATTCTACTCGTCTTTTCCATTGTGTTAAGAAAAGCATATGCATCTTCTCCTTGACTGTCTCCTCCTGCACTACCCCCCCAGTTCTAGAATACTTGCAAGTAGCTTTTGTCTAATTTACCATTTAGAGTAACATAACTCAATAAAGTCAGCTGTGTTTGAAAAGCACAAATAAAAAAAATCCCATATTAATTTGTGGAGATTTGTAGACCCGTTTTGTGCAAAGGGGTGGGGAGTGGTGGTAAGAAAGATGTGCTGGCATACTGAGTCTGTTCAGAAGGAGACAGTGGGGTCTCTGGTATAAGCCCTTCCAAAGGGGAATGTGGATAAGTAGGAATTTGATTGGTGATATTTCTTTCCTTTGATCATTTTGCAAGGAGAACTCAGATCAAAGCAAGGATGTCTGTAGTCATTCTGAAACTTAGAGGTAAAGAATTGGGAGGTTTATCATTAAACAAACCTCACTGGTCTGTTACTTTAAGGATAGAGGAATACTCCTTCCTAAACTTTTCTGCTTTCTTATTCCCTTCGAGTTCAGCATCTCAAGTAGTTGTACGTATAGAGGCATGCTTGTGTCGCAAAGAATCCAAACTAGAACTTAAATCCTTTTAAGGATGTAAGTTCCTATGTCCACTTAGAGGGAATTTTTCTGTTGGGTTGAGCATTGGGGCAATTGAGTTGTAAAGTCCAATAACCCTGATTTCTTGGTTCTCGAAAGCAGTAAAAAGTAGAGGAAGCTCTGGCAGGCACTACCATGCTAGAAAGGCTTCAGGTATAGTCCTGGCAAGAGACTATGATATACTTTCTAAGGATGAGCAGCCTTTGAAACATAAAAACAAAAAACCAAAGTGGCCCTAATTCTGTGTAGCCTACCTTCCATAGTGATAAGGGCAGAGGGTAGAAAGTATCATACAGATTTCAGATAATTTATGAATATAAATTTAGCTATTTGTATTTTAAATTTACATCTTTGTTAATTGACCAACAAGTAGACGTAGTAAGGAAGGAATTGAATCGTATTAATCTTGACATACTTAATATTGATGAATCCAGCAGACAAAAGGAAGTTTCAGCTAAACAGGACAGCTCACAAGTTATTCTTGGATAAGCCTCCCCCTCTGCCAAGTAAATAAATAAAAGTCAAACAGGCTTTATTATACTTCCAAAGACAACAGGAAGAAATTTCATGACATATTTTATCCTTTCATATTTCAGTATTCATGATAAGTATTTTTAATATTACCACCATGGAAATAATTACTGCTTTGTGCCAATGTATATTGTAGAAGATGACCTACAGAAATTTGATGAAGAACTTGGGAAAACCATCCAAGTTAAATCACTATATAATTTGATATTCTATAACTTCAGTGCAAAGGTTGGCATAGGATGGAAGCGCAAAAAGATGTTGAAAAATAGGTTCAAGAGTAAAGAATGAAGAGACCAAAGATTTATAGATCACTAAAAGTTAAGGGCCAGGTATTACAGGGGAACGTCAAATAACATTTGAAAAAGGGGGTTGATTGTATTTGAACAGACTGCAAACTGCAAGCCACTTTGAATAAACTGTCTTTGGATGTCATGAGCTTGTTATAATCAAGATAAAAATTAAGACAAAGCTGAGAAGAAGAATAAACATTAAAAAAAAGGATAGAGCGTGCTATAATAGTGATTGCAATGTGATCTGTTTAAATTATTGATGTCTAAAAATGGGAAACGGATAGAGCAATGTGTATCAAAACATCATAATGCAGTTAGATCCTAATTAGTATAAAAATGAATTCCCGAAATGGTTCATTATTTGAATACCATTGCCATATTTCCATTGATCTGCAATCGATGACCACATTTTTACATAATTATAACTTAGAATTGCGTGAATTTGAATGCGTGCAATCTCTTCAGAAGATTCATTATTCACACTAATTGGGCCCTAGCTATAAATTTATGATTTATTGAAGTATGTCCGGTAGCCTCAGATCGGTATATTTTTTGAGTTCTTACACTTGCTTTTTACAGTTTGCTTCTTTTTCTTTTTTGCTTCTTTAATTTTCAGAGTGTCACCTTTCACTTAGTGGTGGTCAGTGAATCTGCTTTCAGACACTCCCTTCTCTCCTGATTTTCTGTTTCTAAATATTGTGTGGACTAAGAGACTAAATGTATTATGTGTAAAATTAAGAACAAAGAGGCTCTAAGTTAAGAGCTTAGCCTAAGCTATATACAAATCCTCTTAATAAAAAGATTTGTTCTTTGAAGTTTGGATTCAGTTAAGGGGTCACACTTGAGGACCTAGAGGGCCATTTGTGGCCTGAGGCCACAAGTTCCCCACCCCTGGCTTAGAGACATTCCTCCTAGTAAAGAAGTTGAGCTATAATTCTGAGACTCAGTGAAGTCTGTTTTAGCTCCTTAGAAGTATTTACTGACTGCTTTCTGTAAGATCAGTTGCATTTACCATATTATCCTTAGATAAGTGATGGGTCACTATACATGCTTATTTTCATTGGATCCATGATCCAATTATTAAATATTTTCTCACTAACAAATGGGTATTGGCATGCTTTATGACATCTGTTCTTGCTGATGTGTCATGACACTGCATTCCTCAAACATGTCCAATCTTGGGAGATAGAGGAAACCTTTTAAAAATAATTTTTTATTGATATTTCCTATTTCTTATATCCCATATGTCTGTCTCTCTCTGTCCCTCCTCCTCCCAGAGAGCCATCCTATATGACAAGTAGTATTTTTTTTTGAATTTACTTTTTATTTTTAGGTTACAGCACTCAGTTCCACAAGTATTTGGGTTCCAAATATTCTCTCCCTCCTATTCCTCTCCCCAACCCCCAACACAGCATGTAATCCAGTGTAGGTTCTACATATACCTTCACATTGAACTTACTTACATAATAGTCCAGTTGTAATGAAAAATTATAACCATTGGAATGAATCATGAGAAAGAAGAAACAAAACCAAATTTAAAAAAAACGAGAGAGAGAGCAAAAAGTTTGCCTCAATCTGTATGCAGACTCCATAATTCTTTTTCTGGATGTGCATAGCTTTTTCCATCATGAGTCTTTTGGAGCTGCCTTTGAACCTTGCATTGATAAGAGGAGTCAAGTCTATCAAAGTTAGTCCTTACAGATATTGTATCTGTAATCCTGTATAATGATCTCCTGGTTCTGCTCCCCTCTCAGCATCAGTTCATGTAAGTCATTCCAGGTTATAATGAAGTTTGTCTGTTCCTCATTTCTAATGGTACGATAGTATTCCATTACATTCGTATACCACAATTTGTTTAGCCATTCCCCAGTTGATGGGCGTTCCCTTGATTTCCAATTCTTTGCCACCACAAAAAGCTGCTATAAATATTTTTCTACATACGGGTTCCTTTTCCACTTGTATGATCTCTTTGAGATATAGCCCTACAAGTGTTATTGCTGGGTATGCACATTTTTATGGCCCTTTGGGCATAGTTCCAAATTGCTCTCCAGAATGGTTGGATCAGTTCACAACTCCACCAACAATGTAATAATGTTCCACTTTTCCCACATCCTCTCCAGCATTTATCATTTTCCTGTTTTGTCATCTTAGCCAATGTGACAGGAGAGATGTGGTACCTAAGAGTTGTTTTGATTTGCATTTCTCTAATCAATAGTGATTTAGAGCATTTTTCATATACCTGTAGATATCTTTAATTTCTTCCTCTGAAAACTGCCTGTTCATATCCTTTGACCATTTCTCAACTGGGGAATGACTTGTATTCCTATAAATTTGACTCAGTTCCCTGTATATTTTAGATATGAGGCCTTTTTCAGAGATACTAGTTGTAAAGATTTTCTCTCAATTTTCTGCTGCCCTCCTTATTGGCTTTGTTTATACAAAAACTTTTTAATTTAACATAATCAAAATTATCCATTTTGCATTTTGTAATGCTCTCTATCTCTTGTTGGGTCATGTATTCTTCTCTTTTCCATAAATTTGACAGGTAAACCTTGGTCTCTGAAATTGCTCATAGTATCAGCCTGTATTCCTAAATCATGAACCCATTTTGACTTCATTTTGGTATACGGTATAAGGTATTGGTCTATGTCCAGTTTCTGCCATACCATTTCCCAATTTTCCCAGCAGTTTTTGTGAAATAGTGAATTCTTAGCCCAGAAGCTGGATTTTTTGGTTTTATCAAATAGTGGATTGCTATAGTTGTTGACTACTGTGCCTTATGTACCTAACCTATTCCACTGATCCACCACTCTGTTTCTTAGCCAGTACCAAGTAGTTTTGATGACTGCTGCTTTATAGTACAGTTTAATATCTGGTATGGCTAGGCCATCTTCCCTAGCATTTCTTTTCATTAATTCCTTTGATATTCTGGACCTTTTGTTCTTCCAGATGAATTTTGTTATTGTTTTATCCAGCTCTATAAAATAATTTTTTGGTAGTTTGATTGGTATTGCACTGAATAAATAAATTAATTTAGGTAAAATTGTCATTTTTATTATATTAGCTCAACCTAACCATGAGCATCTGATATTTTTCCATTTATTTAGATCTGACTTAATTTGTGTGAAAAGTGTTTCATAAATGTATTCATTCACATAGACTTTGGGTTTTTCTTGGTAAGTAGACTCCCAAATATTTTATAGTGTCTACATTGCAAGTTGTATTTTTTTTAGAGGAAAATAAAAATTAGCACAAATGAAGTATATATTGGGAAAAGTTTGAAACACGTATGATGTGTAACACCTGTGGACCTCCCATCTCTATGAAGTGATGGTTGGGAGTATCTTCTCTTATCTCTTCATATACATCTTCCCCTGCTTTGTATTCATCACACACATCACTTCAAAGGGCATGGACATTTTATTCATTTTATTTGCATAATTACAAATTGCTTTCTAAAATGATTGCACCCTTTTACAACTCCACCAACGTATTAGCCATGTCTGTCATTCTACAAGTCCTCGGACATTGATCGTTGCCATTTTCCCACATTTTTTCTAATTTGCAGATGAACCTTCAGGGTTGTTTTGATTCACATTTCTCTTGTTATTAGTGATTTGGAGCATCTTTTTTTTTCTACTGTGGTTGTGAATTCTTTGCAGTTCTTTTGAGAACTGTTTGTTCCTATCCTTCATCCGTTTGTCTGTTGGGAAATGGCTATTAGTCATATATATTTATTGTTTATATATCTGGGATACTATGTTGTTATCAGAAAATTTTCATACGAAAATTTTCATATTTCATTTTTTTCCCATTCAGTCACTTCTCTTCTTATCCTAGATGCATTAATGTTGTCTGTGTAGGAAGAAAACTTTTGCAAAAAGTTAGTATGATACATTTGAGGAAATAATTGAAGAAAGATATTACAGAAAATAGAATCACTAATGAAAAATGTCAAACAAAACAGTGGATTGCAGAAATTCTTGTTGAATATAAAAGCCTATAAAAGAAATACTTAAATCATGAGTTTTCCAGTTTTAAACATGTTCTTTTAGTGCCATGGGATTATGTTCCTCATAAAATTTGATAAATGGCTTGGTGGATTGATAGAGTAAACTAGGATGACATTTTATGAAGAAAAAGTACATTATAGGTGAAATTTATGTTAATGTAATTTCTTATATATGTGTTCTTGCTGACAATCTTCTAGAGGCTTTGAAATACTTTTAAGTCACTTTTTCATATCCAATATCATTGACCATGAATTTGCTATAAGAATATGTGGTTTATTTTTCATATGTATTAAATAGTATTGTTATTACTATTTGAACATTTAATAGTACTCCTTTTGGTAGAATGGTATTTTGGAATTATTGGAATTTTGTGACACTACTGTTATATCTAATAGTAATCAGTTTTCAGTTTAATATTTTATTTTTGGTTTTGGTTAACATCTTGTAATCAGAATAAGATTTTGTAAATAGGGATGGAAGCAGAAATAGGGACAGTAATACAAATTTGGTATATTGATCCATTATTTATATTCCAAGTTTGAAGTTTTAATTAACAAAAATGTATAAAATAATACATTTTCTTAGCTTCTATTAATCACTTTTCCTTAGATCTGGTATTTCTTTGTGGAGCTGTAAGCAAAAACTATGAAAAGTGTACTTTTTTATGTATGTAAAATGATCCTCGATGAGGCACTGTGGTATTTTTAAAGGATGCTTCCTTTGCCTCACTTGAATCTGATCAATTGTAAATTGCCTTTAAAGTAACTCTTAAAAGCCCAGTGGTCTCTAATATAAAATGTTTTGTGCTATGAAGAATTAAAACTCTTTGGTTCAACATTGACAAGTTAATTCTAGCATTTTGGACAAGTTGCTGTTGACCAAAGGAGAGACCTTCAGTTCATTTTCTACGTTTGGAACTTGTTCATTAAATTCTCGTAAACTAATGGCATGCTAAACAATTATTGGTACTGTTCTTCAATGAAGAATGTTAGGCTTTTAAAAGTGTTTCTTCTCTTAGGACATACTACAATACTTTTAAGGATAGAACATGTTAATTTAGTATTCTTAGTTGATTGCTTTAATTTTGTAATATTGATGGTTTTCTGAAGGCAATGAAATTGTTTAAAAAAGGTGAATTGTAAACCTGAAGACTGTTTATTTCTTGTGCATGCATGCATGTGTGTGTATGGTATAATATATTGAAATTCTGTTAATGTTTTAAAAACACATCACAAAGTACTAAATTAGGTGTAAGTAACATCTTAGGCTTTAGAAAAGATAACTCCTTTTTAGTTTAAGGACGGTTTTTTTTTAAAAAGTTGATTTGTTGGGAAGGAAATTTGGTAGTATTTGTAACAATCAGTTTAAATTGATTTTGCTCATTGATCTGGTTTGGTTAATTTACTGGTTTGATTAATTTACTTTAAAAAGTTATAGGTTTTTCAGTTTTTCTTTGCAGGCAGTATTTCTAGATGTATTCCAGTCTTCTGGAGAGAAATGTTGTTCCTTGAGTGTAGTTGTATTTGGTTGTGATGTAGAGAATGAGATATTGGAGAAGTACAGGATTATGATGTTGAAGGCCTACTTCTTTTCTGCTTGTTACTAATATGCAACAGAATACCATGCCCACCTAATCCCAAATGCACTTTATTTTTTTCAGAGAAAAACTTGCATTTTTGAAATAGTACAATCTTTTATCTCTTGAAAAAGTAATGATTTCTTTGAGTGGTGATGAACTTTGTACCAGCTTGTTTTCTTAAATGTTCTAAGTAGTGTTGTGTAAAGAAAAATGAAAGTTCTGGAATTGTGATATATGATAATTTTGTTTCTTAAAGGAATTTGTGGTATTCTAAAAAGTAGATTTGAATTTTTCTTTAGGTGGTTCATACCTCTTAATTTTTTTTTCTTCCAGATCAAATTGTTACATACTATAAATCTCATTAGAAAAAGATTCCTAAAGTTATTGCCACAATTGGTTACTTAAACCTTTTTTATTTCAGAGAGATCTGCAGTATTCACATTAATTTGTAAAGTGTTAGAAACCTCAGCTGACTGTTCATTTATTTAATATTTGTTAGTGAATCTCAGAACATCTAAAAATATTTCATTAAATGTCATAATGTCCCTGAAAACTAGATAAAAAGTTATTTATTTAATTACAGATTAAGTGACAGAAATTGTAGATTGCCTAAAATTTAAATAGCTCCTCTGAAAAATCATTTGCCCAATTACACAAGGTCATGTATTTTACTATGGAAAATAGCACAGCATGCAAATTTCACTTATTTGATTGTGTGATTATTTCCTTTTTTTAATGAGTAGAAAAGAGCTCTTGATCCATTTTCAGAAAAGGAAATTGAACTAGTTATAAAAAGAACTACCAGACAAGATTGGGATAGGGCAGAATAGGATCAGATGGATTTGTAGCAAAATTTTGTCAGATTTATAAAGAATATTATTTCCAATCACTTTGCCACACTCATAAAGTCCTAAAATCTAAACCAACAAAGGATAAATCAAAGAAAGAGAACTATAGGTCAGTATCAATAATGAATATTAATTTTAATTTTTGAACAAAACATTGTTAAAAAGACTGTCAACTTATCAAAAACATTATTAATTATCATCAAGTTTAATTTATGTCAGAAAAAGCAAGGCTGATTCAAAATTAGGAGATTTAGTAACACAATCACATCAAAAACATAAAAAATGTATAATTACATCAGGAAATACATGGAATTTGTTTTAAAGTGAAAGTTATTTAATATAAAACCCTGCAGTAAAGGCATAGCTTTCTAAAATATGGTAAAAATACCTCTGTAAAAACCAAAATCAGTCATTTTATGAAATGAGAGAAACAGTAGAAGCTTTCCCAGCGAATACAAGTGTAAAGCAAGAATACCTCTTCCCTGCTGTTATTTGGCATAGTTTTACAAATGTTAGCATTGTTCATAAAATCAGTTAAAAACATCAAAGGCATAAAAATAGGCAAAAAGGAGACCAAAGTATACTCATTTGCTGATGGCAAGATGACTTATTTCAAAATCCTAGAGTCTTCAAACAGGAAAACCTAATTGGGACAATTAATAGCTTTAGTAAATAGTAGAATACAAGATAAATCCATGGAATTCAATAGCTTTGTATATAATAGTAACAAAATCCAGGTGGCACTGATAAGTAGAAAGGGAAAGTCCCATTCAAAAAGTATAAAATATCAGTCTACCAAGGCATACTTTAAGACCTGTTAACTAAAAACTAAAGAACAACTTAAGTGACTGGTGAGATAAGCCACTGCTGTTTCTGGACTGTGCCAATATAACAAGAAGAACAAAATTAGTTTATAGATTTAGTGCCATGCCGATGAAAGGATGCCTTTCAGAACTAGACAAAATAATATAATTTGTTTGGAGGAACAAAATGTCCAGAATATTGAGGGAAAATTGGAAAAGAAAATAATGAAAGAAGCATAATGCTTCCAGAACTCAAATGATATTGTAAAGCAACACTATTTGATACTGGTTTAAAAAAAAGTTTATCAGTGCCTTCTTTGCTGTGGAGGCATATTAAAAACCTTCTATTCAGTAAAAACTGAGTATCTAAAGAAATATTTTCCAGCCCAAAGTTCTTTTGAGTCTTTTCCTATTAAGACCATGTGTAGAACCAAAGGTAGGCCCTTTCTTAGGGAAATGAATTAAGGATCATAAGAAATTCTAGATAATTCTAGAAAATTCTAGATAATTTCATAAAATGATTGGTATTGGTTTTTGCAAAGGCATTTTTTTGCCATATTTTAGAAAAACCTCCTATATCCCACCTG
This sequence comes from Phalanger gymnotis, assembly GCA_028646595.1. Classification (NCBI taxonomy): domain Eukaryota; kingdom Metazoa; phylum Chordata; class Mammalia; order Diprotodontia; family Phalangeridae; genus Phalanger; species Phalanger gymnotis. Next base: position 164,539,132 of record CM053624.1, on the reverse strand, counting down.
AAATGACTAATCCCAATCCATCAAGAGTAGCATCCTATTTTGCATTCTACCTTAAGATAATGTTTGAAGGGAGGGAACGCTTTTCAGATCTGGAGAGTTTTCCTGGAAGATAATAACATATTATCTTTTCCCACGAATGTCAACTCAAATTGGCTTGGGGGTAGATGGATAGGTCAGAACCATGCCATTTCTGACATTCAGAAAAGATTTTAGATAATAAAAGATTGATAAAGCATATATTAAAAGTTTACTATATGCAGATAGTGTTAAGCCCTGGGATACAAATATAAGCAAAAAGAGAGACAAGCTTTGCTCTGAAGGGACTTATCTTCTAATGAAGGAGTAGAAGAAAATGACAAAAAAGGGAGCTGAACATGGAAGTGGGGAGAGGTAGTTGGGAGAGTAGAGAGCTTAGCTGGGTTTAAGTGAGCATGGCTGTTCTAGGTGCTTCTTGAAATTTAGGTTTCTGGGAAGCACTTGCCACTTTGAGGAGGAGGCTGCATGAGTAGTAGTGTCTTTGAGAAGGCTGTTTAGGTAGAAACAGAAAATTGTCCCATAGTTTCAAAAGCTGAGCTTGGTTAGATCAACATTAAGTATTTTTTCTAGTGAACTTGACTCTAAAATATAGAGTATAATATTAATATTTTTTTAGACTAGACAACAAAAAAATTAGAAAAAATTCAGTATAAGAAACCTGAAAATATTAATTACCTGAGAAAGCATCCTTAATTTGATGATTGCTGTGAAAACTGGAAAAAGTATGAAATAAATTGGGAGTTATACCAATATAATATATTATACCACCTATGCCGCATTACCACAAACTAAACGTGAATACATGACCTGAATATGAAGCAGTCATGCTGTAAAAAATTAGATGAGAATCAGATAAGTTGCTTTTCTTTCTTCCTTCTTTCCTTTCTCCCTTTCTCCTTCCCAGGATCACAGAGTAGTAAGTGTTTGAAGACAAATTTGAATTCAGGTCCTCCTGACTCCAGGGCCTGTGCTCTATCCACTTAGCTACACCTAGGTCAGTTGCTTTTCACAGTTGTAGTTGAAGGTTAAATTCTTAATGAAAAGATAGAAGTGATTATAAAAAATAAAATAGGTGGTTGTGATTACATGAAATTGAAATGCTTCTGAATGAATAAAATTAAGCCAACTAGAGTAAGAAGAAAACTTTCAGTTGGGGAATAATCTTTGTATGTAACATTTCTGATAAGGTTTTGATACATCTAAAATATATAGACAGACTTTACACACGTGCTCACAAATGAAGGAGAGGGATGCAGGGGGAGTGGGGAAAAAAGGGTAGAAGCAGTGTGGTGTAGAGATTTGAGAAGCTGGCCTTGAAAGACATAGACTCCAGTCTTTCTTTGGACATAAACTGTCTGTACAGACCATGGGCAAGTCTGAGTGGTCTAAGCAAGTCTCTAAGATGATGCAAGATCAGAGAACAAGTCAACCTGCATTACTAAAAGTAATGAGTGGAACCTCCTTCCATCAATCACAGATGCAGTTCCTATCCCTATAGGCATCTAACAGAAATATGTAAGACCAATAATTATTATTTAATAGATAAGTGGTCAGAGGAAATGAATATAGAGTTACCAAAATAAACATTGCTAATTATTAAAAGCCATATGGAACACTGTCCCCCAAACCACTTAAATCAAAACAATTTCAAAGTTTCCCTTACATCACATCAGTTGGCAAACATGACAAAAGATGGAGAACAAGTCAGTGTTCAAAGAAGTGTGTGAGTGCAGAAAGAGAAGGCCTCTATTACATTGGTAGTGGAGCTCTGAATTGGTCCCACCATTTTGGAAAAGCATTTGGAATTATGCTGATGGACAAAATGTCCTTATCTGTTGATCCAAAGATGCCATCACTAGGCATATATCTCAGGGAGGTCAGTGATGAAAAGGAAGTGCTCATATGTTCCAAAATATTTATGGTAGCCCTTTCCTTAATAGCAAATAGCTGGAAATAGCTGGAAAGTAGATGCCAATCAATTGGGGAATTGCTAAGAAAATTGTTGTAATAAGCATAATTTAATATTACTGTGCTAAGTATAATAGATGACTATGGTGGATTCAGGGAAGCATGGGAAGAAATGGAACTTTAGCACTGCATGTTAGGCAGTATTAGTGGTAGATACAGGCTTGCTCTAACATGGGTGAGGAACCTGTGGCCCAAAGCTACATGTGGCCCTTTAGGTCCTCAAGTGCAGCTTTTTGACTGAACTTTATAGAAGTGATGATTCAGTCAAAGAGCTGGATCTACAGGGCCACATGTGGCCTTGAGGCCACAGGTTCCTTACCCTCTGACCTAATAAGACTTTGGTTCTAGTTTTCCCTCTGACACATACTAGCTGTTTTTCCCTTGCCTAAATTACTTAACCTAAGACTTAAGTGCAAGTGTTGATCTAGTAATTTCTTCACTTTGTATTTCCCTGTAATTGTGAGATTATAGGTCTGGTCTTTGCCCTGCCCCCCCCATTTCCCTCAAAAAGGACCCCAACTAGATGTAAGGTTGTTGTTATTCATCCTTCATTTTAGAAGACAACCAGTGGAATGATGTCTTGACATATGCATGAATTGGATTTAAATGAGGCAGAGTTGTACAAAGTCATCAGCAGCTAGGTGGCACAGTGAGTAGAGCACCGGCCCTGGAATCAGGAGGACCTGAGTTCGAATTTAGCCTCACACACTCCTAGCTATGTGACCCTGGGCAAGTCACTTAACCCCCCCCCAAATAAATAAAAGTCACTTATTTATGTCTCCACCTTAATTGTAGTGTACAGTGTTTATTCTGTATGCTGTATAGAACTGTGGTAAACAAAAATTTTTCCAAAATGGACTCTTTGATCCTCTTCTGGACAAGTTTTGAAGGCGAAAAGACTTGCTAATGATTTTATTGTACTTGGCACATCGCCACTTTTAACATTTTTAAAAATATTTTTGTGAAGCCAGTGTAAAGTAAATCTTTCCTTGTACTTTTGCTGGTATCACGTATTTAGCACTTTTAAAATATTCTGAAGAGAAAAGACAAAGGGTTCAAGGTTTGGCACTTATTTACCATGACCTTGCATTGTTAGTTATTTCTCTTTATGTATATTATCTCCCTAATTAGAATATGAGCTCTTTGATCACACCTTCTAGCATCTTATGTTATCTTCCTCACAGTGCTTTTGCCCAGAGTAGACACAAGCTACTGGGGTGTCAGCAGGCAGATTGAAATGGTACAAGTTCAGGGTTTTCAGAGACACTTGACATATAAAGCAGCTTGTTACCTAGTGATTGTGGCAGTGCAGCATTTGTCACCAGGGAGTACAGAACAGGAATGTTGATCGTACTTACTTGAGAAGGCTGTCTCAGACTTTTTGATCAAATTGTGTCAGTTAAATGTTTCAATTAGTGAGTTGAGCCTGTTTATTCTATGAAGTTTTATTAGTGAAAAGATCTCTCCACTTGCCTAATTTCAAAATTCCACAAAGGGTATAACTGTTTAGAATTCAAGCCAAATTCTCAGTTATTACTGTGCAGAAGAAAGCAAATACTACATTCTGATTTATTCAGTGTATATTTAAGTAGAGGGATGTGGAGAATTAATGAAACAAAATGATCACTTAATAAATCTGGTGAATGTTAGGCTGATAAAATATGTACGTGAAAATTAGTATAAAAACTCAACTTTTTTTGGTCTGTCTTTAGGAATCTGTTTCTCCTGTGTTAACTTTGTATAGTTTCATCTTCCAGCAAAAGAGATAATGTTCCACATCCGTTGAAGATAAAATAAGACCCACCATGGCTTACAAAATGACAGTTTTTAAAAATCTTGTGTTAGCAAGCAAACAAAATGAATCAGAGCTGAATAAGCAGAAATGGTACTTGTTTCTCTAAGTAAATTGCCATCTGGTTACACATTTCGAATACTTCTCCCTCCCCTTCTCTATACAAAATGCGACTCAGAATATGCATGTGTTTTTTTTAAAATGTCCAGGCACTAATGTGCACTATTTAAATATGAAAAAAGGATTTTTTATTATGTTTGCCAAATTTTAATGTAGCTTTAAAAAAAATCTGAAAAGGCAATATCAACCTTTTCATTAAAAGTGGTTCTTTCCAGTTTTCTTTAGGTTCTTGAAGAAAATGCTTCATTAAATGCTTTCTTGATTAATTTAAAACCAGGTTATATAAAATCACACTGACTCAGAAGTACTGATGTTAAATTTTGGCAGTGTGCTGCATTTACATCAGAAGTGTTGCGATTCAGCCTAGATTTTTAGTGAATATGTGGGTTTATTCACTTGAAAAAGAATCATATGGCTTTCTAAGAATGCCTATAGTGCATTAGGTAGTTCCCTAGTCAAGAGTTTGTGGAAGGATTTTGACCAGAACCTGATAAATTGCAAAGATAGTGATGAATTGGGATCTGCACCATGGAAGATGTTTCCATATTGGTGAAATCACAGCTATATTGGATTATCTATCAGTCCAAAAGTTACGAAGCCCTTTTGTATTCTAAGCACTGTTCTAGGTTTTAGGGATCCAGCTACAAAGAATATGATAGTCTCTACTCTCAAGGAACTTACAGTTTATGAGAGTAAGAAGTCATGTGTAACTATAATAGAATAAATACAAATACACAAATAAATACAAGGCATTTGTGGGGAAACCACTAGCAGCTGGGGTTAGGGTTGGGTGCACGTGTTTGAGCCACGCAAGAGAAGTTATCTGGGAGGCAGAAATGCACACTGGGTTTGGGGGACAGCCGGAATAAAGGCATAGAAACAGAAGATGGAGTTCGGTAAGAACTTTAGAAAGAAGGGCCATTTGGCTGGATTCCAGAGTGCAGGAGGATAGGGGAGGGATGGTAACATATATTGAGGCTGAAAAGTAAGTAGGTTGGGCCAGGTTGTGAAGGGCTTTAAAAGGTAAATGCAGGAGTTTATCCTAGAGCCAATAGGGAGTCCTGGAGTTTATTAAGTAGCAGAGTGCTATGGTTAGATATGCTTAAAGACTGTCCCTTTGGCAGCTGTGTGTTGGATGGATTGTATTGGAGTGAGAAGACATTTGAGATCAGTTTTTAGAGCTTTTTGTGGTAGTCTTTATGAGAGATGGTGAGGATGTTATTGGTGACTGTGTGAGTAAGGAGTTGTAGAGGTGGAAGCAGCATGATTTGTACTGTTTGGATGTGCAGTGTGTGGGAGAATTGAGGATTACATACCAAGGTTAGGAACTTAGGGAACTGGACATGGTTCCTTTGACTGAAATAGATAAATTTAGAAGAAAGATTTTTGAGGAAAGATATTGAGTTCTGTTGTTTCAGACACAATGAGTTTGAAATGTTTCTTGGATGTTTTATTTTAAAATCCAATTGGCAGTTAGGGATGTGGTGATGTGGGACTGAAGCTCAGGGGAGACACTAGGGATGCATACATACACTTGCAGGTGCACACACATGTACACACATCTATGGGTTATCTACATAGATTTAAAAAAAATTTCATTTCATTCAAATTCTCTCCTCTACACCCCTTCCCTCACCCATTGAAAAGGCAAAAAATTCAGTACTTATTATACATATACAGTTATACAAAACTTACTTTTGTACTAACCTGAATTTGTGTGTGTGTGTGTGTATGTGTGTGTGTGTGTGTTGGGGGTGGGGAGAAGCAAGAAAAATAAAGAAAGGAAAAATATGCTTCACTTTATACTCCAGAGTTCATCATTTCTCTCTTTGGAGGTGAATAGCTTTTTTCATCATAAGTCCTTTAGAACTGTCAGGGACCTTTGTATTGATTAGAGCAGCTAAGTGTTTCACAGTTGGTAATTGTTGCAATATTGCTTTACTGTGTATATTGTTCTTCTAATTCTGCTTCCTTCACTTTGCATCAGCTCTTATTATCCTTCTCAGGTTTTTCTGAAGCCACCCCCTTCATTTCTTAGAGCCCAATAACATTCACATTCGTATACTTATTCACAATAATATTCACATTCATATACTTATTCAGCCATTCCACACAAAGAGCTGCTATGACTATTTTTGTACATAGGAGTCCTCCTCTTTTTTCTTTGTTCACATTGGGGTATTTGTCTGCATAGGTGTGAGAGTTAAAACCATGAAAACTGATGAGGTCACCGAGAGAGTATAAAGAGAAGAGAGAATAGGGGTAGGATGAAGTCTTGTCAAACACTCACAGTTTGGGAATCTGATATGAATGATGAGTTTGTAAAGGATACTGAGAAGTACTGGCAGGCAGATAGGAAAACCAGGAGGGAGCAGTCTCTTACAAACCCAGGAGGGAGATGCTGGTCAATAGTACCAAATTCAGCGAGTTAAGAACGATGAGTACTCAGAAAACATCTCGATATTTGGCAATTAAAATATTGTGGTAACTTCTGAGAAAGCAATTTCAGTTGAGTGATGAAGTCGGAAGCTACATTGCCCAGGGATGAGGAATGAGTGAGAGGAGATGAAGGTGGAAGCAATGAGTGTAGACAATGTTTTCTTGCAATTTGAATGAGAAAGGGAAGAGAGATATGATGAAAACTTAAAGGAATGGTCAGATCCAGTGAAGGATTTTTAAGGATGAGGAGATTTGGACAGTAGTCCATATTGAAAACAATAAGGAAGCCACCAATATGGAGAATTTGAACACTGGAGGCAAGAATAATAGTGTTGTATATCTGCAGGAAAAGTGTGTGTGTGTGTGTGTAAAATTAGGGGCATTGTAGAGAGTGAATGAGTGTGTGTGTGTGTGTGATCAGGGGCATTGTAGAGGGGTAGGCTTTGACAAGGAGAAGGCTATCTTAGTAGAAGCTAGGGAAAAGGAGGAGAAAGTGGGAGATGTCAAGGGGTTTTGACATGAAGATCAGGGTTTTCATGTGGGAGTTCATGGTGAATGACTTTAGTTTTCTTAATAAAGAAGTAAGGTGAGTAAGGTGAGGAGTATTGGAGACTTGAGAAGAGGAAATGTTTTAAATTTAATAGTACTTACATTAAAATGGACCTTGGAAATTGATTCTTTTAGTTGATTTGATATGTGTTTGGGACATATCCTCTTCCCCTCCCCCTCCCTCCACAGGTGTAAATTATTTTGGCTTTTTCTGCTTTTTATTTTCTCCTCCTAACAAAAATTGAATGGAGAGCTTGCATTTCGAATACATTAGACCAGCAATAACTTGTCCCTATTATTGTCATAATTACCTTTCCTCACAGAGATAGTTAATTCCCTTAGTGCTCCCTTGCTATATGTAAACTTATAACAAACACCTAATGATTTTTTTCCTGGAATAGATAAATGTTCATATGTATTTTTTAAAGACAAAATTAAGGGAGTTAGGGGGAAAATATAGTGATTGGAGAGCTACACCATCGTATGTAATTTTTGTCTTAGAGGATGGTGATGAATTGAAATTTCCTGCCTGTTAATTCAGGATTGTCTCTGTAGATTGGAATGAATGGTGGTGGTGCCCTCTTCATAGTGCAGGGTATCCCAAAAGTCTTAGTGTTGTTTTAAGCTATTAAAGCTTTGGGCACCTTATAATTTAATATGCTTGTAAAAAAAATAAAGTCACAATGTAATTTTCTTCATTGAGGAGCTTTGTTTAATGATCTGGAATTCCAAACTCCATTTTGAAGTATTTGTTGTTACTTTTCCTATTTAGGATATAGATATGGAAGCTAATGATAAAATGTAGGGTATTTTTTTCTACCCCAAATTTCTCCATTCTAGCACCTTCTACTTTCATTTCTGTCCTTCATCCACTCCCCTTTACTCTCATGTACTTTATTTGCACATAGCCTGTTTCTTTCAGTTCTACCTTAAAATTCTAATACAATTCTAAAGATTATTGCCTCAGCAACTATAATCACTGGATTCAGCCCTTCTTTAAGTTTAAATCATGGTCTTTGTAAATAATTTGTAGATGTGCTGTCTGGAGATGAGATTGGTGACTGCATTACAAGTTTGTCAGGTCTTTTAAAAAAAAAGAACTATATATATTGAGTATATAATTTGGACAACCATATAATTGAATCTGTGGAATAGCAAGGCTTTTAATAATAGGGTTTTACTATACTGGCAGGGGGAAGGATGGAATGGGGACAACAAGTTTTACAGTTGTGGTCTGAATATTGTGGTTACTGTTAATGTTTTTTAAAAGGGTCCGTCAGTATATAATTTGCACAGATTGTGACAATATTCTGTGTCAGACCTCTCTTTTCCCTTTTCTATGGTTCTTTGCACATGATCTTTGTTAAATATATCTGAACTTTGAATTTCAATTTTTTTCCTTTTATTAAGACAGTTACTATTTTGAGATACTTTTGACTGCACAAATTCTTTGCTCAACATTTTTAACATTCAATAAACTGTTGAGACCACATATTATAGATGCTGGTTGACTGAAGAAATCACACCAGAATATATATAAAGTATTGATTACTTCACAATTTCTCAATCTTTGCTTTAATTTTTACAGTGACTTCTGTGCATTTCCAGTTATGTCCTGTTGAATGGCATCATAACAGATTCCAAATGGATTGTCTGGTTTCTCAGCTCAAAGATCTATTGTGAAATTAAAGTGTGATTTCTATGCTCATTGTAAGAAACAAAGAAGTTAGCTCCCTTTAATATTGTTTAAATATGTTAATGCTATTCATAGTTTAGTTTCTTAATGTACTTTGGTATCCAGAACTTATGCTTTTTTTTGTTTCTTTTTTAATATACCTCCCTTTATATCCTGGATTCCTTATTTTAGCAACAATCAAGTCTTCATACATTCTTGCCTTCTCTTTCTCTCCATTAATGTCTGGGAAAGAGTCCAAACTTTTCTACTTTGCAATGATTTTCCATATTGTTGTTACTGGAATTACTGGAAATATTAACACATTGGTATTTCTCAGTCTTGCTTTCTTTGCAAGATTTGGTGTATAGTGGTGTTCTTTGTCCTGCTGTCTGGAAGAAGGCAGAATTTTTAGTTTTTCAGTTTTGGGGTAAGGGAAATAGTTTCTCAAAGTATTTCAGAGTTTCTAACACTACTGCTTATTTATTGACAGCATTCTGCACTATACTAAATTTTGAGAACTGTTATAAATAGGTAGTGGCAAATATGTGAAATAGATTTTTTGTTTGTTTTGCCTCATGATAGTGCTTCAGACTGCCAATTTAAGAATTTGGACACTGGAGCTCATTTGTCTGGTTTTAAATTCTATTATATTGAATGTGCTACTCTATAAGCAGCTGGAAGAAGTTTCTTTAGAGAATTTCTTAAGAATTTTCTCCCTCTTGGCTTAAATTTTTAGCAGCAACATCAGTTAATTTTACCTTATGAAAATCTAACTAAAAGCAATCTTTTTTAAAAAGCACAACTACTAAGTGTGCAGAGTTCCGTATTACTACTATGAACCTTTTCTCTATCCGAATTTACTTGAGTGCTTCAGAATTTGGGAAAAGGAAGGTTTGAAACTCTTGGAAGCAGAGCTATCAAAGTATGTGTTTATGTCAAGATTATTAATTATTATAATGACCATTCTTACATACTATGTCTTGGACTTTTCCCACAGATTGTGTACTTGTAAGAAAGCTATTGTTGTCTAGAGTTCAAAGACCATCATGCCATGAGAGCGTAGTAAGTACTGAATTTTAATCTAATTCCTGTAAGTTAATTTGCAATGAAAAGCATTCTCATTTAATTTATTGTTTGGAGATTTCTCATTGGGGACACTACAAAAAGAGAAATGTAAAGCCCTTTCTATTTCATTGCTTTCTTTTTTTTTTTCCAACTGGAAAAGAATCAGTTTGGTTATCTGCCGCTGAAGCCAGCATTTTCACGACTGATAGACCATAGTGCTGATTAAATTCACTGTCTGTTAAATGGTGGATTGTTCAGGCTGTTCCTGGTAAATACTAATCTCTATTTTATTTTTAGCAAACAATCAGTTTTTCCCTGGGGAATGTGAGGATAATTGTCAAAGCTAGGCAAAGTACTATTATTAAATCAAGTTGCCACAGCAGGTGTTGGATGGTATCCCCTTCAGTCTTAACAGTTAGCAACTAGTGGGTTTATATTTCAATATGTGAGAATAAAATACAATGGTCTTGAATTTTTTTCCTCTTTAAGGAAGGTTTTGCCTTTCAGCTGACCCATTTTAATTGAGACCCTTCACAGTGTTCTCTTTACAGTAGTTGCTTTGTGGAAAGTAGGAAATTTGGCTAGTGGTAGAGCTGAGTGATACTGCGACTATATGGTGCCACACTTCTTAAAACTTTGCTCAAAGTCGTAAAAGGGTTTTGTATGATATGGTAGAATTTCGGGATTATTGAAGGACTCTGCGTTTGTTCTTAAGGTTCTTGTGTCAAAAGATAATGCATCATTAAGCTTCCTGGAGATCTGATTTTTTAAAAAGATTATCGAGTTTGAAGTAATTTGGTTAAAAGGTTATTTTTTTATATCATTTGTTCTGTGTATCGTCTCACAGATGATACACAGAAGAAGGGATATTACATAGTAGTGAATTTGCCAGTTATTAGAAATACTGTCTTTGGAAGTATTACCTATTAACAACTATATCAGATGGAACTTGGAGCTATCTCGTGTGGGCAGCGGGTGCCCAGGCTCTTGCCAGGGACTCTCCAGAGTTCAGTCTCCATTCGCTGTGTGGATGTTCGGCTATCGTCCTCAGGGACCTTCATTTGGATTTCCTTTGATCACAGCAGTGTTTTTAGTGTGCTTACACACACACACGCGCGCGCGCGCGCGCGCGCGCGCACACACACACACGGCGGGGGGTGGGGGGGTGCGCTTTAGGGAAAGAATGGGGAACGGAATAAGCACTTACATAGTTAGTGCCTGCTGTATGCCAGGCACGGTGCTAAGTACTTTACCAATATCTCATTTGAATCTCACAACAACCCTGTGAGGTAAGTGCTGTTATTATCTCTATTTTATAGTTGAAGAAACTGAGGCAAACAGCAGTTAAACAGCTTGCCAAGGGTCACACAACAAATAAGTGTCTGAGGCTGGATTTGAACTCAGGTCTTCCTAGTCCAGACCCAGGGCTCTGTGGCATCTATATACGTGTCTCATATGTATATGCATGCATCTCTTCCTTCTATGTATAAACAGACACATACATGTCAAAGTTGTACATTTTTAGAATTATTACTACTTTTTATTCCCTTTGACCACTATTTTAGTCAAAATTTTGATTTGACCTCATTTTTGGTTTTTTAATCTATTAAAGCAAAAACTTCTGAGCTTTCAGGTTCATCATAAAGTCAGTGGGATTAAAAATAGGGGTCAGATTTTATTTGGCTGCCATTGTTATTCGGACTGTATTTCCTTGGAGGAAGAAAGTGTGGAAGAAACCATGCATAGCATGATAACCTTTACATTCCTCTACTTCTGATAGTGAGGGAGTATGCCTTTGGTCTTCATTCTGTATAGCTCAGCTTTTGAATTCATCTATAAAATGAGGAAAGCACTTACCTTACAGAATTGTTGTGAGAATCAGATGAGATAATATTTGTGAAAATACTTGTTTAGCACAGTGCCTGGCACATAGATTGTGCCTATTTAAATGCCCTGGCCCTTCTCTTCTCCTTTTGCATCTATTTATGTGATCTTGTCATTTATTTCGAGAATGACAAAATACATTGTTTTGCTTATATTTTTTGTTCCTATCAGAACTGCTCAAATATTTCTTTTATTTCTGTCCTTTATTTTCTTCTTTCACTTCGAAAAAAAAAAACTTTATTATTTATCTAATCAGCCCAGTTCGAATCAATATGATTCACCCTAGATGATTGGGTACTGTTATTGCCTGGGTTTTCATAAATTATTTTGGTTGTGTACTGCCAAAACTTTGTACCTAATGAAATAGCTCTAACTCCAGTTTAGATCATGTTCAAGGACTGTCTCCTTACAGTCTTTGTAATGAATTTTCTGGTTTTATAAAAATTTAATAATTATAATAGTACCACTTTGTCAAAATTATATTAGCACTGCATCCCAATGTATAGGAACAAGTGTGTGTGACATATACATATGTACATAGTATTCTTGCACTGTGTGTATACTGTACATATATTTATGAAGTCTATAGTATTTTACATGATAGCATACAAAGTAATTACTTTTAATATTGATTATGACTATTTTAAATATGATAAATCCTAAAAATCACAATCATTCAGTTGACTAAATTCAGAGGTAATAGTGACTTTTTTAAAAGTGAAGTAAAGTCTAATGCCTTAAATTAAGAGAAACTGATGAAATGAAAAGTTTAAATTAGAGTAGTTTTTGTTTAACTTCATTGTTTTTCTAAATTCAAGGAATTTAGGTTCGTTGTTTTTCTTGTCTTTTAAAAAAAATTCTCTTATTATTAGGAACATGATAAACACTTGCATATAAAGAAAGAAAAAAAGAGTTATACACAGAACAGCCCATCTGTTATCCGCCGCAAATTCCAAAACTGTCCTGCTGTCTGTCTGTCTCTCTCTAAACGTCCTCCTCTCTTCTGTGCATTTTCAAGCTATTTCATTTATGCTTTTTTCTTTCTTTTTCTTGGCAATCTTTTCCCCTCCCTCATAACTCCTACTCTCCTCCCTCTCCCTAAAAAGCCTTCCCTTGTGACAGATAAGCATAGTTAAGCAAAGTGAATCTTGTTAGCTATATCTGAAAATGTTATGTCTCATTCTGTACCTTCAATCTATCACCTCTGCATTAAGAGAGAGCAAATATGGTTACTCAGAGATCTGATTGGAGTCATGATTGGTCACTGCATTGATCGCATTTCTTCAGTCTTTCAGAGTTGTTTTCCTTTGCAGTGTTTTTTTTTGTTTTGTTTTTAAACATTATATAACAACTTTACAGTTTATAAATTTGTCTTATAAATTATTCTTAGCAAATATTTGAAGGGATGTCATTTGAAGAATATTGGTTAGGTAATTCATATTTTCCACAAATGCTTTGATGTAGCTCAGAGTTAAACATAAAATAAGGCCATGAAAATAAAAATTAAACAAAACGTAGTTTAAACAAAATAAAGAAATAAATGTATTAGGTACTTGAAATGAGGTAGTTCTGCTGGTGAGCATTTAATTTAGCCCTTTGATTTCTTAAATGGTGCTATTGTTTGTTCTTAATACCTGATCAGAAGGAAACAAGTATTTGTTGGTCCGGAGATAACAAACCTTTTATGGACATTTCTAGGCGAGAGAGAGGAGAGAGAGGGGGAGAGAGAGGGACAGAGAGGGACAGGGAGGGAGGGAGGGGGAATGAGAGAGAGGGAGAGGGAGAGAGAGTGAGTGAGTGAGTCCATGTATCCTTAGGTAATAGACACTGGGTAGCTATATCTTACATACATCTTATATACAACCAGACCTTTGCAAAAGATAAAAAAATGGTCTTCAAATTGACACTTCTTATCTAGCCTTTTATCTAGGATATATGATTAAGTTGTAGCTCAAAGGCATTTCACTAGGGAACTAAGCTAGTACTTAGTCTGGGTGGGTTGCTTTCTGATGCTTTATCTTAAGAAAGGGATCAAAATAGCTTAGAAATGCAGTAAAATAGTGTAGACAGAAGGTAAGCCATGGAGTCAGGAAGGTCTGGACTTAAGACCTTTTGCTAACACTGTATCACTGTATAGAAATCGTTTCTTAAGGTCCCAGGCAGCTCTAGAAGACTGTAATTAACTAACTAGCTGCTGATCTGCATTTGTGGAGGTAAATCTCCTTCCTAAAACTTCCCCACCAATTGAACAATAGGGTCACTGGTTTCTTGACCCTGCCAACCCCCTTCCCATAGTAGTTTGGAGACCTTTGAGCAATGGATAGATATTTATTAGATTGCCTCTTTAAAAATTTCAGATATCTCAGATGAACTCATAGAGCATGCTAAATTAGTCCATGCTGATATTATTTGTTATTGATTAAAGATTTTAGTGTAATAGATAACTCAATAGACATTTGACATTCTTTTGTGAAACTTCCTTATTCTAGTTTGTATTCTTTTCTAATCTGATGACCACACCTCCCATTCCCCAACCAAAATAAATTTAAAAAATTTTTGTATCTTTTTTTCTTTTGGATCTCAGAGTTAGTCATAAAATATGGAAGAAACAATTGTGTAACATTGTGTAGCAATGTACATCTTCCAAGGAATGAGCTGTCATATATTCACATGGAAAATAGATTTTACTTCCTGGTAAAAGGAAAAAAGAAATTCTTATGTTGCAATTAAGTTTTGAAAAAGGAGTTTCCTTCAGAACTTGTCACAATGTGACTGCCCTAACAGCTTTTATGTTTTTGTATCTCTAATTGAGCTTCCTAGACAAAGGTCGTAAAACCTGGGGCATTGTGGATTTTTTTGATTGAGCAACTACCAAGTGTCCTTTGCGGAGAGGAGTTGAAGTAGAAGGAGGTAGCTTGGCATGGTAGAGAGTTGATGTCAGAGTTAGGAAGACCTTTATCCGCATTCCCCCACAGACACATACTTACCTGTGTAACTCTGTACAAGTCATAACCTCTCAGTGGTCCAGGCAATTCCAAAACTGTACATTGCAGAGTATATGCTAATCTGTGTTGCTAGATCTATCAGGAAGGAATTCTATACTTAATATTTGAAAATCATGACTTTCCTTTGTAAGCATTTCATTCCTTCATGAAAAGACTGAATGACCTTTGTAATTAGTAGCTAACAGTTATTAAATCTTAGAGTATGAAGGAAGTTGAGGATACCCGTTTATTCATCAGGCTAATTCATGAGCTTCTTTTAATCTTTCTTGCCAGTACTGAATGACATTTCATTTATCAGCCCTAAGAGAGATAGCAAAGAATATACAGTGACTAAAATAACATCCCCTATGTCTCCCTCCCACCCCAAACTCTTATTAAAAACATTGCTGAAAAAAGAAGAGGCAGCATATTATAGTGGATAAAGCTGTTTTCAGAGCCAGGAAGCTCCGTGTTTAAATTCCATTCAAATAACCTCCCAATACCTTAGCAAACTCTCTGAGGCTCTAAGGCTATGTATTTTAGAGAAGGTGCTGACCTGCATTGGAAAGGGAGGGTTTCCTCATCTCTGAGTTCTCTATACCAATGAAATCCCAGTTCTAGTCCTTTGTCCCTCTCTCTGTTGGTGAAAAAAAAATTAATGTTCTTGTTATGGAAGTTGCTTTTGAAAGTCGAATGATTTTTTTTTCAAAGTCAACAAATTGACATCACTCTATTTTTGTTTTCATGGAATGAGCTCTTCAGATTTGTTTTCCTTACAAGGACAGAGGGGCTTGGTATGTTTGATTATTTTGTTACCATCAAAATGAAATAGAACATATCATGGGAGGTTGGAAATTCACTTAACCCTCTGGGTCAGCCCATCTCTCAAATGTATAATTAGGCATTGTTCTCTGCACTCTCGATGACTTGAAGGGTTGGATTATTCAGCATTTAGCCAGAGCAAATGATCTAAATCAAATCAAACTCTGGAATGCTGTGTGGACCTTTTCTACTTATT
The DNA here is from genome assembly GCA_028646595.1 of Phalanger gymnotis. Taxonomy (NCBI): domain Eukaryota; kingdom Metazoa; phylum Chordata; class Mammalia; order Diprotodontia; family Phalangeridae; genus Phalanger; species Phalanger gymnotis. Next base: position 164,523,602 of record CM053624.1, on the reverse strand, counting down.
TCCTATTCTGACTGGGGGATTAAGAAAGTCAGTGTTTTTTGTTTTTTTTTAAGTTTGACAGTCTTAGAGGAAAGAGTAGGAAAACAAAATAATTTTAAAAATCATTACATTTCTTTGTATATCCTAGATAAAAATTTAGTCAGGTGAGTCGTATGATTAGATCATCATTTCCCCATAGTATTTCAGAACTTCAGAGACAATGTGGCTTAGTATATGGAGGGCTTGTTTTGGAGGCAGGAAGATGTGGGTTTGGGTCCAGACTGACACATTCTTGTGTTACCATGAATAAATAACTTTTCAGTGACCTAGGTTATTCTGCAAGTATAAATTAGAGATGACCTGTAGATCTGCCTTGGTACAGGACGTTTCTACCCTAGAATTTTCCCCACTCCAAGGAAGTCATAGGTGTAGACCCCCATGCCTATCCCTACAGCATGGTAACACACACACACTGTGTGTGTATAAAAATTCATATATGCAGAGACACTTAGCATTGGACTACTAGTAATTACATTCTCAGAAAGGTAGGGATGGAGTGTTACAAAGACCATAAAAACTTTTTAGCATAGTAGTTCTTGTAGAGCTTTTGCTTCTCTGATATAATCTTTGAATGCTTAGTGACTGCTTCACACTTAGGGCAGCTAAGTGGTGTTTCCACAATCTGGCTAGCAGCTTCTGTGGGGGTGTAAGATCCACCCACAGCCAGCACCCAGAAAGCTGCCAACAGCAGGTTCTTTTGATCTGCTTAACTAAGAAAAGCAAGGTGAAGGGGTTGACAAGCTTACTTTAATTCAGCATACAAATATCATTCACTTAGTTCAGGGGAAGAGACCAGCACACTGAACTTCAGAGCAAATTACAAACATCAACAGACAGACCCAATACAGATTCATAGTTACCAACATCTAGGTTCAGCCCGGGAGCTCAGAACAAGGGCTGGCCCAGAGTCACGCATGCCACCATAGCTGTGGGAATGAGTGTGTTGGTAAGCAAAATGTGCTCTTAGCACTTAGTTGGCCTTTTGTTTCTTTTGAGTAATTCAGTGCATTTCATTGAGTCTTACTAAGTGCTAAGCCCCAGGCCCAAACCCCTATTAGGTGTAAATCCTATGTGGGTATGGATTGGCAACTAAGGTGGGGCCCAAGGTAGGGCTACCTCCAGGGAGGGCCTAGTTTACATGTCTGGGACAGCAGAGGCTCTTAGACCACACGGGTTTAAGTTGCCTCTTTGTGACGATTTTAGGTCACGTGGGTGAGTCACATGTGTGACTCACCCCTCACATGTGACTCACCCCTGACTCTGAAAAAGATATAAAACCAGGGATTGGCTTTCTCTTCTTTGGAGCTCATTCCTGCAGCAGTGGGGTGCGTGACTCAGGGCCAGCCCTTGTTCTGAGCTGCCAGGCTGAACCTAGATGTTGGTAACTATGAATTGTATTGGGTCTGTCTGTTGATGTTTGTGATTTGTTTGTAATTTGCTCTGAAGTTCAGGGTGCTGGCTTTTTCCTCTGAACTAAGTGAATGATATTTGTACGCTGAACTGAAGTAAACTTGTCAAACCCCTTCCCCTTGCTTTCCTTAGTTAAGCAGATCAAAAGAACCTGTGCTGTTGGCAGCTTTCTGGGTGCTGGCTGTGGGTGGATCTTACACCTCCACAGAAGCTGCTAGCTGGATTGTGGAAACAAGTGGTGCAGTGCATAGAACACTGGGCTTAGAGTCAGGAGGACCTGAGTTCAAATTTGGCCTCAGATACTTCCTAGCTATGTGACCCTGGGCAAGTCACCTAACCCTGTTGGCCTCAGTTTTCTCATCTGTAAAATAAGGAGAAGGAAATGGCAAACCACTCTAGTATCTTTGCCAAGAAAACCTCAAACAGGGACAAGAAGAATCAGACAGGTCTGCAAAACAACCAAACACACGTACTTCACACTTATGAGACAGAAAAGAAATGCAAATCAAAACAATCCTGAGATTTCATTCCATACCATTTATTTTATGAGGAACTTATATTTTAATATGAGAAACAATGGAAATTTATAGAGTCAACCTAAGTGTATACCCACAGAAGCATTAAAAGGAAAATTAAGACTTTATGGCCAGTGTTCAGAGGAGTTGATGTTTTTGATTGTTTTTCACTTCTTTTTAAAATACATTTTTATTTATTTGGTAAAATATTTCCCAATACACATAAAAATTTTAACATTCATTTTAAAAAATTTTTGAGCTCTAAATTCTCTCTTTTTTCTTCTTCCCTTTAAGAAGGCAAACAATATGATATCGATTATACATGTGAAGTCATGAAAAATATTTCTGTATTAGCCATGTTGCAAAAGAAACCACACACAAAACCCCAAGAAAAGGGAAAAAAAATTAAAAATATGCTTCAATCTGTACTCAAAAGTTTACCACTTCTCTTTCTGAAAGTGGATAGTGTCTTTCATCATGGGTCCTTTGGAATTGTCTTGGATCCTTGTCTTGATAAGAGGAACTAACTTTCACAGTTGATTGTCTTTAATATATTGCTGTTAATTTATACTATGGTCTTTTATACTACAGCTTGTTCAGTCAAAGGCATTTTCTTGATTTCCAATTCTTTGCCACCACAAAAAAAAAAACTGCTATAAATATTTTTGTACAAATAGGTCCTTTCCCCTTTTATTTGATCTCTTTGGAATGTAGAACCAGTAGTGGTATTGCTGGATCAAAGGGTATGCAGTTTTTTAGCCATTTGGGCATAGTTCCAAATTGCTCTCTAGAATGGTTTAATCAGTCTACCAATTAGTGTCCCAATTTTTCCACATCTCTTTAGCATGTCATTTTTCGTTTTTGTTAGCTAATCTGATAGAAGTAGTTTCTCAGAGTTGTTTTAATTTGCATTTCTCTAATCAGTAATGATTTAGAGCATTTTTCTTGTGAGTATTGATAACTTTGATTTCTTCTGAAAACTGCCTGTTTCATATCCTTTGACCATTTATCATTTGGGGAATGGCTCTTATTTTTATAAATTTGTTCAATTCTCTATGTATTTAAGACAGGAGGCCTTTATCAGAGAAGCGCTATAAAAATTTTTTCCCCTAGTTTCCTGTTTTCCTTTTAATTTTGGCACATTAGTTTTGTTTGCAAAAAAGATTTTTAATTTTATGTATTAAAAATTATCTATTTTATTTCTCATATTCTTCTCTGTATCTTCTTTGGTCATAAACGCTTTTCTTATCCATAGATCTGATAGGTACATTTTTCCATGCTGCCCTAATTTACTCATGATATCACTCTTTATGTCTAAATCTTTTATCTATTTTGAAAATATCTTGGTATGTGGTGTAAGACGTTGATCTGTGCTTACTTTCTTCTAAACTGCTTTCTACTTTTCCTGGCAATTTTTGTCAAATGATGAATTCTTACCCCCAAAGCTTGGTTCTTTGGGTTTACTAAACACTAAATTATTATGGTCATTTACTATTTTGTATTATGTACCTAATCTATTCCACTGATCCACCACTCTATTACTTATCCAGTACCAGATTGTTTTCATGATTACTGCTTTGTAACATAATTTGAAATCTGGTACTGCCACTTCATACTTTTTATGGATGGACAATCAACCAACCTCATAAATGAACAGAAGGAAAGTGGGCTGGATTTCTTTTGGGAAACTGTGTGGTACTTATTTTCAAATAAAATTTTATTTTTATCTTTTAACATTGCTTAAAATTTCCTCTGTATCTTTCCTCCCCCAACCTAGTCATTTTTTATAACTATCATTTTTTTAAAAAGGGAATAAAAAATTACATTATATATCACACTTTGTTTATCTGTTTCCCCACACATCATCATGTACTTTGTTTTTAATTTTTTGCTATCACAAAAGGTGCTGCCATAGATATTTTGGTGTATACAGAGACTTTCATCTTGTCAGCGAACTCCTTAGAGTATAAGCCTAGTAATGGAATCTTTGGGTCAAACTGTATGAGCATTTTAATTGTTTTATTTGCATAATTCTTTGTTTTTCAAAATGATTATGCTGATTTATAACTGCACCAATAATGCACTTGTATTTCTATCTTCCCATTACCCTTCCAACATTGACTATTACTTCTTTTTTCACCTTTGCCTTTTTGTGGAGTGTGACTTGAAGCCTCAGGGCAGTTTTGATTTGCATTTCATTATTAGTGATGGAGCATCCTTTCATTTGGTTGTTAATGGTTTGCATTTCTTTTGAGAACTGTTCTTATCTTATGACTTTTAGTCATGTGCATGTGTGCCTGTGCCTGTGGTTGTGTGCGTGTGCACGCGAGTGTTTGTGTGTGTGTGTGTGTTTTGCGGGGGCAGTGAAGGTTAAGTGAACTCACAGCTAGTGAGTGTTTGAGGCTGGATTTGAACTCTGGTCCTTCTGACTTCAGGGCTTGTGCTCTAGTGTGTGTGTGTATTCTGTTAGTTTTTTATACCTCTGCCATACCAAGTCCGTATCTGAGAAATGTGGTACAAGGATTTTTTTTCTTTCAATTGAGATCTTGTTTCAGGCTCACCTAGATAAGGACATACCCATATTGTTACAGATGAGCAACCTTCTTAGCTGCAGGGAAACTCTTGAAGGAGCTTCCTGCTTCCCAGCACACAGTCACATGAGACTATGGAGGAGGAAAGTAGAAGTTGTCTCTGGCAGCTGGTCTGAGTGGTGGAACTACCACTTTCACCTTTCTGCATGTGTGAGAAGTTACATGCGAGCCAATCAAAAGCCTCTATTTGTACATGTCTTCTATCATGGAGCCCCTCGAAAAGGGGTAGAGCATACCGAGCAAAAGGAGCCCAGCTTTAGGGATAACACATGTGCTCTGAGTTATTTACTGTTGCACGTGTGATACCACAAGAGGCCCAACTTCAGGCGCATTCCCTAGTAGGGATGGCCTTTCTAGACATGTAGGCAGAAGATATATTTCTGGAACTAAATATTTTGTCCTTTTTGGTATTTTTGTGGCTTCGTTATTCCTGAGCATATATTTTTTTTTAAACAATGCTGTCTTCAAGGCTCAAAGGAACTTAGTATGCCACAGCCCTGCTAGTGTTCATCATGTGCCTTTTATGTTTTTATCCTTGATAGTGCTGTTTTTGGTTAGTGGTGATACATTTCATCCGTTTGGCCAATGATGGTCCCTAAGATTTCTTGTCATAAAGCCATGATAATATAAATAGAAGGAATGATGAATGCTTTGTCCTACATACTTTCTCCCAAGTAGAGTTGTTAAAACTGTTTTAAAGGAAGTCTGCATTTTGTGGTGTCCCACAGTTTTTGAGTAGTTAGCCATAATCTTTTTAGCATGAAAGTATATTGGAAGTCCTATCTATGGAGGAACCATGGACTTTCAAAATTGATTCTTTCTCTCTTTTTTTAAATATTGTCCCCTTCTACTGCTTCTCTTCCCCAAAAGAGTCTTCTATTATAACAAATAAGTATAGTCATTTAAAAGAAATGCATACATCGACCGTGTCTGAAAATAAATGTATTATTCCACATCTCTAGTTCAATATCTCCTAGCAGAGAGAAAGGAAGCGTGCTTTACCATTAGTCTACTGAAGGACCTGGTTGGTCACAGTAATGATTAGAGTTCTGAAGTCTTTCAGTGTTGTTTTCCTTTGCCTTATTGTGATCTGTCTACATTGTTCTGATTCTGCTTATTTCTCCTGGCCATCGTAGAGATGTGCACAGAAGGTTTTTTCCAGATATCCTGGCACAACCCTGCAGACGTGTTCCCTTTGGACTTCCCCCTCCTCTCAGAGAAAGTAAATAGCTTTTCAGTAGAACTGCAAGACATATCTACACACCCCATATGCACTGGTATTCACAAGTTTCTCTGAACTTTCCATATGCATGATTTCTGAATTACATTCAATATTACATATGATAATTTGTTTAGTCATTCCTCTAATTCATGGTACTTAGTTAGATGAGCATAACCGAAGCAGGAAGGCTTCCTGATAGAGAAACAGAGCTAAGCATGTGCCAGGAAGATCAAACCACTGCTTCTTCTCCTCAGATCCATATGAGAAAGCCCAGGGCCCTAGACTCAGAGCCATTAGAACAAGAGTGCTTTCCAGGCCACCTTTTGGCCTGGCGCTAATGGAGCCATTATTTTGGAGAACATCCCTTGTGGAGAAGGGATCTGTCATCCCAGATACCACCAACACCAACTGGTGACCAGTACCATCAAGGGCAGATAAGCTTAAGAATCTCAGGGACTCTTCATGACCCCAGATGACCAGCTTTGTTTCTAGCCCTTTCCCAAAGCTATAGTCCAAGAAAACCACTCTTGTGGAGGTGGAACGGGCCAACTTCTCCTGCAATAGCCTCTGAAGGCCCATGAAAGCAAACACGTACCCACAAAGTCCTTGCTATTGTTAAATGTTCAGCATCAGAAAGGGACTATAATTTTTTTGAAAATGGAAATGATACTTAACTCTACTAGCGTTTATTAAGCATCTACTATGTATATACACTATGGTAAGCAGGGTAAGCACTCCTTCCTGCCCAGGACCACAGACAAGATACATTGGCTGCATGGTACCCTAAAGACTTCTGGGCCCTTATATTTTACTTAACATATACAGATTTACAGCCTGTATTTTTCTGTCTCTTAGAATTTAGAATGTAAGCTTTTTGAGGAAAATTTACTACCTTAAATTTCTATTCGTGTTTCCAGTGCTTAGCATAGTGTTAAATATCTAATAAATTATTTTGTATCTGTTCATTCAACCACTTTGTTTCCACTTCTTTGCTACTGCAAAAATATTGCTGCTATTGCCACTATAAATTATTTTTATTCACATGAGATGTTTTCCTCTCTCAGTCTTCTTTTGGTTTGACTCTATGTTTAGTACTGATCTATGTAGTACTGATGGTTTAAGTGTATGTACAATTCAGTAACTTTTTGGGCATGATTTCATATTGTTTCTTAAAGTGATTGAGTCACTTCAAAGCTCCAGGCATTTCATTAATGTGCTTTTCAACATTGGCCATCTTCATCATTTTTTATCTTTTACTTTGGTGGATTTGAGGTGAAAAATAAAAAAAAAAATTTGCTTATTATTAGTGATTTGGAATTGATAATTTCTTCTAAAAACCTTTCACCTCTTTTGTCCACTTATCCCTCAGAGAATGACTTCATTTTTTTTCATGTACATTGGCTATCAGACTTTTGTCAGCAATATTTGCTGTAGAGGTTTTTTCCCTAATTGCTTTTCTTCTAAAGTCTAGCTGCATTGATTCTTTTCATGCAAAATCTTTAAAATTTTAAGTAATAGAAATGGTCTGTTTTATCTTCTTTGATCTTGTCTATTCTTTATTTAGTTAAGTATTTGTCCCTTAGCCTAGTTGTTCACAGTACATGAAAAGGAGGATTTTTGAAGGAATTTTTTTATAAGAATGACGGATGTTAATATTAATGAGGAATATTTTATTAAAAAAAGAATCTTTAGTTCTGTAACAGTAGTCTTGAATTTTACAACTTTTAAAGCTCATTTGAATTATTTTGGGAAATCAGAAGTTAATCTCTGACTTATTTCATAACTTTATAGTGTACTTAGAAGATATTCAGTTTAAAATTGTGATATTTGAATGCATTCTTAGATTTAAATTTTAAAATATTTTTATGCTTTGCCAGATATCTTGAAGATATAAAATGTGCATATTAAGCAACTGTAATAGATAATGAATGATAGTTTAGCTAGTTTAGGGCTCTTTAGAGCCCTAGGCCTTTCACAGTGCTTTGAATATAATAGAAACTTTAAATATTTGCTGAATTGAATTTTTTTTTTCATTGTAAGCTCTCTCATTAATGTTCAGCAATGCTGGACTTCAGGATTTTTTTTAAAATCTTTTTTTCATCCTTTCATTGATGTCTTTATTGAGCATTTATATTTTTCATAATTAGTACTGACATTTTTTCATGAAATTTACCCTATATATATAAAAAAGGTAATATGAAATAGTCACATTAAATCATAGGTCATAGATTTAAGCTAGAAAAGACCTCAGAAATCATCTAATTCCATTTCTGTCTTTTGTATAAACTGTGGTTCATAGAGTTTAAGTGATTTATCCAAGATCACAGATAATAAGTGATAGAATTAAGATACAAATCCATCACCTTTTCTGTCGCATCACAGCATTATGTCTTCTCTTTGTATGTTTCTAACTTATGCTTTTATAATACTCTAAAAAATAGTTTTTAGATTTTTCTGTTGAATTGTTTCTTTTTTAATGCTTTGTAATTGCTGTAGTCTTATTGGCAGCATGATTCAGCTTTAAATTTGATGGTCCCGAGTAATATAATCATTATATAACTTAATTTCTTCCTTGAAACTATTGAATACTGCCATGTTTCTTCTATTTCTTTCCCATCTCTCACTTATTCTTTTCAGTCTGCTTTAAAGCATTATGTAAGACAGGATTACTAAACTAATAATGAAAAAGATGTGAGAGTGTAATAGAAGATGGAAATATGTGGACCAGGCGATAATGCAGTTGACTAAATATTTAAGTATTTGAATCAAATGGATTCAAACTAGTTGGGTGACTAAATTGTTAATGGTTTAGTATAAACATGGTAGAAGGTCTCTAGTGGAGGAGTGAGTGCCCCAGGGATTTGTTTTTGGTCCTGTGCTATTTAAAATCTTTGTCATTGACTTGGATAAAGGTACAGATGCCATTGTCATCAAATCTGCAGATGACAAATCTGTGACAGATAGGTAACACATTGAATAACAGCATCTAAAAATATCTTGGTAGGCTAGAGCATTGAGCCATCTAGAATATTATATACATATATATATATATATGTGTACGTACACACACACAGAATATATAGAGTATTGAGTCATCTAATACATGACTAAGTTCAGTAGGAATAAATGTAAAGTCTTAAACTTCAGTTCACCTGAAAAACATCTGGGAGCATTAGACTGTGCTCATAATAAGTCATCAGTGCCAGTCAGTCACCAAGAAACATTTCATTACTCACTAGGTGCCAGATGTTGTGCTAACTGCTGGGAGTACAGATACAAGTAGAAAGTCACTGCCTGCTCTCAAGGAGTTTACCTTCTAATGGGGGAAGATAACACATACAATAGAGCTGAAAATGAGGTGGGAGAGGGAAAGGAATGGCACAAGAGCATAGCATAGAAAATCCAGAGAGTCAAGAGCCTGGAGAGAAATGAAGACATGACCAGCTTTGACCTTCTCTTTAAAATGGAGGTTCTGTTAGGAACCAGTTGACCATAGGAAGAGGGCTCAGGGCAGGAGGGTAGGAAGTCCAGGGATGGTGTGAGCTTCCAGGGCAAAGAGAGTTTTGGGACATTGTATAGAAGGTTTGGGAGACTCAGAAGTGCAGCCCGGACCATGTAATGTGGCCACCCACAAAGCTTATGTGATTCTGGTCTATGTTAAAAGAGGCTTTGCTTCAAAGAATAGTGAGGTCATAGGCCCCTCATCAAGCCTTATCTCTCTTTTTGTGTTTTGTTCTGGTCCCCACAGTTTAAGAAGAAAATTGATAACCTGGAGAGTTCTAGAGGGGTATAACAAGTTCAGTGAATGGCCTTGAATCCATGTCATATGAAGATCAGCTGAAGTAACTGCTCATGTTTAGTCCAGAGAAGACAAGAGTCATAGGGGACAAAGATCACGGTCTTTCAGTGTTTGAAATGCTCTTGTATGGAGGAGGGATTAGACTTTTTCCCTTTGGCCCTTGACCAGTAGCAACTGATACAAGTTGTAAAGATACAAATTTAGTCTTGATGTCAGGAAAACCTTCCTAACAATTAGAGCTGGCATGGTCTCCCTCTAGAGGGAGGGAATTCCATATGCTTGGAAGTCCTATAGCAGAGGCTGTTTGACTGTTTTAGTGGTGATTACCTTCCTGTATAAGTTTGACTAGATGGCCAATCCTGATCTATTACACTCTCACATTCTGTGATTCTGTGAAAATATTATTCTGTATAGAATGTTAGTATGGAATTATGGGGGCTTTAAAAAAAACCAATGGAATATCCTGTTTCCATCACTTTGATACTTGAACTGACCCGATTTCATCCATCTGTATGCTGTGTGTAATGGTGACTATAGCTACCGATCTGTACTTGCTTTGTGCCATCCCTGCCTCTGCCCTTTTAAGTTCACAGTGGAGGAGGTTTTCCTCTGGGTCATTTACATTTCATGTATACCAATAACACACTTGGGTTTTCCATCTGTTGTCCTTTCCTCTTGGTACATAATTGAATCACCTCCTCTTCTGATCCAATCTTTTATACTACTTTTTGTCATTAAGCCTCCTTATGCCATCTGTCTCACCACTGCCCTTTTTTTGACCCACAATGAAGACTAGTATGTGATTTATAGTGAAACATTGCATTAGCAGAGGAATATTTGTGTTAAAAGATCCCTGTGTGTCCATCTGTGAGAGAGAGAATGTGTGTGTATGTGTATGCACACACATGCACACGTGTGCGTGCATACTCATGTGCAGGAGAGAATAGGCACTTTGGCATGCATCTTATTCTCTTTTTTTCTGTTCATTTTGTACTAAGTTTTTCACTAATGAGTCATCATATATATTACCAAGAATGGTATTTACTCTTTTTGAGATTGATACTGTCAGCATTATATCATCTGAATAGGAGAGCGTCTGAAACACCTCACCATTTGGCCTCTCTGCTGGACATCCTTTGTTACAGTAGCAGTAACTTGTGGCTCATTTCTCTTTTATGCCTCTCTTGATACCAATAGTTAGAAAATTATTGAATAAAATTAATTCTTTATATCTATCAACAACAAGCCATAGAAAGGAAACCTGTTCTTTGGAAAGCTTGGTGTGAACCCAGCTAGATCTGCCAGAGCATTTATGGATGGAACCTGTGAAGAGAATAAATGGAAGAAAAATGGAACACATCTAGCAAAGTTTCTGTAGTGATCCATTTTTGTCTTTTCCCCGCATTTGGACTCTCACATCTTGTTCTTCCATGTACTATATGAGAAATGTAATAGCGCTTAAGAAAATGAGGTCATTAAATGCAGCTGGACCAGACCAAGTACACCTAGAAGAAATCCACAATGAAAACAACAGTTGCAAAAGTATCGATGGATCAATTTTTGAGCTTTCAGTGCATAGAGTGAGAGTGCTAAGCCTGGAGTCAGGAAGACCTGAGTTAAAATATAGCCTCAGACACTAGCTATGTGACCCTGGGCAAATCACTTAGCCTCTCTGCCTCAGTTTCCCCATCTGTAAAATGTGGATCATAATATCACATTGTGAGGACGAAATGAGATAATAATTGTAAAGTTCTTAGCACATCGTCTAGCACAAAGTAAATGCTCTATAAATGTTAGCTATTTTATATTTTCATCCCCAGAAATTAGCATAGCACTGTATCAGTATTTTTGAGTGCTTAATGCTTTTTCATTCATTCTTTCATACTATGTGCTAGGCTATACGCTAGGGATTCTGGATACGAAGACTGTAAAACAATTCTTTCTCCTGTCAAGGTGCTTGGGAGAGAGATTGGATTTATGCAGATAAATTAAGGAGTAATGGAGGTAGTGGGGAGATCCAGAAAGGAGGTGCCAGCTGAGCTGAGTGTTAGAAGCTTAGAATTATTTAAAAAAATGGCGTTAAGGAGGGAGTGAACTTGAGGCTTGAAGGGCAGCCTATAGACAGAGTCATGGAGGTAGGGCATGGAATGTTGAGTTTGGCCTTTAGAGGCTGATTTGTCTGCAATATAAACTGTGTGAAGGAGCAATATGAAATCAATATGGGAAAGTGGAAGGAAGCTTGGTTGGGCCAAGCTGAGGAGTTTGTATTTTATCCTAGAGGCAGTAGGGAGGTACTGGAGTTTTTTGAGCAGATGACTAATCAGATGACTAATCTGGTCAGATCTGTTTTAGGAAAGGTAATTTGTTAGTGATTTGGAGTGATGTTGGAGATAAGAGAAACTTGGGAACAAGGGCACCCAATTAGGATGCAATTGCAGTAGTCCAGGTGAGAGTTGAAGAGAAGGGGGCAGATGAAAGTTATTGTGGAGGTAGAATTGGTAAGACTAATGTCTTTCTTGAAACTGAATGTTAGACTGCATTTGATGAATTAAGAACTAGATATTCTGAAGAGAAATAGGAATAAATATTATTATTGTTTTCCCCCACCAAAAACCAAGCTTAATTGTTAGAAAATGTAATTTTTGGTAATTGCGATTTCTATTAAATCACCTGTACTTCCTCTGCAAAATACTGTGTAATCTCAGTAAATGAAATAAAGTTATCTCACATTTGGAAACTGGCCAAACAAATGTCTGCATTTTCAGTGACTGTTCATCACAATTGCTTTCTTGCATTTCATAATCAACCTGTTCAGGCAGTAATAGGGAACACTAAAAATACCATGTCAGGGAGAGTTGACATTTCTTGTAGTCAGCCTATAGTTTACATGAGCAAACCTTTCTGAATTGTTTCAGAACTGTAATCACTAGCTGTCAGAATCTTATTCCTTTGAGGGGAAGAAAATGACTGATTATTACATATACCATAAAAGTGCCAACTTATTAGAGACAGTTCTCAGCACATTGTTTATTTCTCTCCCCTCTCCCCCACTCCCCCACGTCCCTTCAGCATGTATTTGAACAGCATGTTAAAGGTAAGGAAACTTGAGTACAGAAGTTAAATGACTTGTCTAGGATCATATAGCTGAAAACTTACTTTATTGAAGACAAGCTAATATTTGTTATATTCTCTATGAGGTAAGTAAATTGTTACTAGAGCCATTACTAAATATTATTGCCAGTCATACTTGGGTATAGCTTAGGTTTTCCGGTATTCAATAATTCTGACTCACCCTCATTTAAAAAGTTTTTATTGAAGCCTTTAAAAAAAGAATTTCAATAATTTTGGATACTGTCCCTCATTTCTTGGGGTTTGGTTTCTCAGTAGGGTGGTAGGGCATCTGGTGAAAAAATGGCTAAGAAGTTTTCCACACACAGAATGCTCCACTGTGTTTTGTCATCTCTTCTTTGGAGAGAAGCCTGGTCATTCTGAGTAGTGATCAGTTTCATTTTTTTTTAACATCCTTTCTATTATATGTCTATAATATGTTTGTATTTTCTTGGCTCTAGATCCTTCACTTTGCAAGAATTCACATAATTTTTTTCAGTGCTGCTTAGTATTCTCCATATTCATTGTTTGTCATAACACAGTAATAGTCTGTTACGTTCTTGTACCTCAATTTCTTTTGCTGTTTTCTCATAGATGGGCATTTACTTTGTTTCCAGTTCTTTGCTACTACAATAAGTGTTGCTAAAAATATTTTAGTTGTACATCCATTTTTAGAGATAACCACTCAAGTGGACTTCCTTTAGTTTATTTATGAGAAAGGAAGTTATTTTCAGAAATAGGAAATAGCTGGGTCCCTGCAAACTTCTTCTTATAAATTTGGACTATCTTGACAAAATATTTTAATCATTCAGAAGACATATTTTGTCACTTGCTAGTAATCTTCCACTTGTTCACTGAATATACAATCAATAATGTTTTTCATTTTTGTCTTTTATATCCCTCATACCCAGAACATAATAAATGCTTCATAAATGTGTGCGTATGAGTAATATGTGTGTGTGTGTACGTATATAGAGAATGTCTGTGGGTGTATGGGGGATCTTCATTAAATATTGTGTGTTTCTATATAAGCTGGGTGGAGTAATGAATAGAATATTGGCCTTGGAGTCAGAAAGACCTGAGTTCAGATTTCTCTTTAGATATATACCAGCTCAGTGACAAATTATTTAACCTCTCTGAGTCTCAGTTTCTGTGTCTGTAAAATTGGGATAATAATAGCATCTACTTTGCAGGGTTTTTGTAAGAATCACACTAGATGATATGTGTAGAATGCTTTGAAAATCATAAAGAGCTCTGTGAATATTAGTAAGGATGATGTTCTTGGCTCTTTCAGGATATCAACCAAGAAATATAGTAATACTTCATTATATAGTATTCACTCATGGCAACCTATGAGGAACTCAAATGAGAATTAGAAGTCAGCACAAAAGCAGCAATGTTTTAAACTAGACCATCCGGTATTTGTTTAAAAAACTAGGTGGATCATTAGGAACTTACTAGACAACAGAGAGTCAGAAACAGCGGAACTCAGCTGAGTGTTCAATAAACTGGAAAACATAAATTACTTTTGAAAGAATTTCCCATTTGATTAAAAAAAACTGCTGGGAAAGCTGGAAAACAGTGTGCCAGAAAGTAGCTTTAGATCAACACTTTAAATCATATTATACAATTCATTCTAAATGAATTATATCTTAATATTAAAGATCACACCACAAAAAAACAACTAGAAGAGAAACAGATCAGATACCATTTAGAGTTAAGGATAGGAGATGGATTCTTAACCAAACAAGGGATAGAGGCAGTTAGGAAAGACAAATTAGATATCTTTGATGACATGAAATGGAAAATCTTTCATGCAAATAAAATTAATGTACCTTGGATATGAAGGGAAGTGGTTAAATGGGGGAAAATTGATCAAATATCTCTGATAAAGGGTTTGGCATTTAAGATATATGATATTAATGGATTGTAAAACCAAAAGCCATTTTCTGATAAGTGGTCAAATGATATGAGCAAACAATTCTCAAAAGAACAATTGCAAACTATTAACAGTGTGAAAGACTTCCCCCAATGATTAATAATGAGAGTAATCCACGTTTACCCCTGAACTTTGACCTCACACCCTTTTACCTCATACTTTGGCAAAGATGGCAAAAGATGAAAATAAGTCAATATTAGACAGATTATGGGAATATAGCAATCCAAAAAAATAAGATAAAAATATCTGAAACTGCCATAAACATAATATCTAAGCACCAAAATTTTTTATATAAAGTTATTACAGAAAAGCTCCCTCCTGTTCACTTTGAAACGTTTGACTGTTTGGTTTGATTATTGGGCATGTGGGTTTTCATGGAGCTCACTTAAGGTTTTTGGACAGGAGTTGATATGCCAGATAGTTTAGAGGAGAGTGAGCACTAAGGCAAGGAGAGCAGTTAGTGTTATCATCTAGTCATGAGACGGTTAAGGTTCTCCAGTAAAAATGGAAAAGGACTGAATGGGTGCAAGAACATTTCACGTTATAAATAGATGGGACCTAACGGCTAAGTCAATATGGGAGTGAAAGACAATGACCTAGAATCAAGTAGAATCACTTTATTTTCTTTTTATATTTAGGAAGTAATACATGTCTCTCTCTTTTTTAAAGACTTTCGAGGGGTTAAAATCATGTACATTCCTCGCGTGTTTTAATTAAATATATGAGAATTCATTGAAATCTTTAATGATTTTGTGATAATTCAAAAGTGATTCCTGCAATTGTCGAATAAATCACAGCATATTAGTGTGAGTGAATACAATTGTGCCATGAAAAGTGACAGATGTAAAGAATACAAATAAAGTATTTGATTCCTCAGAGCTAAACTCCACTCCCTAAAGATTGTTCTTCAGTGCTTATCCTTAAGATCATATAAAATTGCTAAATTATATTCAACCTTCGGTGAGTACAGTAGATTCTTGTGTCTTCTGTTATCTTTTAGAAATAAGGTGAAATTCTGCGGCCAGTCACAATATTCAGAAGCATGAGCATTTTATTATTGTTCAGTCATTCTGTCCTGTCTGACTCTATGTGGCTGAGTTTTCTTAGCAAAGAAACCACTGGAGTAGTTTGCCCAACCAGGGGTGAGGAATTGAGGCACATAGATGTTAGCTAACTTGCCCAGGGTTACACAGCTTGTGCCTGAGGCTGAATTTGAACTCAGATCTTCCTGACTCCAGGCCCTTTGCTCTATCCACTTCACAGTCTAGCTGATTTTTTTTTAAATCGTGGATTATCAGGAATAACATAAAGAATACTACCAACATTGTATGTCTTCTTAGTGAAGTCTGTTTCTTCTCAAGCTCCAGCCCACTCTTTTTGCTTCCCTTTATAGGTTACCAATGAAGAAATTCTGTTAGCAGGAATGAGGAGTATGATTTCCTGAATGCTAAAAGGAGGAACCCTTAAAAGTATTCATTTAGATTGAAATACATTTAAAGGGAACTAAGGATGTTTCTAATTTCCACATAAAAACGACCTAATTAATTCTAAGTGTAAAAGATGCCTTGTCCTCCAAGGCAACATGGTGCAGTGGGTAGAGAGTCTGTAAGACATGAGTTCAAGTTCCACCTTTGACGTATGCTGACAGTGTGACCCTGTGCAAGTAATTTAACCTCATAGTGCACCAGCCAACTCTCTAAGATTAAAAGTTGCAAAGCCAATATGTGTCATTTGAGGAGAGTTTCCTTACCAGCCATTATTGACACCAGTAAAACCACAAGTCTTCCCCTCACCCTACAAAAATTGGGGTCTTAGTGTTTTCGATGTTTCTATACTAGTTATACTTCCTATGCTGCCTCATCATGTCTGCAAACTTCCATATTAGAGACAAGCTTCCCATGTAAGGGAGGACTTAAATGAGTCCGTTTGTTCTAATGATGTTATTCACTGTATTTCTAAGATTTAATAAATTATGAGCTGACTTGGAAGAATTTGTGGTTACCTTGTACCACCAATATATTTAGTATGATAAGTAGTTTTCCCTTTTATGTTTCTAAATCAAAAGCAGGTTCATTATAGATGGCATTTATTAATCCAAATATATCAGAATACAAAATGAGCAGGTTATATAGGTTAAATACAATTAGTAAAAGACTGGAATTTTAAAATTCACAATCTCAAAAAGTCAAGAAAATTGGGCGTTCACTATCAAAGTGAAATTAAAAAAATAAAATGGGATATGTATAATTGATGCAATAGGAGTAGAGAATTATCAGATTATAATGTAAAAGTTGTGAGTATCTAAGCCTTTATCCTTTTTTTCTTAACCCTTTTGCGGCTTTTTGGTATTTTTCCCCCTTTTTTTGTCTTATTCCATGTCCTTTCACAGTAAGACTTTTAATGCTGATATTTCTGACAAGTAACTACAGGGAATATGCTTCATTTCAAGTAATGTGCTTAGTTTTTCCCGTGCTGCCTAATACTTCACTGAGAGACAAAGGAATGCGCTTTGTTCTCTGCCAGTGTAGTTGATTGTAGCTCTGCAGTTCCCAGAACATCTCCAGGGCAGTTTAAACTTCATTGAAACAAGGAAGGTGAGCTCAGCGGGCTTAGAACATCTTGAGGGGCTTATTTTGAAAGAAGGGATGTAGAGAATTTGTAGGCACTTGGTGACAGAAACAGCAAAAGTTTGAGTATTATGCAGAATATTTCCTGGAACTTTACAAAAAACTTAGGTATGAGAACCAGAAGAAGAGATAGGATAGGTCAGCCTAGAGGTGTTTTGGAGCATCATCATCCTTCATAACTTTATGTAATGGCAAATGCTGGACTTGGAGTCAAGAGCACTTGGGTCTGAGTCTCTTCTCTTATATTTAATTAGGTTTGTGATTCTGGCTAAGTCACAACCCCTGAGCCTCAGTTTCCCCATCTGTATAATGGGGATAATAAGGATACCTATCTCAGGATTGTTGTGAGGTTCAAATGAAATCATTTATTTATAATACTTTGTTGTACCTTACTTAACCTGCTATATAGTATTACTGGACTAGGTGACCTCTGGGATACCTTCCATCAGACAGCTAGCTAGCTATCCAGCTTTTGTATAGAATGATCCATTTTAAATGTCCTAATAGCAGTTCTAAATAAAGCAGGGAGAGAACCTTTTGTCAGTTCAAGGCTGTTCTAATCGTTTCCAACAAGAAGGGTTGGTTTCTATTACATATAGGTAGTTTCTACTGCTTATAGGTAAACAGGGAATGGACACACAATTCAGAGCTCCTGATTATACTTTGCAGAAATTAGGGGAACCTTACACAACAGAGATGGTTCCATAACCTCTCCTACTTACTTTCTCCCTGCCCGCTCCCATTTCTATTGACTTTGGTAGGGTGGGTTGCCATTAGTGAATATTGTGAATATTCAAAACTACAAACTTTTGATTAGTAAATAGAAGGATTTCTTGTATATCATTTGAAATAGAATTTAATTGAATTCATAATAGGAGGCATTTATTTTTACTCAGTGAGCATATTAAAAGTTGCCAAAATATGAGGGATACTATCATAGTCAAGTAGGAACTCCAGAGAAAATATCTTTGTCTTTAGCTACCTGCATTAAAAATAGATGGCCTTATACCCTTTGACCTAGCAATACCACCACTAGGTCTGTATCCCAGAAGAGATTTTAAAAAAAAACCAAAAAGGAAAATGACCTATATGTACAAAAATATTTATAGCAGCTCTTTTCTTGGAGTAAAGAATTAGAAACTGAGGGGATGCCCATCAGTTGGGGAATTATGATTATGGTAGAATGCTATTGTACTATGATGAGCAGGATGCTCTCAGAAAAACCTGAAAAGTCTTGCATGGGCTGATGCAGAGTGAAATGTACTGTGTACAGAGTAACAGTCATATTGTAGGATGATCAGCTATGAATGATTTCGCTATTCTCAGCAATACAATGACCCAAGACAACTGAAGGACTTATGATGAAAGATACTATCCATCCCCAGAAAAAGAACTGAAAGGTGTCTGAATACAAATACTGTTTTTTACTTTATTTTTCTCAAGTTTTTTTTAATCTTTTTTTCCCCCACAACATGACTATTATGGATATGTTTTGCGTGAGTATACATGTGTAATCTGCCGTGAATTGCTTGCCTTCTCAATGAGGAGTGATGGAGAAGGAGGAAGGAAGAGAATTTGGAACTCAAAGTTTTAAAAACAAATGTTAAAAATTGTTTTTTTACATGTAACTGGGGAAAAATAAAATACTAAATAAATATCAAAAAAATAGACAGCCTTTAAAACTACTGCTTGAGGGGCGGAGCCAAGATGGCGGCTGGGAAGCAGTGACTGGCGTGAGCTCCCCACCAAGTTCCTCCAAAAACCTATAAAACAATGGCTCTGAACCAATTCTAGAGCTGCAGAACCCACAAAGTGGCAGAGGGAAGC
>CM053624.1:164478092-164504025 GCA_028646595.1 Phalanger gymnotis | reverse complement strand
TTGTCTTTATATTTCTAGTTTGACTTTTCCTAAACCCAGTGTCAGAGTATTGAAGATATGGATTCAGAGAATTTTAAAAGAATGGTTATAGTAAAATTTGAGCATTTACACTCCAAGAATTGCACCAGGGAACTCTGCAATCAATCAATAAGCATGTATTCAGCATCTGTTATTTGTTGGGCAAGTGTTAGGCATTAAGGACCCAAAAAAAAGGAAGTGAAAAAGTCTTTGACCTCAAGGAACTTACATTTTGTAGGAGGAAGGACATAACTTGTACACATATATGTGTATTACCCTCCCTGAGGCTGCTTCCCCAATTCCCATTTGTATGGTCAAGCTAGATCCTTAGAAGGTGATTACTATTTTTTCTTAGGTTTTTAAAAGTAACTCTGAGTCTGTTTTGTAGCACCATTGTTTACAAATCCCAACCAGGGTTCTTCCCATTGATTACCGGCCAGTAGCTGTAATTAGCTTTTACCAAAGGTATTTACCAAGGTGAAATAGCAAGAACAATTGTTATAGAATGAAACATTTATAAAAATGTTTTAAAAAGGGCCCCTCTGTGCCAGGGACTTAACTAAAAACTGGGGTGGGGTGAGGAGGGAAATAGTCTCTGCTCACAGAGCACTCACAGTCCAAGTACAAACAAGAGAGACAGGATGGACGGGATAATCTTAGGGGGAAAGCATTAAGGGAGATTAGACAAGTGGGCTTTGAAGAAAATAGGATTTTGTCTGAGAATTTGGAACTAAAATTTTTTTTAAAATGTTAAAAACTTTAATTAGGAAATATTAACTCAAATAAATAAAATGTATTTTTTTTAAAAGGAAATGGGATTTTATCTGGGAAATGAAGTAAGTTGGGAAGCCAGGAGAGGGAATAAGAAGGGTGAGAATTCCATGTGCAGGGGATAGTCAGTGAGGATGCACAATTGGGAGACGGATTGTTCAAGGAACCC
This sequence comes from Phalanger gymnotis, assembly GCA_028646595.1. Lineage (NCBI taxonomy): Eukaryota > Metazoa > Chordata > Mammalia > Diprotodontia > Phalangeridae > Phalanger > Phalanger gymnotis. Next base: position 164,503,067 of record CM053624.1, on the reverse strand, counting down.
CACCTGCATCACAGTATCAGAGTGTATGAAGAGGAAAGGTAGGAGGGGGCCAGGTAACAGGATTGCCTTCCTATTAGATCGCATATTGAATCAAAGACTAAATAGTTGTCTCAATTGTTATTTTACCATTCCTAAAATCATCATGCTGTCTTAGTGTTTTTTCTGTCAAAATTCACAATATTAGTCTTTATTTGTATTACTTTCACATCACTTCAGTAGGCATTTATTGAGTGCTTGCTATATGCCAGGCACTGTGCTAGGCATAAAGAATACAAAGAAAATAACAAAACAATTCCTGCTCCCAAAAGTTTGATTACTTTTCCCTGGCTAGGAACATCATCTACTATGTTATTAAAACAATGGAGGAATATAGCTTTTTGTTCAGCTAGGAGCAGCTAGTGTTACAGTGGAAGACTTAACCTTCTTAAGTTCAAATCTGGCCTTAGACACCTGTTGGCCTCAGTTTCCTCATCTGTAAAATGAGCTGGAGAAGGAAACTGCAAACCACTCCAGTATCTTTGCGAAGAAAACCCCAAATTGGGGTTATGAAGAGTCAGATATGACTGGAAAAAAATGACAACAACACCTTTAGAAGGAGTATATTACCTCTAGAAATAAAGCTGCACCTTCAAAGTCATGGGAATAAATAGGAGCTCCTTTCTGGATTTCCTGTAGGTTCAGATACACAAGCATGTCAAACTTGTGTATGCTTTATAATCAAGGTGTTTCTAAGTCTCCAAAAAAACTCATCAAATTAAAAGGGGAAAACTGAATGAGGCAACTAAATTGAGACCATGACTGGTTTCTACCCTGAAATTTGCAATTTGTTTAGAGGCCTCAGAAATGAAAGGTTGAGTTTGACTGATTTTATTTGTCTTCATTGCTCTTCAAAGCATAATCAATCTATCTAATTTTTCATTGGTGATAATTTTGCTGATTGTAATGTGGGGCCTGCTGCTGATGAGAATGTGACATTTAAATGTTATCTTTGCCTTACTTTTCGAGATAAATGCTAATTTTCTAACTTGTCCAAGTTGAATTTGAGGAGAAGTTAAGTCTGTAGAAGCTAAAATGCTTCTGTGTTGTAGGAAATTCAATAAATAGAAATTTGTTTATCACTATATTACACAATTTATATTGATTAAAAGATGAATTTGTATTTGACAGTCCATTTTCATACCTTTTTAACCCCCTCCAAAAAATCTTCATCCTAGTCTATTTTTGTTGAAAAAAAAAATAGCTCGTCCTATTGAGAAGCACTAAAGAACATAAATTGAAAAACATAGTTGACTTGGGATAAAATAAATATTTCCGTATATTTAAAACCATCTGTCTCAGACATCATTGTTTTTAGTTCAGGTCTTAAATGCCTCTGAGCTAGATTATTAAAATACTGTCCCTTTTGATCTTTTTTCTGAAGTCTCTCTCCAGCTTCTACACATGTACCAAAGTGATTTTTCTTAAGAGTGGATCTGATCTTGTCACTCTAGGATAAAATAGAAACCTTTCTTTCTCTTTGGCTTTTAGAGCCAAGGTACCATTATCAGATTTCCCAATCTGATAATTTCCCTGTACTCTACAATTCCCCCCCCTCCCAATCTCTGTGCCTCTGTACTGGCTGTTTGTAAGCTTGGCTGCTGCCTCAGATGTTTTCTGGCTTTGTAACCCTGGGCAGGACACTTAACCTCTCTTTCTCAGTTTCCTCATGTATTAAATGAGAATACTAACAATAGAACCTACCTCACAGGGTTGTTCATAGGAACAAATGAGTTAACATTTAAAGTGCTTTGTAACCTTAAGAGCTATGTAAGTAGTAGATCTTACTAGAATTCCTTACTTCTATCAAATACAACCTTTTCCATGAAGGTTTACACTATCTTTGCCATTGCTGGTGCCCTACCCCCTTGCATAAAGGTGATGGATTCTATCAGTCAATTACTTCATCTCATCCTGCCATCTTTTCATCAGGTAGGAATTCCTCTTAGTGAATCATTCAAAGGCTTTAAGGTAAATGTGAATACTCTAGTTAATCAAGTGGGAAAGGATTAGAGGGTACAATGAAATGATGCTCTATAGGAAGCTTATTAGGATAGGTTGAGGAGACTCAGTAACTCGCTGTGGGGTTTAGATCAAAGAAGAAGCAAATTTAGAACCCAATATTCCAGTGTCTAGCCAGCTCAGTGGTGAAAACAGGTCCTGAGACACAATCCCTTGAGGACAAGGGGAAGAGAAGCCTCTTTTGAACACGAGAAATGTTCTTGTGAACTTCAAAAGGTCAGAATATTTGGATCTTCCATGGGGGTCCCAGCAGTGTCTCCAGAACAGCTTTTATCAAGTGTCCATTTTGAGGAGCCAAAGATAAGCTAGAGACAATTAGGAAAGCCACATTTGGACTCTTCAGTAAGCCCAGGAGAAAGCCTAAGGGAACATACTAAGTTCTCTATAGAAACAAGGAAATAACCTTCCATCTAAGCAGGGGTTCTGCATTGCCTCTGCCACATGGGCTTTCTAAGCTTGAGCCTGCTTTCTCCAGAAGTCTCTAGAATATGTCCTAGATATGTTTTCTACCGCATGATTATTCGTTTGTTGCTGTTCGGTTGTTTGTCATGTCTGACTCTTTGTGGCTTGTTTTTGGGGTTTTCTTGACAAAGATACTAGAGTGACTTACAGATGAGGAAACTGAGGCAAACAGGATTAAGCAGCTTACCCAGGGTCACACAGCTAGTAAGTGTCTGAGGCCAGATTTGAACTTCCTGAAACCAGGCCCGGCACCCTATCCCCTGTGCCACCTAGCTGCTTCATTCTTATTCATACCATACCACCTTAGTAATACCCATTTAAAGCTAATTGATTTCAACTAGTCAGTGGGGAAAGTATACCAATCAGGGCTCATGAGCTAATAAAAACTAAGTTTACCTCAACCCCTCAGGATCATCCCCTAGAGTCCTGAGGAAAGAAGTAGGCCCATTGTGAGGAACCAAACTGCCAGTGCAAATGAGAATTGAGAGGCCCCCAGAGCATGTGATAGGCTTTTATTTAACTGTCTTGCATTTATTCTGTATATGTTTGTACATATAAAATATTATGTACAAGTATATATTTTGCATATACAGAATTGCCTCCCCAGATAGAATATAAGTTCTATTTGTCTCAGAGTAGGTGCTAGATTAGTGACTGCTTTCCCTGGATCCCTATTTTGGAACAACTCCAGCCACCATTCCTTTACCTCACTGCCTCTTCTCCAGCTATCCCTAGGGCCTCATCCCTCTTCCTTATCGAAGGAAGCAGCCGTGTAGCACAGTTGAATTGAGTCAGAATTCAAATTCAGCCTTAGATACTTACTGGCTATTTGACTTTGACCAAATCATTTAAGCTCTGTCTGCCTCATTTTCTACATATTGTAAGATGAGCATATTAGCAGCATATACCTTCCAGAGTTGTTGTGAGGAAAAAATGACATCTTACTGTGAAGGGCTTTGCAAAAGAATGTGTGAATATGAGTGGTTGTTATGTCCTATAGTTCTTTTTTCTACCTTTCCCCAACCCCTGAATTCTGGTGTACCTCTTTGTTTTAAAGAAGAGTTAAACCATATTTCTGCTGAACAGCATTATTTTTATGTAATGAATCAGTAATCAAAAATGTTGTGGAAGGCTGATTAAAGCTGTTGATACAGTGAAATTAGAATACACCCACATACGTAGATAATTTGATTATGAAATTTAGGAATCTAAATAATCTGTTTTATATTTTTTGAAACATTTTGCATGCAAACCCACTGCAGATATAGATATTTTTCTTTACTGATCCTGCTGACCACAGAGAGAACTAGAATAAGAGAAAAGTTTTTTGTCTTTTTAAAACAGTATTTTGTATGGTTTACGTGTTGTGCTGTAGGTTAAAATTGTCGAGGTACAGTTTTTAAAAAGACAAAAACTTTAAAAAATATATGCCCTTTGAAAACTGTCTGAGAGATGCCCATACAAAAGATATTAATACCTGTCAAATCTGATTTCTACCTGACTACTTGCGATAGACATAATTTTCATTCACAGAAGAAATATTAATTATTAAAGCCTTTTTGGGGCATTTGGACATTGATGATTATCTCACTCATATAAACATTTAAATAAGTGTAGTAGTTTTAGAATCAAACTGCTGGTTTTTGGGGGGGAGGTGAGCACTTCTCCATAAAAAAAACTTGAAGTTTTACTTTTGTAAATCTCAAGAGTTTTTGATGAGAAATTAACCACTCTTTCAGTTGATGCATTTCATTGGTCATGAAATTTACAACTATTCTGTGGGTAATCATTAATTTAGGATTTTAGGATTCCTACTTTATGTGATTTAACAATCTGAATCTTCTCTGTAATGTTACAAACAAGGATAAAGGTGAAAAATTACTAGTGCAGTTTTTAAAAGTATGTTTAAAAACAAGGTTTGACTCTTCAGTAGATAGTGTTGTATACTGGGAATTGGAAATTTGCTTTCAAGGCCCCTATGTAGTTTTAAGAACACATAGTTTAAAAGTATCTGTGGAAAGAATATTTTTGTTTACAAATTTTATCTTAATGTCGTTAAACATAAATGTTTATGTTGCAAATCATGTAAAATGCAGTCTGCATTTCTCTTTGGAGTCACTGTAGGATATTTCAAGGCCCCTTCCAACCATATTCTTCTGTGATCCCCTGCTCTGAGCCAATTGCTAGAAAATTATTTGAAAGGCCTGTCCCAGATCATTCATAGTCACAGTAACTTATTACTCCTCTTTTTGATGACAAGTCTTAGATATTATGAAAACATATACTTTAATATATTGGGCTTTTCTTCACTACTTTGACAATAAGATTGGAAGGCTGAGGAAATTGTGTTTTGCTTGAAGGATAATAATTTGTATTTTATTTGAAGTTCTTTTTGTCAGTTTTGTAAAGATCATCTGACCATTGAGTAATTTTATTTTCTTTTACTTGTAGTAAATATTTGTGGAAATGATTTTAATGCAGGACAGTATACTTTTTAGAGATTCTGAGATTTTCTCTAAAGTTATGAATTGAAAGATATCTCGAGAAAGGTTAGCTGTCAGTTGTTAATGTTACAGAAGTGTCAGAAGTCTAAAAGGTTAATAGTGCTCCATAAATTTGTATTTATGATTATCATATTTCAACTGAACCCACAATTCCTGCTTACTGGTACAACATGAACATTTTTTAGTCAAGAAAAAAATGAAGTTAGCATCTTTTGTGTGTGCAGGGGTAATGGTGGGGGCGGGGCGGGGCAAGGAATATGATCTCTTGGAGAGCAAAGACTGATTTTTGCTTTTGTATCTCCAGCTTTTAGCACAATGCCTGGCGCATAGTAGGTGCTTAATAAGTATTGCTTGATTGATTGTATGTGTGCATACAGTACACCTTACTTAATTAGAAAGTCACTTATTTAGTGATTTCAGCTGTCTGGATTGTAGCCAAGAAGCAGGAAAGAAGCTAAAAAGGACACTGAACCATTAAAATAAATAGAACAAAATGCATACACTATTATACACACTACTCATAGGAGAAGCTCTTTAAAGTGCTATTTACACATAATTTTAATAAGCTTAGTTATTTAATTTTTTCAGCAGGGAAGGTGAAAAGGATTTGGGGCTAATAGAAGTACTTTCATCGATGGTAATTAAGAAATCAATGTCACAGGATGAAGGAACACTTCCAAATCATTCCAAACAACTAAAAACAAAACAAAAAATGAACCACTTTTTGGGTGATGCAACGTAGGGGCAAACAGTGCTACCTCAGTTGTCCTTAAAAGTACTATTGTCGTAAAGTATCAATTATGGTTTTAATGATGACACTGATTGATGACAGTTTAGATGTTTAAAGGAAGTCTACTTTAGTTCCTGAAAAAATATACTTCTTGAAAACATTTTGTTCCTAATGATGGGGATTAAGTGGGAGCAATTTTCTATCTTTGTTGCTTTTGGCCATTATGAATTTTTTTCCTCTAACATTCAATTTTTTCTTTATAAAACTCTCTTCCTTCCCCTCCCCCTACCCATTGAGAAGGCAAGAAATATGATAACCCGTTAGGTATGTGAAGTCACACCAAACACATTTCACATTAACCCTGTAGCCAGAAAAAAAAAAAAAGAAAAGAAAGTGAAAAGAAATATGCTCCAGTCTGTACTCAGAATTCATCAATTCTTTCTCTGGAGGCAGAAAGCATTTTCATCATGAGTCCTTGGATTGTAATGGATCATTGTGTTACTGAACAGAGCTAAGTCATTCATAGTTGATTATCGTTAAAATATTACTGTTACTCTGTGCAAAATACCCCTATTGCTGTTCAGTTCACTTTGCATCAGCTCATAGGAGTCTTTCTAAGTTTTTTCTGAAGCCATCTCCTTTGTGATTCCTTACAGCACAGTAGTATTCCATTACAATCATAAACCACAACTTGTTTAGCCATTCCCCAGTTGATGGACTTGATATCAATTTCTACTTCTTTGCCACCACAAAGAGTCCTTTTCTTTTGATCTCTTTAGGAAATAGACCTAGTTAATGGTATTGCTAGGTCAAAAGTTATGCATAGTTTTGTTGCCCTTTGGGCATATTTCTGATTGTTCTCCAGAACGGTTGGACCAGTTCACAGCTCCACCAGCAGTGAAATTTTTCTAAATCCTCTTCAGCATTTGTCATTTTCCTTTTCTGTCAACGTATATTATAAAATGTAACATTTCCTGTATGTAGAGTGATAAAAATATGTTGGGATTGGGTTTCGTTTAATTTTTGTTTTTATTTTTTGCTTTCTTGATATTTTAGAGATGTCTTCATATATTTTATTTTTACATCTTCTAAATTTTATACTGTATATGATATATTTTGCTTTGCAAGATGCTCCCAAAATTTTTGTAGGATTTTTTTTTCTGTATTTAATCATATGCCAAGACAACTATCAGTGTACTCTTTCTGCTTCTGCTGAACAATCCTGTAATAAACTGGTTAGTTTTTTTAAAAAAATAGACACAGTCTATTGCCTGGACACTACTGAAAACTTTTCATAAGTGGTAGAACCTGCCAGAACTTGAACTCTGGTGGAATAGCCTTTGAAAGTCAAAGGTCATCTTGATGTGAAAGGAATAAATTAACATCAAGGAGTAAGACAATAGGATTACTACTGTAGAAAAAAGTGAATTTACAACAGATATTACCTTGGGGGACAATTAGTGGATAGCCTACATGCTTCCACTGTTATTCTGTCAGTGTGAAAGGATATCCAGCATTTTGATTGGATCTCTTCTGGTAGATATATGTGAGTTCATGTGTGGAAGTTGCATAAGATGGTCAGGAATTGAATGAGTTGTCTTCTGTATTATTGGATGAAGTACCCACTTCTGTAAAATACATTCATTGTAATAGCGCTTTTTAGACTTTTTCCTTTCCAGAGATTATTTCAGTATTTTTCAGCGTCTGCTTATGGTATCAACATTAACATTTCGATATTGATTCTTTAAAATAGGGAAAATTCCAATATATGTTCATAGTTATGCTCATATGAATATTCCTTAAGTGAGAAGGTGTACATCCTTAAAACTCTTTGGTTTTGTCAAAGTAGAAAGCTTATATGTAATTCTGTCATTTTTCTTCAGAACAGTATTAATATAGGCAATTCTTATCTTCCAAATGGATTATTACTTATAAGAACATAAGTCACTTGTTTGGAACTAGGAACTTTTTTTTTCCTTCTAGAAACAATGTTCTAAATGGTGAATAAACGATCATTTTAACACATTAGTTCCTATGGAATTCATGATGTAGCTGAACATAGTATTATTAAATACTGTTAACTTGAGTTCTGAGTCCTGGGAGTCAAGAGGCCATATAGGAAGGAAAGGAAGGAAATTCATTTTTTCACCCTTTCTTAGACACAGGACTAGTCCGAGGCAATATTTTTAAACAGGTGAAAATTGCCTCAATCTTTTCATTTCTTTTTTAACTTCCTGAGGTTTGGTCAATTAGAAATTCATTTGGCTAAGTAACATAATCCTTCTCATCTTAGAATCTCATTCTTCTGTCATCTCTTTAAATGAGAAGTGTCCTCAGGCATTTTAAATCCATACCTCAACCACAGGAATAGTTTCATTCAACAAGCATATATTAAATGTATCTACTAGGGTACCAACAACTGTGCTAGGCTCTGAGGGTGCAAAAAAAAAAAACAAGAGCTATTCTACTGGGAAAGCAATTTGATTGAATTAATTTGTGATAACGTATGAATAACTTTTAGCCCCATTACTTTTAAAAAAAAAAGATAGTTGTGGATGTGTAGGTATCTGAAACTCAACATGTTCAAAAAAAGAACTAAGTGTCTTTCGCCCCAAACCCAACTGTTCTTCTGAACTTCCTTATTTTTATAGAGGGTAATACCCAGTCACTCAGGTTTTCAATGGCAATCACCCTCAACCATTTTGCTATCCCTTCACCACATATCAAACCACTTACTGGGTCCTGTGGTTTCCTGTGGAAACTCCATGGAGTATCTTGCATCTCTCCTCTTTTCTCCACTCTGAGGACCATCACTCTTGTTCAAGGGGATGAATTTCCTCTTGTCCAGACCATTGCAGAACTTCCTAATTGGTCTTTCCTCTCTTTTCCAATCCTCTTCCACATAACTGCCAGAGTGGGTTTTTTAAAAGCACCCATCTGAGCTTGTTACTGGCTCAGCAAAAGAGAATGACTTTCAATTGTACCTCCCTTCACCTCTAATTACTTTGTATCTACTTTGTAAACTTTTTTTTTACTTGTTAACAATAAAAAGCAATCTCCTTAAGGGTTGAGACAGTTTAATTTTCATTTTTGGTATCCCTCACATAATTCCTTGTATGTAGGCAAGCTCTTCTGTTTGGAATTTAAAGCCCTTTCAAACCTGGCTCCAGCCTACTTTTCTAACATTATTCTACATGATTCCTCTTTATATACTAAGTAATCAAATTAAATTGTTTTTCTTACTGTTCCTTGTACGTTGAGATGCTTTCCCATCTCTTTACCCTTGCACTAGCTCACCCTTATCCCTGATGCACTCCTTCCTTCCTTGCTCACTTCAGCCTCTTATGAAGCCTGGTCTCCGTTAAGACTCAGCTCAACTGTCAGCTCCCATGTGAAGCTTTTATCTCCCCCCACCCCCAGCTTCTGGCATATCACTCCCCATACCTCCTCTCTGCCCCTGAAATTACCTCTCATTCTTATATTTCCTTTACTTTTATTTTTTATGTATGTATGCATGTATGTATGTATGTATGTATCTATCTATCTACCTATAGTAGAATGTAAGCTCCCTAAGCACACAGACTGTCCAGTTTTTGTCTTTGTATGCTCAGCATCTAGCATGTGTAAAAGGGTAATTGACAATACCCCCTGAAGTTTCTGTGTATTTACTTTGTATATATTGTACATTGTTTGTATACTTGATATTTTCTCCAAATAAAATGTAATCCTCTTAAGGGTTGGAACTGTTTCATTTTCTTATCTTTGTATTCCTAGCATGTAGCAAATATATAATAAATACTTTATGAATGAATGCTAAATAGAAAAAAAACATGCAGAAATTGGATATGATTGTAGTTGGAATGATATGATGATATATGGGTAAGATTTTGTTAGTCAGAAGAGGAGGTAAGAACATCATTGTTGACAGAGACAGAGGCATTAGGGGGCATGACTAATGACAAACCAGAAGAATGTTTTGGGAGATCAGGATGAATGATTAAGGTGCAGGAAAACTTCCAGGAAGGATTGTAGTACAGTTCCCTAAAACAACTCCTCAGCAAGGATGGGAAAAAAGGGTACCGGATTAAACAGTGACAGATGGCCAGCAGCCTGGATGCTCCAGTGGTGGGGGTAGGGAGTTTGGGTATGGGGGAATGCTTGAAGCCAGTGAGTCCTGGATAAATCTCTTGTAAATGAATCCTGAAACTAGTGGGACATGGACACTGGCATGTTGGATTCACAGTAGGGGACAAAATCAGCCCTTGGTTAGGTGATGGTGTACGGAGACAGATAAGCTGGAACACATGGGCAGTTGATATGTGTCTTGAAGCCCTGCTGGAAACCTGAAAATAGCATGTGCTCTGTTGTCTTTCGGGGGCCCCAGCAGGTATCTGCTTAGAGGCTGTCAGGGCTACAGCAGGAGGAGAAAGCCAGCACCTGGTGGGTGATTGTGCAACGAAAAGGAAATGTGCAGAAGCCAGGGCTGATGTTGGACTACCTGGAGTTGGAAGCAGGAGCCAGTGATTGAGGCAAGAGTGGGTCCTTGTTCCAGCTCCACACCCAATTTCCTATTCCAGGCCTATTTTGCAGAATATGGTAGAACGGCACCAAGAACCAGCCACCCCAGCCAGAATTACGAAGTTGTATCAATAGGATACAGACTGTATTGGGTTGGGGGGTAGGACTATGATCTAACTCACCCTACTCAAGAGTGTGAAAAGGGGCAGGACCTGACCATAACGCAAAGGCAAAATGATTAAACAAGAAAACTACTATTACAATTAAGAAATACTGTGTATGAGGTTGGAGAAACTTAATTTTTTTCAATGAAATGCGAAATCCTTCCCTGAGACTTAGGGGGGAAGATGATGTTGATTACTGGAAGAGAATAGAAAGTTTGGAATACCTATGGTGCAATAGATCCCATCAGGAAAGATGAAAAAGATTGACATATGATAGGGAGGACCCAGTTGTGATGGACAGCTCAAGTTTTTAGTGGACCTAGTCTTCATGGTTGAGTGACTTCCTCTAATGGGTTTCAAATTCACGTGTACAAATGGATAAGTGAGAGTCATCTAGGATTGGGGTCAGGAAAGGCATGAGTAGTGATAGGACAATTTATCATTTAAATTGTAGGGTGTATGTAATATAACAAATGGATTAAATAAAACCCTCCAAGGCACATGGTTTACATAATGCACGAGGAACATATCTTAACATTTACCTTGTTATTTATTGTCACATTGCCAAAATCATTCTTTATGTGTTTCCTGTTCTGGCAGTAAAATGTCAAGTTTGTCAAACTGTAGCATTTTTCAATTAGCTTATTCCTGTTTTACTAAACAGGTGTCCTACATCTTGTGAATTTATAGTACCTTGGTGTTCTGGATTAAAAAAAATTTTTTTTAGAGGATAGTAAAATATTGGAATATATTCCCTGGAACCCTTGCCAGTGAGTGCTGAAAAAGTTAGAAGTAGGTGTAGGGGTAAGAGAGAGGGGGGACGAGGGGGAGAGAGAGGGAGAGAGGGAGAGAGAGAGGTGTGTGTGTGTTTGTGTGTAAGTGGTCATTTGGGTAGGAAGTAACCTTCGTCCATTCGTACTTAAATTCCTGTTCTATGTTAGCTACTGTGCTAGACCCTGGAGAGATAAGTACAAAGAATAAAATAATCTCCAGTTACATTGAATTAACATTCTAATAGGAGATATTAGTGTGTGTATATGTGTCACACTATAAATAAATAGAAATATGTGCTAAGTATTAAACATAAGGTAGTTTGGGAGGTAACTAACAGTTTAGGAGACTAGGATGGGCTTTATGTAGAACTATAGTATCCTCAACATGCCATAACAGAAGAGAGGGACTGAATGAAATTCAGGTAAAGAGGGAGTACATTCCTTAGCTGGGGGTGACCACAGCAAACACCCATGCAGATGGGAGATGGAGTGTTGTGTGAAGAATAGAGAAAAGACCCATTTGGCTGGCTCACAGAGCATTCAGTGACAATGGAAAAAATCTATTGGGGTCAGGTTATGTAAGACTTTAAAAGCTTAATAGAGGAGTTTATATTTCATCTGAGAGGCAATAGGAAGCTACTGGAATTGTTTGAGTAGGAGAGTAATATGTGGATTTAAAGAAAATTACTTTGTCAGCAGTGTGTAGGATGGGCTGTAGTGGTGAGACAGGGAAATTAATTAGGTGACTATTGTAATAGTCTAGCTGAGTATTAATAAATGTTTAAAGTAAGGTCATAGCTGTGTGAGATGATAGAAGGTGTTGGATGTGACAGATATCGTAAAGGTAGAAATAGCAGGGAGACTGAGGAGTTGAGGATGAAACCAATCTTACGATTCTGGGTTGTTTGAAGGATGGTGATGCCTTAAATACACAAAGAAGGAAGTTTGGAAGAGAGGAGTGGGAGAAACATGATGAGTTCAGGACTAGTTTAAGAGGTCTCTGGGAAGTTGTTTGAAATATCCAATAGACAGTGAAACAGGACTGATACTCAGTGAAGACACTGTGAATCATACATCTGGGTGTCATCTGTGTACAAATAATAGTCTAAACTCATGGGAGCAAATGAGGTTACTGAGAAAATATATAGAGAGAAGAAAAGAGTGACCAGAACCCAACTTTGGGGAATGCCCCTTGTAAAGGAACAGTCACACTGGTAGAAATTGGACCAGGAGAGAGTAATATCATGAAAACCCACAAATATCAGGCAGTGGGGCAAAGTAATAGAGACCTAGCCTCTTAATCAGAATAACTTGCATTTAAATCTTCTGGCTATATGGTCTTGAGCAAGTTGCTTAACCTTTTATTTCCGTAGGCAATTGTAAGATTATAATTTGAAGAAGGGTTGATGTGTAATTTATTTATTTGACTGATCTAAGAGTGGTAGAACTGTGGTGGTAGTGAGAGTTCCCTTCACCAATGAAACCAGAGGTTCAGACCCCTCGTTCTTCTAGTATGTAGATATATACAATTATGTATATATACATACACAAGTAAGTGTGTGTGTATATATACATATATATACACATATATAAGATGTACGCTTATATGTTTGTATGATGTATATTGATATACCTGTGGGTATATTTACATAAATACATGTAGATTAAGATTAGAAAGGACTTTTGTTGATTGATAGGGAAGGAAAGGAATAAACTTTCTCAGGGTCTGTAGTCATCTAATTATTCAAAAATATCCATTTTTTTTTATTAGTGTGATGAAGTTGTTATTGGCAGTAGGTTTTTTTTGGTACAACTGTGTTTTAAAGTATACAGAGGTCTTTTGACTCTCTAAAATGTTCGAAATAAAACAATTTGGTTAGAATATAGGATTCATGTGATGGATTAATGGGAAATAAGACTGGACAGGTTGGGTGATATTGAATACTACCTTGAATACTAGACTAACATTTTTGGAATTTGTCTTATGTTGCACTGGAACGTTTAAACGTTTTTTTAAAGCAGAGTTCTAAGCAGTGCTATGATAACGTCTATATTTAAGGAAGACTGATAACTAATTTCTATTTACTGATGATACACTGAATATATAGCACTATAATGAGTTATTTTAGGTTGGTACAGACTGACAAGAAACATGTTATAATGGATAATGGAAACAGGTTTTTCTTCTTCTTTTCTTTATTGTATTTTTTAAAAAAGTATTTTTAAAGCTATCTTTTATTTTTTTAAATCATCAAAAACTTGCCTCTCCTTTCCCCAACAACAACAAAACAGCCAAAATTCCTTTTATAAAGATATATGGTCAAGTCAAACATGTTTCTGTATTGGCACAAATTTCTATATTGGTCATGTCCAAAAATATATGTCTCATTCAACATTCTTAATTTTTCACTTCTCTATCAGGAATTGGGTGGCATGTTTTATCATTAGTACTCTGGTTATTATGTTAATCAGAGTTCCTCATTCTTTCAAAGGTGTTTGTCTTTGCCATATTGTTGTCATTGCGTAAATCGGTCTCCTGCTTCTGTTCACTCCACTCTCCATTAGTTCATATAAATCTTCCCAGGTTTCTCTGAAAGCATTCCCTTTCTTCTATCACATTTACATATACCTTGTTCATTTATTCATTCCCCAGTTGATGGGCATCTCCTCAGCTTATGATTCTTTATTACCTCACAAAGAGCTATACCTATTTTGGCACATCCTTTGCAAGAACTTGTTTTGCTTAGGACTGATTTATCTCTTAACCCATCCTTCCTCTAGTTCCCTTTTCTCCCCTTTCATTCTCATTTCCCTGTTAATTGAAATATATTTTTTTACGTGTGTGTGCGCGCACACGTGCATTTGCATATGTGTTTGTTCTTCTCTCGTTCTTTCCTTTGACCAGCTCAAATAAAGTGAGCGCCAAGTGTCAACTACTTCCCCTTATTTGTATAGATGTCTGTACAAACACCCTGATTATGTGAGTTAGTTTTCCCTAAGTTTCTTTTCTGCTCCCCTTTTCCTCCAGCATATTCCTCTTTATCTCTTTTTCCATTCTTCTCCTTACAATCATCAAGGTGGCACAGCTCTACACCTAGGGCTTGCTTATTAGACTCCCTCTGACTCCTGATGATGATAGAATTCAGAAGGGACACATGCATCATCTCCTCATATGTGAACATTAACAGTTTTGATCTCTTATAATTATTCATCCACGTTTACCTTTTTATGTTTTTCTTTAACTCTAGCGTATGAACTTCAGATTTTCTACACAGCTCTGGTCTGTCCATTAGGAATGCTTCATTTTTTTTTCCTCTTGTAAGATTATATTTAGTGTTGCTAGGTAAGTCGTTCTTGGCTGTAAGGCACTTTTTCCTTTCTTAGAATATCAGATTCCAAGTTCTCCACTCGTTTATAGTTGGTAGCTGCTAAAATCATGATTCTGCTGTGTGTGGTCCTGACTCCTCAGTACTTGAATTCTTTTTTTTTTGGGAGGGGGGGAGGAAGTTCCTTGCAGTATTTTTTCTTAGACCTAGAACCTTGATTTTTACCTGTAATGTTCCTGAGAGTTTCATTTTAGGGTTTCTTTCAAGAGGTGACCAGTGGAATCTTTTTATTTCTTTCTTGCCCTTTGATTCTAAGATATCTAGGCAGTTTTCTTGAAAACGATGTCTAGATCCTTATGGCTTTCAGGTAGTCCAATTCTTCATCTTTTTTTTTCTTCAGTCTGTTTTCCAAATTTTTGCTATGAAATACCTTGTATTTTTTTCTTTTTTCGGTATTTTCATTAAATTTTTTTTATGGAGTTGTTAACTTTTTTTCGTTTGGGGGGAGGTTCATCCTAATTTTCATGGAGTTTGTTGCTTGAGCAAAGTTTTGTACCTCTTGTGCTAAACTATTAATTTTTTTCCAATTCTTTCCATAACTCATCTCCAGTTTTTTCCCCTCTAGTGCTGTCATTTTATTTATAAAAATATTTTTAAACTCGTTAGCTCCTTTTTTGGTTTGTTTTTTGTTTCCTTTGAAAGGCAGTTGGGGTTAAGGGACAGGATCACATAGCTAGTAAGTGTCTGTTCCAGGAATTCTAATTGATTTTGTGTTCAAGCTATGTATTTCTTTGAGGCTTTGTTTGTAGATGTTGTGCAATTAATTCTCTTCTTCTGGATTTATATCTTGAGAGTGTCACCATAATTGTTTTTATATTGGGATTCTTTTTTGTTTGTTTGCTTGCTCATTCTTCTACCCCATTTCTTGATTTTGGACTTGATGTTAGTGGTAGGCTCTGTGCACTTTTGAAGGGAAAGTCTTGACTCATCCTAACACTGATTTTTTAGTAGTATTGAGTGTTATAGTCCAGGTTCTCTGGGAAAGCTTATAGTGGGGGCCTGCAGACTTTCAGTGCTTTCAAATTGATCTCTTCCAGAGAAAAGTCTGAGATTTGGTTCCCCTGCTCTGAGTTCTGCAAATTCCTGACCTGGGTTTAGGTTTAAGCACCAGGGAATGTTGCTGGACTCAGTTGGGAAGCTTTGCAATTTCAGAAGGACAGAATTGCTATGTTCCCTTTGATCTGGAATTCCTGATCTAGTTATTCCTCTGCAGGCTTCATGTTAGGCCAAAAGTTTGAGCCGAACTGTTCCTTTTCTCCTGGGGCCTGAGGCACCCAGCTGTTGCTTTTTTTTTTTGGAACTGCTCTTTCCTTTTGTCAATATTTCCTGGATCTGTGGTCCTTGGCCACTAAATTGTGGGCCATTGTGGTGCCTCAGTATGAGTTTGAGATCTTCTCTTGCTCTGGTACCTAACTTCTCTCTTTTTCCTCGCACCTGAGTTTTCCACAAAGCAGCTCCTAGCTGTACCTCATTCCCAACATCTACAGATCTCTAATTCTTTCTGTCTCTCTGTGCCCAACCAGGCTAGACAGATGACTCATTGTGACTTGCTCCTTGATTTTCCTATCATGATTCAGTTGGGTGCATTTTCTAGAAATGCTTGGAGTAGATTTTATTGTGGTGGTGCTGCTGCTGCTGGTGGTGGTGGTGGAGGAACTTGAGGGAGGTTATTGTATTTCTTTCTGCTACTCTGCCGTCTTGGCTCTGTCTTGCCCTTCTATAAACTGGATATATTGATACTTGGACTATTTTCTTCACAGGGTTGTTGAGAGCTCTTATCTAAATGCGAAGTGCCTTTATTATAACAATAAGAAAAATAATGAGGGAGGTAATGGTCCCATTGCATTCTACCCCTATTAGACCACATCTGGAGTATTATAGTCAGTTCTTAGTACCACAGAATATAGGTAGGAGTATTGCCAAACTGCTTCTTTCTGCATGCTTTCAATATATTTTCTTTGATATGAGCTCTCTTGATTTTGGCCATGGTATTTTCATTTTGGGGTTCCTTTCAAGAGTCAATTGGTAGATTCTTTTTTAACCTTCCCTTGTCCTCTGGTTCTAACAGGTGTCTGCAATAATTGCATTTATGAATTCTTGAAATACAGTGTCCAGGGTTTTCTTTTGAAGGGAACAGAAGTAAGGATCATAACTTTTAAGATGACCAGTGGAAAATCTCTCTCTTTCCTTCTTTTAGGTAACAACCAGAGAAATGGATGCTCAGTCTCCTTTTCTTCACTTCCAAGACTGCTGCCGAACTTAGCTTCCCACTCTCTTTACATCTCTCCTCCTTTCCTCCATCTTCCCTACACATATTTTAACTAATACTAAATAATAATGTTCCCGAGTCATCCACTCCTTCTTTCTTTCCTTTCCCATCAAAAGGAGAGAGTTACTACTTTCATACACTTGTATTAAAAGGTTTCTGACCTTTATTCTTTCTTTAATTTTATTTTTAGTTTTTAACATTCATTTCCACAAGATTTTGAGTTACAAATTTTCTCCCCATATCTCCCCTCCCCCACCCCAAGATGGCTTGTGTTCTTATTGCCCCTTTCCCCAGTCTGCCCTCCCTTCTATCACTCCATTCTACCACCACCACCCCTATCCCTTTTCCCCTTACTTTCTTATAGGGCAAGATAGATTTCTATACCAAATTGCTTGTATATCTTATTTCCCAGTTGCATGTAAAAACAATTTTTTTTAACATTTGTTTTTAGAACTTTGACTTCCAAATTTTCTCCCTTCTTCCCTCCCCACCCACCCTCCTTGAGAAGTCAAGCAAGCCAATATAGGTTTTATTTATATATATATATATCATTATGCAAAATACTTCTGTAATAGTCATGTTGTAAAAGACTATTTCTTTCTATCCTATCCTGACCCACCTTTATTCAATTTTCTTCTTTGACCCTGTCCCTTTTCAAAAGTGTTTGCTTTTGACAATATCTTCCCCCAATCTGCCCTCCCTTCTATCATCCCCGCCTCCCCTATCCCCTTCCCCCACTTCTTTCCCGTAGGGTAATATACCCAATTGAGTGTGTATGTTATTCCCTCCTTAAGCCAAATCTGATGAGAGCAAGATTCACTCATTTCTTTTCACTTACCCCCTCTTCCCTTCCATTGTAACAGCTTTTTCTTGACACTTTTTACGTGAGATAATTTACCTCATTCTGGCTCTCCCTTTATCCTCTTACTGTATGGCTCTCACACCTTAATTTTATTTTTTTAGATATCATCCCTTCACATTCAACTCACTCTGTGCCCTCTACCTATGTGTATGTATATTCCCTTCAACTAACCTAATATTGAGAAAGGTCTCATGAGTTACAAATATCATCTTTCCATGTAGGAACGTAAACAAAACAGTTCAATTTTAGTAAGTCCATTATGATTTCTCTTTCCTGTTTACCTTTTCATGCTTCTGGATTGTTGTATTTGAAAGTCAAATTTTCTATTCAACTCTGGTTTTTTCGTCAAGAATGCTTGAAAGTCCTCCGCTCCCAGCACAGTGCAATAGACCCTTCCCAGTGACCCTCCAGGCTGTCTTGGGATTGAGACTTATTTCACTCTGTCATTTCGTGGGTTCTATAGCTCTAGAATTTTAGAGTCATTTTTTACAGGTGTTTGGAGGGATTTGGGGAAGCGCTCAAGCCAGTCCCTGTTTTCAAGCCACCACCTTGGCTCTGCTCCCCTGAGAATCTCTGACCTTTGTCTGACCTAGGTGCTTCCCTGCCTTATTTTGAACATACACTAATATAATGTTATGTATAATGGATATTTAGCAGTTACCAGTAAGGATAATTTTAAGGCTATATTTGAAAGAATATGTATCTCTAGAAAAGGCCAACTCTTTTCTCTTGGGCAAATGATTTTCACAGCCATTTGTTCAGTAGTTTTAAAAAGTGACATGTGTGGCAGGACGTGTAGTCATTGATCAGTTGGTAAACTAATAGGTAAGAACTTCACCTTCTCCAGGAGTCCCTTCTTGACTCCTCTAGCCCTCGGTGGTAGCCATCTACTTTGGTCTCCTTACATAAAGCTTTATGTCACAGTTTAATCCTTAAACTTTTATTGTTTGCTCTTAGCGGAGTTACTTAAAATAATTTGACAGCTCCTGGAGTGTGGGGACCAAGTCTTGGACTTCTTCTGCATCCCTTGCATAATATTGCATAATAAATTTTTTTTGTTTGTTTAATAACTTGCCTATGGAGTTATGGACTCCAAAACATAATTCTTCCTATCTGTATAGGATTTCAGAATTGGAAGGGGCTTCTTAGAGATCATCCAGTCTAGCCCCAGCATTTTACAGCTATAAAGAAATTCTGGCCCTCCTCTCCGATCTACAGCCCCACGACTGGCAACATGGCTAAACGCACCAAGAAGGTCGGGATTGTTGGTAAATGTGGAACACGTTATGGTGCATCCCTCAGAAAAACAGTGAAGAAAATTGAAATTAGCCAGCATGCCAAGTGTACCTGCTCCTTCTGTGGCAAGACCAAAATGAAGAGTCGGGCTGTGGGTATCTGGCATTGTGGATCCTGTATGAAAACTGTAGCTGGTGGTGCATGGACCTACAATACCACCTCTGCAGTCACAGTCAAATCTGCCATCAGAAGACTGAAGGAATTGAAAGACCAGTAAAATCTTCTTACCAAATACCTGCAGCCCATAGTCCAACAATAAATGGGTTAATTTATGGAATTAAAAAAAAAAAAGAAACTCTGGTCCAAAGAATGGCAATGACTTGTTCAAGGTAGTCAGTAGCAGAGCTATGGCTAGAACCCAGGTCTCCTGCTTCCAGGTCTACAGGTCATATTAGAAAAATCTGGTGGTAGTATTTTCTGTACCCTGACCCCCTCCAAACAAGGAAATAGAGGAGAAACCCAATGAATAAATCATGAAGGAGCTTTAAATACAGTTAGCATATGTTTATTCAGCAGTAAAGCATTCTTTGATTACTTAGGATTGTTTCTTTCCTTTGGAAGTTTCATTACTAATTAGCACCTACAGCCAACTGTGGATAAGATAAAAGGAACATTAACTGGAATCACATGTGGAATAAATGGTACCATCACATATGGCTTATCTAGTCAATATCTCCTTTTCTTTAGTTGATTTTCTGTTTTGTCCTCAGTGGAGACAAGTGAAACATCTTTATATTATCAGTTTAAATACTGGGAAACTTATGATATTCCCAAGCTTTCCCAGTCTGTGTTAACTATTCCCAGTTCCTTCATTATTTCATAGGGACTTTAGGTTGTAGTTAATGCTTCCTAAATTGTTGATCAGAGTCTATTGGTTAAAGTAAGACCTGCAACCTGATCTCTAAATCAGTCCTGGATTTGTAAGGAAAGGTGAATCGTAAGTACAAAAGGTGGGGGAAGTGAGATGGGGGCATACTTAGTGATGAGGATAACGTTATGGTACATCTTTTTGTGTAGCTTCTGGTTTTTACAGGTCATTGGACCATAAATATAGTTTGAAAGAGTCTTAGAGATCAAATTAATCAATTTATTCCAAACCTACACCTGAAAAACCTGAGGCTCAGAAATAAATACCTTGCCTAAATATCTATGCAGATAGTAACAGAACTGCGATTGTGACTCTAAATTCAGCTCTTTTTTGAACATGCCACACTCATTTTTCTAAAATGGGTGTAAAAATGGAACATTAATATATGCTTTCCCAATGTTAAAATGAGATTTGTAATAAAGGGAGAACACATTTGTTAAAATAAAGTATAAGAATTCATCTTGCATAATAACTACAAAAATACTGAGAATGTTTATTTCTTGTATTTATATATTTATTGTGCCCCTTTCTGACCTTGTTTTAATTAGAAAATTTGGTGCAAGAAAATGTTGCTAGAAAGACCAAAAGGCATATTTTAGCTTGTTTTGTATTTTTAATGACTAGTAACATTCTTTAGAACTTCATAATTAGAAGTCATATATGGAAATTAGTCAAACATTTTGTATACCAGGAACTAGGGATATGAATAAATTTGCACCTAAGCAAGCAAAGGGATAAGTAATCCATACCCTCAGGTAGCTCCCATTCTAATGGTGGAGACAGCTTGAGAATAACTAAATACATATAAGATATAGAGTTGATGGTAGTTCATCCCAAAAGAGAAGGCACTAATATTTAGTAAAATTGGGGGCAACCTCCTGTATAACATGGAATTTCAGTTGTATCTTGAAGGACTCCAGGGAAACTAAATCAGAGATGAGGATGGAGGATATTCCAGACATAAAGGGAAAAACAATGCAAAGGTATAGAGGTGTGAACTGGAGTTTCACATGCAAGAAACAAACACCAAGTCGATTGGTGATGCTAGGTTGTAGATTACATAAAGAGGAATAAAATATGTGAAGACTAGAAAATAAGGATGTTGTAAAGAGTTTTAAGAACCAAAAATAATACTTGTTTTGATGCCGGAGATAATAGGGAGCCACTGGAATTTATTAACTGTAGGTGGAGAATGTTGAAGGGGAAATAGTCTGATTAAGTATGAGCTTCTGGAAAAGAACTTTGGAAGCTGAGCACGATCCCCTCAGTAAGAACTAAGACATTATGAAAAGGGAGGGTTTTAGGTGAAATATGAGTTCCAATTTCAGACATGGTGAGTTTGAGGTTTTTCTGAAGAAATCTCAGAGGTGAGAAAGGCAGTGTGGCTAAATGTGTAAATCTGGGGTCCTTTTGGTTTCTAATGGGAGCTAATGAAATCACTAAGTGGAGATTGTATAGAGAGAAAATAGAAAGGTGCCCAAGACAAAGCCTTGGAGCATTCCCAAGTTAAGTGGGTGTGACATGGACTAACATTCAACCTAGCAGACTAGGAAAGAGTGATCTAAGAGACCAGAAAGAGAGCAGTCATCAAAAAACTAACAGAGAAGGTATCTTAGAGAAGGCCTTTGTTGAATTCTAAAAAGAAGGCAGCTGCTTTCATGGCTTTTGGAACAAATTGTTCTCATCTCCCTATTCTGCCAGGGAATCCATCTCTGCAGAGGTAAAGAATACATTGTCCTGTGAGAGTCACCGCGGGGGTCTCTCTCTTAGTCATTGCTGGCAAAATTCTTGCCAGAGTCCTCCTTTAATAGGCTGATCTTTTGCCTGGAAGATGATCATCTATCTGAGAGCCAGTGTGGCTTCAGAAAGGGCCAAGGAACAGTCAATATGATGTTTGCTGCCTGGCAGCTCCAGGAGAAATGCCAGGAGCAGAACAGAAGTCTGTACACAAAGTTTGTAGATCTGACCAAGGCGTTTGATACTGTCATTTGTGAGGGCTTATGGAAAATTATGTCAAAATTTGGTTACCTGGAGAAGTTCATCAGCATCATATGTCAATTTCATGATGGCCTGCTTATCTGGGCTCTAGATAATGTATAACGCTCTCATGCTTTCCTAGTCACCAAGGCTGTCTGCTTGCTCCCATGCTTTTTAGCATGATGTTTTCAGCCATGTTGTCAAATGCTTTCAATGAGGATGAATGTGTCATCAAGGTCAGCTACTGCAGTGACAGTAAATTCTTCAACTCAAAAAGGCTGCAAGCCAAGACCAAAGTTGAAGGGGAGTATTGGTGCATGATTTTCTGTTTGCAGATGATTGTGCGCTCAATGCAGCCTCTGAAGCTCAGATGCAATAAAGTATGGATTGATTCTCTGCTGCCTGTGGTAATTTTAGCCTGAGAACACTAAGAAAACACAGGTGCTCCATCAGCTGCCACCGCACTGTCCATGTGTGGAACCATCAGTTACAGCAAATGGAGAAGTTTTGAATGCTGTGGATAAGTTCACTTATCTTAGTAGTGTACTTTTCAGGGATGTGCACATTGACAGTGATAAGGTTAACGTACACATTGCCAGAGCTAGCTCAGTGTTTGGGAGGCTCCAAAGGAAAGTGTGAGAGAGAAGAGGTATTAGACTGACTACCATACTGAAGGTCTACAGAGCCATTGTACTGACCTCGTTGTTGTGATGCCTTTGAAACCTGGACAGTCTACCACCGCCATGCCAGGAAATTGAATCACTTACATTTGAATTGTCTTAGGAAGATTCTGAAGATCACCTGGCAGGACAAGGTACCAGACACTGAGATCTTTACTTGAACTAAACTGTCATGCATTCAAACTCTTGCTTCAGAGAGTGCAACTCTGATGGGCTGGCCATGTTGTTCGAATTCAAAACGTATGCTTGCCAGAAAGAGTATTTTATGGAGAACTCATGCAGGGCAAGTGTTCATATGGTGGTCAGAAGAAGTGATACAAGGACACTCTCAAGGTCTCTCAAGAACTTTGGAATTGATTGTGTTACATGGAAAACACTTGCACAGCACCAGAGAAGGTGCTGTGCTCTGTGAGCTAAGCAGAATTGAAATAGCTCAAAGGAAACGTAGGATGTGCAAATTTAGAGTATCCACCTCAAATGTTCACACATACTATTTGTGCCTGGCCTGTGGTAGAGTATTCTGAGCTTGTATTTGTCTGATCAGCCACAGTTAGACGTTTTTGAAACTTGACTCTGGCATAGTGATGTCATTTTGGTCCTCTTTGAGAACAAAGGACAACAACCAAGAAAGAAGGCAAGAAGACTAATATTGAGAAAAGGCCATTAGATTTGGCAATTAAGCTATTAAACAATCAAAGCAATGAATTTGGAGAGAGCAGTTTAAGTGTTGTGATGAGGCTAAAAGCCAGGTTGAAAAGACATTTAGAAGCCAATTCGAAAATTGGAGGTATTGAATATAGATAACCTTCATGAGAAAATTAGCTGAGAAAGGGGGGCGTGGTGGGGGTAGAGATAAAGGAAGATACCAAGTGATGATGTTATATCAAGTTCCATGTTTTTATAACTTCCTGACTTGTTTAAACTGAAATTTTAATAAATTCTTTTTTATAGCATGTAAATTTGAGTAATGTCTTGATTTCTTCCCATTACTCTAAAAATTCAAAGTTGACTATGTGTTTAGGCTGGTGTATAAATCTCCCTCATGATTACAATTCGGAATAAGAGACAGCAGCAAATTTCCTATCAAGAATAATTTACTTTTTTTAAGTATTGAATTTTACTTAAAAATTGTTATAAGGAATATTTTTAAAACTTCAGTGAATCTGTACCTTTGTCCAAATTTCCAATTAGATTATACATTGCTCCACAAGAGGGATTATATATCATTTATAAGTCTTTTATAAAGTCCCCTATAAGAAATATTCAGTAAAGGGCTGAGAACGCTGGAGGCATTCTTGAAATCCTGACTGAATGATTTGATAAATGAGTAAAGATCAGTTCAATGACAAACATTTCTCTCACTTCTGTTACTGTCACTCTATCTTAAGAATGTTGTCAAATTTGTTCAAGAGACACAATCAGCATTATTTTTAACAGAAGAAAATTAGATTCATTTTAGCCCATTAACTGCCCCTCCCCCACATGTCTATAAATAAGGGAAAACTGTGGAGTATATGTGTATGTGTGTGTGTGTGTATAGTGTTATATCAGTAAGGCAATATTCATAACATTGACGATAATTGTGAATATGCCTGTGTAGTTTCATACCACAAAATCTAAGAGACTCTCCATATAGAAGGTAGAAGTAAAACATTTATTTGGATACCATAGAACCAGATCCCAAAATCAGTAAGTCCAGTCCATCCAAGCAGCAACCAAATCCCTTCATCATAACAGCAAGGAACTTAAGACATAATATCCCAGCATGGAGCTTCACCATCCCATTAGCCTTCCCCGTTGCTGGGGCCTTCCCACAAACACTCACAAATCCTAGCTCACTCCTTGCCTGTGTCCTCCTTTGTGGTTCTAACTCCTTCTGAGCATTTCCTGCCCCACCCCTCCAATTCCACACATTGAGCAAGCGCCTCCCACCACATGCGACTTAGATTTCCTGTGACATAAGCAGGTTACATGAGCGTATTAATAGGTGGGAAAGAACTTCAAATTTAAATTACCATTACAAGTGTGTACATATGTATGTATATATTTATGCATGCATATATACATACATATATATATATATATATATATGTCTCCACAAATGAGGGAAAACTGTGCTTTGTCAGTAAAACAGAATACCACAATGCAATTAAAAACAATGAGCATCAGGATTATGAAGGTGTTTTAGTTTGGTATGTGTCAACATTGTGGCATGGCAATGTGTCCTAAGGCAAAAAATTGTCTCCTTAGCACTTAGTTCAACAAGTGCCCTTGAAGAGTTTGGCTTTTGTCATTGGATATTGCTAAGTGCTAAGCCCTAGGCCCAAACCTCTATTAGGTGTAACATTAACATTATTATGTAATAGTAATTAAGGTGGGACATTTTGCTTTTCTTCTCTTAAGTGCCTTTAATGATTCTGGTGCAGAT
>CM053624.1:164444200-164477992 GCA_028646595.1 Phalanger gymnotis | reverse complement strand
CAAAGCCTTCAGGGCTCCAAAAACTGGATATAACTGAGGAGAGCTTGGCATTTGATTTTTGGGGCACACTCATGGAAGGAGTGTTGAGACTCTGGGCAAGCTGCAAACTGTCCCCCAGCTTTGAAACCCAGATGTTGGGCTCTTGAGATGGTGTTGATGTTAAGACTCCCGGCAGCTGTAGCTAAGGAGCCCTCCAGCTTGTAAACCTGGATGCTGAGACTTTGTTGAACTCTGGTAACTGTGTATTGGGATTTGAATCAGAAAAGGTCTGTCTGTTGATTTTTGTAATTTGCTTGTATTTTGCTCTGAAGTTCAGGATGCTGGCTTTTTCCCCTGAACTAGGTGAATGATATTTGTGTGCTGAATTAAAGTAAGCTTGCCAACCCCTTAATCTTGCTCTCCTTATTAAGGCATATCAAAAGAACCTGGGCTTTCTGGCTGTCTGGCAGCTTTCTGGGTGCTGGCTGTGGGTGGATCTGGACCCCCCACAGAAGCTGCTAGCCAGGCAGGCAACCAAAAAAGTTAATGAAATCTTTGACTACTTTAAGAAAGTATAGTATGTAGGATTAAGATGTGATAGTTATCATTTAGGCACTATTTAAATCTTGGCTGCTGTTTATATTATTATTATTATAAATATTTTATTAATTATATTAATATCACAATTAATGATGATGATGTTAACACCCAGTTCAGACCACATATTTAATAATCTATGTTCAGTCCTGGACACTATATTTTAGGAAGAAACTGTGAAGAAACCAGCATGGTAAAAGGTCTAGAATTTATGTTGCATGGGGACTGATCAGCTGAACTGGGACTGTTTATCTTGGAGAAGGATTGGTTGAGGATTGGGGAGGAACATGGGACAGTGCTAGCTATCTTCAAATATTTGAAGGGCTGTAATGGGAAAGAGGGAATAGACTTGTTTTGCTTAGTTGCACAGGACAGGAGTAATGGGTAGAAGTTGCAAAAGGACAAATTTAGGCTTGATGCTAGGAAAAACTTTCTAAAAATTAGAGCTTTCTGAAAGTGGAATGAGTTGCCCCTGGTGACTGATATGCTTCCTCTTACTGGGGTGGGGGGATGAGGGGATGAGGGAGGAGGAGTGTCCTCTGTAGGCTAGATGACTGCTTGTGGAGTATATTCCTTTTTGGGGGTTGGGTTGTCCTAGATGGTCTCTGTTATTCTTCCCATCTCAGAGATTCTGTGATTTTGGACCTTAGGCTCTTCAATTTGTAAAATGAACAGATTGTTTGTTCCAAATGATTTTCAAGATTTTTTCCACTTCTGAAAATCTGAGTTACAAAGTCACAGCTTATATAGCAACATATACCAGAAAAGATTCTTAGTATCTCTTTCAAAATAAAACAATTTTATGCCACATTTAAATAGAATTCAACATTTAAAAATAGACATATAAGATAAAGACCATTACGAATGGGCTATATTCCAAATGTTAATTTTAAAATTATTTGTTTGTAATTTGTAATGCTCCTCAGGAACATTCTTATAAATGGATAGATTCTCAAGCTTGGCCATAAATGTCTATAGTATAAATGTATCTAGGCTCTTTTTGGATCCTGGCTTTCAGGTAGTCCAATAATTTTTAAATTATCTCTCCTGGATCTATTTTCCAGGTCAGTGGTTTTTCCAATGAGATATTTCACATTGTCTTCCATTTTTTCATTCCTTTGGTTCTGTTTTATAATATCTTGATTTCTCAAAGTCACTAGCTTCCACTTGCTTCGATCTAATTTTTAAGGCTACGTTTTCTTCAGTGGTCTTTTGGACCTCCTTTTCCATTTGGCTAATTCTGGCTTTCAAGGCATTCTTCTCCTCATTGGCTTTTTGGAGCTTTTTTGCCATTTGAGTTAGTCTATTTTTTGAGGTGTTATTTTCTTCAGTATTTTTTTGGGTATCTTTTAGCAAGTCATTGACTTGTTTTTCATAATTTTCTTGCATCATTCTCATTTCTCTTCCCAATTTTTCCTCTACTTCTCTTACTTGCTTTTCCAAATCTTTTTGGAGCTCTTCCATGGCCTGAGCCCAATTCATATTTTTCTTGGAAGCTTTTGATGTAGGCTCTTTGACTTTGTTGACTTCTTCTGGCTGTATGTTTTGGTCTTCTTTGTCACCAAAGAAAGATTCCAAAGTCCGATTCTGAATCTGGGTCTGTTTTCGCTGCCTGTTCATGTTCCCAGCCAACTACTTAACCCCTAAGCTTTTTTGTAAAGGTATGATTGCTTGTAGAGAGTACTTTGTCCCAAGCTTTAGGGACCTTGTGCTGCTGTTTTCAGAGCTACTTCTACACAGCAAGCTCTGCCACACCAACACTCCTCCTCCACCCCCAAGAACCACCAACCAGGAATGTGACTCAGATCCAAGCAGGCTCTGTACTCCTGCTCTGATCTGCCACTTAATTCCTCCCACCAGATGGGCCTGGGGCCAGAAGCAACTGCAGCTGGAAGGAGGTCCAGAGCTGCACCAATTCCACACCCCTGGGGCTGGGGCCAACTGCACACACCTTTCACTGTGTTCTAGCAGTTCTATCCACTAACCTTCTCTGTTGTCTTTGGCATTTGTGGGGTGAGAAGTCTGGTAACTGCCACAGCTCAATGATTTAGGGCCCTACTGCCTGTTCTGCCTGGCTCCTGGTCTGGTTGGTCCTGGCGTGGCCTACGCTGGGCTGTGTTCTGTTCTGCTCCCAGCTCTGTGCAATAGACCCTTCCTTGTGACCATCCAGGCTGTCCCGGGCTGGAGCCCTGCTTCCCTGTGCTATTTTGTGGGTTCTGCAACTCTAAAATTTGTTTAGAGGCATTTTTAAAGGTGTTCGGAGGGACCTGGGGGAGAGCTCAAGCAAGTCCCTGCATTCCAGATGCCATCTTGGCTCTGCCCCGCCCCCCCCAGTATAGTATAAATGTAAATATATAAATATGTAAATGCAAATATAAATATAACTTTCTATAATCCATAGTAAAGGTAAAATACTAACATTTTCAAAGTATTTTACATGTTATCTCTTTTTTCATATTTTATTATTTAATATTTTAGTTTTCAACATTGATTTCCACAAGATTTTGAGTTACAAATTTTTTCCCCATTTCTACCTTCCCCCCACTCCAAGATGGCATATATTCTGATTACCCCATTCCCCAGTCAGCCTTCCCTTCTGTCACCCTACTCC
The DNA here is from genome assembly GCA_028646595.1 of Phalanger gymnotis. Lineage (NCBI taxonomy): Eukaryota > Metazoa > Chordata > Mammalia > Diprotodontia > Phalangeridae > Phalanger > Phalanger gymnotis. The sequence continues at coordinate 164,474,805 of CM053624.1, read as the reverse complement.
CCCCCCGCCACCCCATCCCCTTTCCCCTCATTTTTTTCTAGGGCAAGATAGATTTCTATGCCCCATTCCCTATATATCTTATTTACCAGTTACATGCAAAAACAACTTTTTTTTTTTGTGCATCTCCTTTTAAAACTTTGAGTTCCAAATTCTGTCCCCTCTTCCCTTTCCATCCACCCTCCCTAAGAAGGCAAGCAATTCAACATAGGGCACACATGTATCAATATGCAAAACACTTCCACAATAGTCATGTTGTGAAAGACTAATTGTATTTCCCTTCATCCTATCCTGTTCCCCTTTATCAGTTTTCTCCCTTGACCCTGTCCCTTTTCAAAAGTGTTTGCTTTTGATTGCCTCCTCCCCTTATCTGCCCTCCCTTCTATCATCCCCCCTTTTTTATCTCCTTCCCCCTACTTTCCTGTGGGGTAAGATAACCAATTGAATATGTATGTTATTCCCTCCTCAAGTCAAATCTGATGAGAGCAAGATTCACTCATTGCCCCTCACCTGCCCCCTCTTCCCTTCCAAGGAACTGCTTTTTCTTGTCACTTTTATGTGAGATAATTTACTCCATTCTATCTCTCCCTTTCTCCATCTCTCAATACATTCCTCTCGCCTCTTGATTTTATTTTATTTTTTTAGATATCCTTTCATATTCAACTCACCCTGTGCCCTCTGTCATATTATATACATATATATGTATATATATATATATATATATGTATGTATGTATGTCCCTTATGATTTCTCTTTCTTGTTTACTTTTTCATCGAGAAAGCTTGAAAGTCTTCTATTTTATTGAAAATCCCACTAATCCGCTCCATTCATTGTCTTTGGCATTTGTGGGTTGAGAAGTCTGATAATTGCCATAGCTCAGTGATTCATGGCCTTCAGGCTGGCTCCACCCAACTCCAGGTCTGGTTGGTCCTCTCATTGCTCATGCTGGGCTGTGCTCCACTCCGCTCCTGGCCCTGTGCGCTAGACCCTTCCCAGCCACCATCCAGGCTGTCCTGGGCTGGAGACCTGCTTCCCTCTGCTATTTCATGGGTTCTGCAGCTCTAGAATTTGTTCAGAGATGTTTTTACAGGTGTTGGAGGGATTTGGGGGAGAGCTTAAGCAAGTCCTTGCTTTACAGCCACCATCTTGGCTCCACCCCCATCCCCCATGTTATCTCTTCTATCACAATAATCCTGAAGATCATATAAGTGATACAAATATTACTATTTCCTTCTTATGATGAGGAAATTGAAGCACAAAGATCATATTACTCTGGCCATTGATATACAGTTAGAAATACCAGAGCTAAAACTCAAATATCTTTTAACCACTTTCTTCATATGTGTTTCTGGAACCTGTATCACTACCATATGTGCTTCTGCTTTCAAGGACTCAAAATTCAGTCTAGTACTAGAATTTAATTAACTTCATTATGGTATTAGGTAAAGATTAGTAAGATGGAAACATCCACTGGACTTAAGAGTTAACAGCTTTGGATTTGAGTCCGCAGCTCTAGAGATGGTCCCACAGTCAGTTTGTATATTCCATGGCTACTTTGCTGACCTTCAGTTTATTCTGTATGGTTCCCTAGGACCTCAGCTATAAAATAGTGTAATACATGCTGACTAGGCTCGGTTCCTCTGGTACATTAAGAGTTTACTGTTCTGTTTCGAAGCTTAAAATTTGAAGAGGAATTTGGCAGTATAAAATATAAGGGAAATAATACTCATTTAGCAAAAGAAATAGCTGGAAAGCATTAAGTTAGATTTAATTACATAGCTATGCAAAAGTATTATCTTTTTGACAGAGAATGGCAACAAGGAGGTTAGGTGAAAACAATTGGCATTTATCTGAATGACAGAGTAGACCCAGTGTTGCCACGAGCCCTGTATTCTGCTCTCTCTTGCCTTGCACACTGCAGTCTGCTTGCATTTTTTAAACACCCCCTAAATGTTCCTGCTTATAAATAGCAGCTGGTTGTTTAAACCCTGGCTGTGTACTTCAAGTGAAATTAAATTGTGCTGCATTTTCCAAGCAAAAGGCTAACTAGCTGGATGCTTAATTATTGTTGAAGTGGAATACCTGTTACTGTGGAAGGGGGCTTAGTGCTGTTTTTTACCTAAGGTTTCAGAAGCTGAGATTTGCAGATAATACTTCTCTGTTAAAAGAATGCTGGTTCAGCAGTATCCTTCCAAACGTGGATTTGGCAAGAATATAAAGGGCACATCTTGTATAATTTTTGGAGTCTTGGAAAACAATCTTCCGCTTTGGTTTTAGGGTGTACACAGCTGTACAGAATTTTATACCGATCTTTTTGTGCTTGTACAACCTTGCTTGTTAGGAAAATTTCTCAATCCCTTCCCCCCTTTTACTACCTCTTTACCTGCACTCTTATAATATTTTATAATCATTTAATTTTAGTATGGAAAGATATGTGTAGGGAGCATTTTTGGCTTTAAAATTTTGAGCCGATGGGGGATGAAGGGAGTGGTTATTGGAAGGAAATTCTTTTATTTTGTTAATGAGCAAAATACTTTGTTAATGAGTAAAATATTTCTGGCATTCAGTGTGCTGAAGTAGGCATAAGAAGATGATTGTTGAAGATTTTTTTAAAAGCATTCTTGTTCTGTATAAACAGCAAAATAGAAATAAAAATTTATAAATTTTGAATTGTAGAGAAAGAAGCTGCCATATCAAAGTTGATTATTTTTTGAGGCAGAGTTATGATTTCATTGGCATAGGGCAATCCAAGTGTAGAAACTTCCTCCATCAACGTGCTCAACTGCATTCTGTAACTTAAAGTCACACAGATTTTCCTGTGGCACAGAAATTTTAAGTATTTTGCTCGTATTCATAGTTCCGGAGCTAGGAAGCACCTCTGTCAGGTCTTCCTCACTCCAAGGTTTGCCTTCTATTACATAGTACTTATTAATGTTGATTATTATATTCAGTTACATAAATGTCTTTAGTTTATTCAAACTACTGATTATGTAGTCATTTCATCTAATCATTTGAATTATATTGATTGTGCTTTATTTTTATATAGCTTAACTGAGTTTTGTTGTCTTACAATGTCAGTCATTGGAGGCCTACACCCTTAGGACAGTGTAATTAATATCCATGTGAGCAAGATCTTTTATCGATTTTAAATAACATTTTTATAAAATCTTATATATATTTCTGTGCTCTGCAGAGAAATGTAGAAGTTAATATAGCATTTATTCTGTCTTTATTTTAATTTGTCTAGTTTGGGCAATTAGGTATTGATTTTTAAAAGAGTTATCTGAAATTATTAATTCATATTTTCCTTCTCTTCTAGGGAAAAAGGATTGGATTGTGGAATTTGCTGAATCCCCTGATGTAAACTCCATTCAAGTTTTCTGAAGAAGAGCCACCTGTTAAAATTTAATACAGTAACTTTTATGGATTTTAAAATATTTGAAACCTGAATCTTTAGTTTGCTGATAGCAAGGTATAATTTAACCTCTTCAAAGAAAATGATCAAGGTCTTATGCAACCATCGTTTTTTCTGGAAACTGTTCTTCAGAAGGGAAGTATACCTGTAAATAGACGAGATGATCATGCTTCCTGTAGTCATTTAAGACTAACCTCTTTTAAATCATGACCAGCTTGAAGCGGTCCCAGACTGAAAGACCTGTTGCCACTGATAGAGCATCAATGGTTGGCACAGATGGGATTTCCAAGGTTCACACCGATGACTTCTACATGCGACGCTTCAGGTCGCAGAATGGCAGTTTGGGTTCTTCTGTCATGGCTCCTGTGGGTCCCCCTCGAAGTGAAGGTTCCCACCATATCACCTCCACTCCTGGAGTCCCAAAGATGGGGGTTAGGGCAAGGATTGCAGATTGGCCACCAAGGAAGGACAATGTTAAAGAATCTAGTCGATCAAGTCAAGAAATGGAGACATCAAGTTGCCTTGACAGCATGTCCTCCAAAGGCAGTCCTGGAAGTCAAGGTAGTTCAGTTAACCTCAACTCCAGTGACTCTGCTATGTTGAAAAGCATACAGAACACTCTTAAAAGCAAAACAAGACAATCGGAGAACATGGATTCCAGATTTCTCATGCCTGAAGCGTACCCTAGTTCCCCTAGGAAAGCCCTCCGCAGAATAAGACAACGTAGTAACAGTGATATTACTATAAGTGAACTTGATGTGGATAGCTTTGATGAATGTATTTCACCCACATACAAAACTGGTCCATCACTGCACAGGGAATATGGCAGCACATCATCTATAGATAAACAGGGTACTTCAGGAGAAAGTTTTTTTGATTTGTTGAAAGGGTACAAAGAAGACAAATCCGATCAGAGAGGCCCAACTCCAACAAAACTGAGTGAATTTTTGATAGCCAGCGGAAGCAAGGGTTCTGGCTTTTCTCTGGATGTGATAGATGGACCTATCACGCAGAGAGAGAACCTTAGACTATTTAAAGAAAGGGAGAAACCACTCAAGAGACGTTCTAAGTCGGAAACAGGGGACTCATCCATTTTTCGTAAGTTGCGTAATGCCAAATGTGAAGGGGAACTTGGAAAATCATCAGACCTTGAAGACAACCGATCAGAGGACTCTGTCAGGCCTTGGACCTGTCCAAAGTGTTTTGGTCACTATGATGTCCAGAGCATATTGTTTGACTTGAATGAGGCAATTATAAATAGGCACAATGTTATAAAACGGAGAAATACGACCACAGGAGCATCTGCAGCTGCCGTTGCTTCTTTAGTTTCTGGACCTTTATCTCACTCTGCAAGTTTCAGTTCCCCTATGGGCAGTACTGAGGACTTGAATTCTAAAGGAAGCCTCAGCATGGACCAGGGAGATGATAAAAGTAATGACCTCGTAATGAGCTGCCCCTACTTTCGAAATGAGATTGGTGGAGAAGGAGAAAGGAAGATCAGTTTATCCAAATCAAATTCTGGTTCCTTCAGTAGTGAAAGTGCCTCATTTGAATCTACTCTTAGCTCTCATTGCACAAATGCAGGAGTGGCTGTTCTTGAAGTGCCCAAGGAAAACTTGGTTTTGCATTTAGATAGAGTAAAGAGATACATTGTGGAACATGTGGATCTCGGTGCATACTATTATAGGAAATTTTTTTATCAGAAGGGTAAGTGGTGTTTTTAATTAATTTATTTTGCTATACTTATTCGAAATGTCATTCTTTTTGTCAGAGGAGAGCTTTAGGCACTATGTAGTGATAGAACTGATGAATTTTTATTCTTCTCAGTAGCAAAATATCTCAGCAATCACTTCCTATAAAAGCAGATGTAGGAATTTTTTATTCTCTCACAGTATTTTAAAAAATACATTTACCGTTTTTTGCTTTTCATGTGGAAAAATTCACAGATTGATTTTTTTAATGCAAATTCTCCAAATGGCAACTAAACGGATGGAAGTCTTTTCTCTCTTAAGCATCTGTTGAATAGGAAAAAGCTGCCATGCCATTCTTAAGGACGTGTGTGGTTGTTTCCAAGCATTAAAAAGTTATTGAAAACATTTGAAACACCCACTTTAACTTTTTTGGCTTTTGATGGTTTAGGAACAAGTTCAAGTATCCCATTGAACAAAGGTAGTCTGAAGAGTGGTGAGATTATATTTGATTTGCTTGTTCTCAAATAAATTTTTTTATTAATTCTGTTAGGGTTTGAGGCCCACTATCCTTTCATTCTCTGTGCTAAGTGAAATGGAATGATACCGATGAACTTAAAGTACAAAGCAGGTCTCTTCCTTTTTACGTGTGTCTACGATTTCAAGAAAGCTTAGTCACATAGTCATGTAGCCTTGCCTAGACATTATTTTGTTAAAGAAAAATATTTCTTTACTTTACTAAACAGGAAAACAAATTATAAATGCTCTGTAATAATCACTCTGATTAGAATTAAGTAGCAAAAAAGTTTAGTCTTATCAGTATTGAGAAATTGTAGCAGGCTACTTTATACTTTTGCTTGTGTGTTTGCTGCAGTCATATAAACATTGCCCTTTGACTAGCTATGTTAATTATTTGCAGTGTCCAGGTTGCTAATGCCTGTTTAAATAACTTGTTGCTTTTCTAGGTAAGCTATTTTGGAACAAGAATCTAATTCAGATATGATCTTATTTGGATATTTTTGACTTCAGATTTCCTAGACTGGCATTTAAACATGAAAGACATTGTCTTAGAAGTATCTGTTTGCAGCTTATTTTCTAAAATTATTTTGTAATTAGCTTATCTCCATGCTATTGCCTTGCAAACGTGGATCATAAATATAATTTCCATGCATTGGTCGTCTCCCATGTTGCTCTTCTTTCTATTATGATTTATTGTTTATATTTAATCATTGTTCATTTATGTTTTTGTGTGTATGTGGGCACCACAATCCCATGTTTCTGGTATAGTTGATATTTTTCCTAATCAAATCCGTAACAAAATGGCCTTCCTTTACAATTTTGTTCACCTGCTCAAACATAAGACTAGAACAAATTTTTCCAACTTTAGTATTATGAAAGGTCTGTTATTTATCAGCAGTGGGTATTTTGTACTCTGGTGCCAATCGTAACCCCTCAGCACTTGAGATGAGTTCTTGTTTTGAATTAAATCATATGATGCCAGTCTTCTGTAGTGAGCTTCTTCGAACCTAGTTACAGGTTTTTAGCAAGGAGGCGGTCTATCCCTGAACCATATTTGAAATCTTTCTGACTTAGTATGAATTTCTGAGATTGTGCTTGACTGTCAGTCCTCAAAAAATCTAGAGTTACCTTTTTTCTGGAATGAAGCATTGCAGTAGGGTTGTACTAGAGTGAAGGCTAATGGGTGAGAGTGAACCCAAATAGTAAAGATTAAAAAAGTCAAAAACAAGAGTCACAAACTCACAAATAATAAAATTCAGAAGCTCTGCCTTACACTCATCATGTTGACAAAGATAACAAAGAAAGAAAATAACTATTATTGGAGGGGCTTTGTAAGAACAGGCATGTTAATGCACTATTAGTAGAGCTGTGAGGTGCTCCATAGTGGAATATTGTTTGGAATTATTCTCAAAAAGGCAGCAAAGTGTGTATATGCATTGACCCAGTGATGGCACAAATAGGCTTTTCCTCCAGAGAGATAAAAGAAGAAAGGAAAGTACCCATAAGTATAAAAATTAGCAATACTTTTTAAATGTAGGAAAGAACTAAATACTAGCCCCGTTAGAGAATGACTGAAGACATCATAATATATGAGCATAATAAAATCTTATAGTGCAAAAAGAAATGGATTCAGAGAAACTTGGGAAGACTTATATGAACTGGTAAAGTGAAGCATGCTAAAGTGAACAGAACCAGTGGAACAGTGTATTCAGTGACTTTAGCACTAAAATTAAAGGCAACTTTGAAGACTTAAGCACTTTGACCAATATAATGGCCAACCATGACTCTGGAGGACCCATCTCCTGACAGAGAAGTGATGGACCAGAGGTGCAGAAAGAGGGATACATTTCCAGATCTGGCTAGTATATTGCTTTGCTTGACTCTGCTCATTTGCTACAATTTTGGTGGAGTAGACAAAGAGCACAGAACCAAAAGGAAGCCAGATCATCTCCCGTTAACTCGATATTGATTAGGATCAGTGCCAAATGCCTGCTACCTTCATTTGTGAGATCATCTTTTAGTGTTCCAGTGGTGTATATCTAATGGCTTTTCTATTGTTTGCATAGTGCTCATCTCCAAGTTTCACAAAGTACTATAGATCCTGTCACAATATCCCTTGCCAGAAAAGGCATTATTCTTGTTTTATGGATTAAGATACAGGTAAAAAATGGTGCCATTACAGAAATTGCTCTAGGAATGTTGGGATATTGCATGAATCTCTTTTAACTCTAGCTTTAGTTACATTAGTATGAAAATTATCATATGAGCTCTGTAAATATGCTGACTTCAATCACAAGATTGTGAATATAGCTGCTGTGATTAGCCTAAATACTAAAATAGCTCCTCCCAAGTGTTGTTATCATGGTGTTTGCTTTACTCTTTAAAGATTACCTGTTGAATGAAAGAATACGACCATATTGTTAGTGTGTACTTTGTGAATATCTTGGCTTATTATCATGTGCAACAATAATTGCCACTTTAGGAAAATCCTGTGGTACAGGGCCAACTCTACACAAGTGTTTTCAAACCATTGTTCTGACCAGCATTTGATTGGCCTTCAGTATCTTGGGATATTTATCTTTGAAGGAACTTCCACTGTGGTAACTGATGTAGGTTCCCTAGGGTAAAAAGTCATTACAAGAGTAAAAATAAAGTCCATTATTTAATCGTATGACTTCACAGAACAAAAGAGCATAAGATCATAAATATAGAGCCAAGAGATGCCTCAGAAGTCATTTTCTATTCCTCTAACTTTACAGATGAAGTGACAGCCCATAGATATTAAATTACTTGCCCCAAGTCTATGGGCTGTAATTGTCAGAAGTGAGATTTGAACCTAGGTCTAGTGCCTCTTGCTGCCTCCACCACAGCAATATAGGGTATAAGCTGCATTTAACTGAATGTGGGCTATAATATTTCTACTGATTCTAAGCTTTCCTTATTAGTATTGTAGAATGTCATTGGCTTAGTTAATTCTAGGAAAGTAAAGCAGACTACAGGAAACAGTTACACTATTTGGTACTAATTGCGATGTACAGAAGCAATTTTATCTAAGTGTCGTTAATCTATATGGAAGTTCTTATAGGATATTGTTGCCAAAGCGACCAATGAAGTTAGTGATTTGGGTGCCTCAGTTTAGATAATATGTAGTAAAAAAAAGTTGAAAATATGGATAGTATTTGCTTAATTTTCTTGTTCTAAGGAAAAAATGTTTTAATAGTGAAGTGATTTTAAAGAAAAATAAGAATAAAGTTGGTATGGTATCATCCTCTGACCTTTGAGTACCACATATCACCCAAAAATAGTTTCTAAAAGGTTAGCAGTGTCTTAATAGCATACTTCTAAGTGTCATATGACTTAGCTTCCAGGTAAAATGAAAGATTTTGATTTTTTAAAATTGTCTTACACCTCAGGAAAGTTGAAGCCTCAACACCTTCATATTTGATATAAAATCACAGAAAATTAAATATGGAATTTCAATTAAATTCTTAATTCTTCCCATGTTGTGGAGGTGACCCTGGGTTCTTGAAGGCCATGTAGGCTTGGGGAATCCTACCAAGATGGAGAGACTTTCAAGATAGGCTAGTGGTGGTATACATTTCAAGAATCAACCTATGTTTGCTGCTAAAGGGTGAATTTTTGTCAAGTCCTAATGAAAGTCTACTCAGGTGTAGAGTGGTAGTAGTATTGATCAAAAAGTCCACAAAGTCAAACATCCTTGAAGTATTAAAATCAAAAGATCATAAATTTACAACTAGAAGAAACCTTAAAAGTCTGTCTGATCCAAACCTTTCATTTTACAAATGAACAAACTGACTCAGGATGATTAAATAACTTACACTCAGCTCCCACTGACCCCAAATCCAGTCTTCTTTCCAGGGCACCATGAATATTTATTTAGTACTCCAACCAGTCCAAGATTTCAAAGAATAGAGACGTAACCTCTATACTTAATTGATCAGATTATGGGGTTTGTTAATTTTAAGCACCATTTATTGTCTGTCTACCTTTCTCACAGATACATAATACTTGCTCATAAATGATAGATGGTATCTGTTTCATCATGACATTTCACTGTTGGCTAGATCTCATTCTTTATTTTGTGTACTTGGGAAATGAAGCTGCACAACATTTTAGATCTAGGAAACTGGCTCTCTTGGTGGTCTGGGGCAATTAGGGCTGTTTTATACCTAGGAGAGATACAGAGAACTTGATAAATGTTCCATTCTAGTATAAGTGTATCCTTGGCTCCTTTGAATACACCAACCAGGATTGACTGAGATAAAGACAAATATGAGTTGGTAAAGTTCCTTTCATAAGGACAAAATTCTATAGGAATTCTTCTGTAGAAGAGGAAGAAATTATATCTGGTTGGGAAGATCCAGAAAAACTTAATTGGGGAGGTGAATGTCAGCTGAATCTTGAAGTATAAGATTTACAGGGGAAATCCATTCTAGGTAGTGGATACAACATTAGAAAAGATAGGGAATTTACAAGGCTGAGAGAATATTTGAAGAACACTGAGCGATACATTTTGACGGGGACATAAATGTTAAGGGACTAGTAGATCAGTTGGTAAAGATAAAATGAGACCATATTTAAGAGACCCCTGAATGCCCGTTTGATGAGTTCAGACATTTTTTTGGTTAAAATCAGTAAAGATTTTTGAGTGGAAGAATAATAATTGCTTTAGTAAAATTATTCGGTAGCAGTATAAAGGATGGATCGAAGGAGGTAGAGATTAGAAAGGGAAAGATGTTGCCAACAAGACTGATATTGACATATTTAGACACTCAACAAAATTTCAATAAGGGGTTCAACAAGGGGTACTTGTAGAACTGGAAACTGCAGGGATGCCCATCAATTGGAGAATGGCTGAAAAATGGGATTTTGTGAGAAGCAGATGTGAGGATACTGTGTTCCAAACATGGGAGATGGTCATTGAAGAGACACGGAGATTGGGAGATGGAGTGTGGTGTTTTAGGAACAGAGAGAAGGCCAGTTTGACTGGATCACAGAGTGCAGGGGAGGAAATAATGTCTAATGAGGCTAGAATGATAGCTTGGAACCATAGGTTGGGCTTTATAATAAGATAAACAGAAGAATTTGTGCTTTTGCCAAGAAGCAATAGGGAAGCACTGGAGTTTGTTGAGTAGGGAAGTGACAGTCACTTTCACAGCCCTGTATAGAATGGACTTCAGTTGAGAGAGTCTAAGTAAGGAAACTATTTAGGAAACTTGCAGTAATCTAAGTGAGAGGTGATGACCTGAACTAAAGTGGTGGCTGTGTGAGTAGAGAGAATGGGTCGGATAGTAAATATATGTGCGTAGGAATGATGAGATTTGACAGCTGACTGGTGTGAAGTGAAGGAGAGTATGAAATCAAGCATGATGCCAGTGAGGAACCCAGGAGATGGAAAGAATGGTGGTGGCTTTGCCAGCAATAGGGACATTTAGAGTAATGGTGAGTTTGTGGGGAAAGAGAATTAATTGTGTTTTGGATCAAATGTCTCTGAGACATCACTCGAAATAATCCAATAGGAAATTGCTTGTGGGGGATCAAAGCTCAGAGATGATACTGGGGCTAGATCTGTAAACCATCTGCATACAAATGATAATCCCATGGTGGCTGATGAGAGAGTGTAGAGAGGGAAGACAAGGCCCAGTATAGGTCCTTGGGAAGCACCAGCTTAGAAGGTATAATATGGCCGATGAGTCAGCAAAGGAGACTGAGATGTGGCTTAGACAAGTAATAGAAGAAACAGGAGAAAGTGATATTATGAAATCCTAGAAAAGAGAGAGTGTCCAGGACAGTTTGGTCAGTAACCTCAAATGCAGCAGTGAATTTAAGTAGATTGAAAATAGAGGAAAAAATATCAGATTTGGCCTTTAAGAGATCATTGGTAATTTGGAGAGAGCAGTTTCAGTTGAATGATGAGATTGGAAGCCAGATTACAAAGAGTTGAAGGAGAGGAAAGGAGAAGGGAGAAGAACAAAGAGAGGAGGTGGTGGAAGCAGTTAAGTCCTAGGACAACTCCTATGAGGGCTTTGATGGAGAAGGAGAAAAGATGGAAGGGTTTATTGGAGTTTTTTTTCCCCCTAAATGTGTGGGAAACATTCATAACATTTGAAGTCAGTTAAGAGAGTAACCAGTAGAGTCAAGAAGTTGAACATTAAAGAAACAAGGGAAAATTGAAGGTGCAGTCTTCAGCACAATGTAGAGAAAGATTGGCTTTGGCAGAGAGAAGGACTGCCTCATTATGCAACTGGGGGAAAGGAGGAGAGAATAGAAATCAAGGGGTTTTGAGAGGAAGGGCAGAAGAGGGAGCTTATGATGAATATCCTTTTTTTTTTCAGTAAAGTAAGAGGCTTGGTCCTCAGCTGAGAGGGGGAAAGTGGAGGTACGAGAGGTTTGAAGAGAAAGTTTAGTTTGGTGGTGCTAGGTAATCAGGGACTGTCTTTTGCCCCTTTTTTGGTATCCCCAGCACTTTGCACAATGCCTGGCACATAGTGGGTACTTAATAAATGTTTATTGAATGAAATATTTATTAATAAGTAATCAATTAGTAAAAAAGGATTTCTTTGCTGTAGCTAGGGCTCATTTGAGGATGGATATGTTTTAAATTCATGTTCAATCAGCATGGTTGTATGAATTCCTCCAGCTCCATTCAGCAAGACATAAAAGGGTGTTGAGGAGGAACTCAGGGCAATAGTCCAAAAAGAAATGGTGTTAGAAATCAGGGAGATAGGATGTAAGAAACATTTGAAGTGGAAGCTATATAGGATTTGACAAAATTTGAATGTAAGGTGTGACACAAGAGAGGAGTCAAAAATAATTTAAAGTTCTTAAGCCTTGATGACTAGGCCTATCTCCACTAACAGAAATAGATAAGTCAAGAGGAAGAAGTGGTTTTGGAGGAAAATAAATGATGAGTATGGTCTTGGACTTCTTGACCTTGAGATGCTACCCTGGCATATTCAGGTAATAATGTCCAGTAAGTAGTTGAAACTCTAATACTGGACTCAAGGGAGATAATATATTTTTAAATATTGGATATGCCACCGAAATGCCTATAGAGGGGATATTTAACATTCCAGTGCCATCTTTTGTTGTTGTTGGTTCTTCATTCTCAAAGAGGACCAATGCCATTGCAAGAATGATGACATGCATGTGAATTGGATTTGAGTGAAGCAGAGCTGTACAAAGTCTTCAGCCTCACACTCTTCCAGAGTCAGAGGAGTCCAGTGGCAAGGCAGAGGTCAAGATGACTGGCAAGGGATCAGAATGGGGATAGGTGGAGAGTACTATCCCATATCACAAATAGCCACTGCAGGGATAATGGCCTTGGAAAGAATTAAGGGATGGAGGGATTAGAGATCACAAGACCAACAGGGTTTTTTGACTTTTTACTCACCCCTACTGATTCCATTTACCTAATTAGTTAACCTGGCCTAATGATTTGCCCCTTATATCTGTCCCTCTGTTTTTGTATCTCACATTTATCTTGCTATTGACCTAGTTCAGACTCTCATCACTTACCTCTCATATGCTTTACTAAAATCATCTAACTGTTCTTCCTACATATAGCATTAAGGCAGAATTCATGACTTTGAAGAAAATCATGAATTTGTCTGAATGGTTCAGAATCGCAGGATATAAGGAATTCTCTAAGTAGAAGGCAGAGGAATTAAAACATTTATTCAAGCTCCAAAGTAGCAGACCCATAGATCAATGTCCCCAATTCGATATTGTGGCAAAAACCTTCCAGATCCAATAAGCCCGCCTCTGTAACCACCTTCTATAACCAGGAGGTTACAGAAAAATATTATGGCAGTAAGCCAAATCATACTTGTGCTTCCCCCAATGCTAGGGCCCTCCTGTAAGAAGATTACCCATTGGTCTCAAGCCCTTGCTCAGTACTCTCCGGTCTACACACTCTGAAAGCTGGTTCTTGGGTGAGTCCTGCTCTCAGTAGCACCTTCTGCTGGTTCTGCTTCTGCTGCTCCTCCTTCTGCTCCCACCATGTCTGCTTCTCCAAGCTTTGTTCTCTCTTTTTATACAGTCCTTAGACTAGACTAGAATAAAACCACCAGAATTTAGGCTCTGGTCTTAGCAACTCCACTTAGGACCCTGGGGGCTTCACGCCCACATAGGCTTAGCACCTGGTAGCTAGGGGTTTGGGGCCTACTTAGGGAGCAAAGCTCTAATCAGACCTCCCTTCTTTGGCCCCACCTGGAGCCCCACCTGAAGCCTATTCAAATGGGGAGGGGGCAGGAAGAAGAATCTTCTCACTTACTGATTGCCATTACACTACCTCTCTTTTCTCCCTTCTCTAATCCATCTTTCTTATACCTTCCGAAACAATTTTCCTAAAACACAGATCTGACTGTTATCTAACTGGTCAAATATCTTTAGTTGGTTCTCAACTGGGATGTAGTGTAGAATTGAGATAGGATGTGTATAGGATGTATGGGATGTAGTGTAGATTTCTCAGCCTGTCATTTGGGGTATTCCTCTAAACTTTAGTTTCATACTATCATTTCAGCTTTATTTAATTCTGTTCTTTTATATCTTACTAGTTGTGGATTCTGTAGCTGTCTGTACATCTAGTCCTACACTCTCCTGCCTCTTTGCTTTCCCCCAGACCTTTTGTGCCAGCGATTCATCCTCCTCTTACTTCTTTTTTATATAAGATTTTACTAATATCTTTTGTTTCTTTCATCACAGTTATCTCAAATATCCTTCTCCTTGCCCATGCCCAAGAGCCATCCTATATAACATATAGTGTTTTTTATAGAGAGGGGAAAAATTAGCCCAATTGATCAGTACATAGAAAAGTCTGAAAATATGTACATTGTTCACAGGCTACAGTGTATTGTGTGGACCTTTCACCTTCATGAAGGGGTTGGGGGTGTTTTCTCATATCTCTTTATTTGAGTCCTACTTGATCTTTATAATTTGTTTGCATTCACTTTTGAGTTTTGGTATATAGTTCTTGCTGTCTGCATTGCTGTAGTTACTGTGTATATTGTTTTCTTACCTCAGCTTACTTGACTTTGTCATTTCAGATCTTTCCATGCTTCTGTTTTCATCACATCAGTCTTTTGTTACAGCACGTATATCACAGCTTCTTTAGCCATTTCTCGCTTGATGGGCATCTTCTTTGTTTCTAATTCTTTGCTATTTTTTTTTAAAAAGCACCGATATATATATATCGGTGTATATGGGAACTTTTTTCTTTTCAGTGACTTCCTTGGAGTGTAAGACCAATAATGGAGTCTCTGGTTCAAAGAGACATTCTAATATGGACATTTTATGGACAAATATCAGATGATCAGCATAACTCCAGATTCCTTTCCAAAATCAATATACCATTTTATTGTTTCACCAGTAATGTATTAGTGTACCTGTCATTCTGCAATTCCTGCATCATTAAGTGTTGTCCTTTTTTATCTGTTTATCCAGTTTTCAGGATGTAAGATGAAACCTCAGGGTTATTTTGATTCTCATTTCTCTTCTTATTGGTAATTTGGTACATTCTTTCATTTGGTTGTGAATACTTTACATTTCGTTTGAGAAATGTTTATTCATGTCCTTTGACTACTTTACTATTAGAGCATGGCTATTAGTCTTATATATTTTTATTAATTGTTTATCTCTTGAATACCAAATCCTTATCAGAGAAATTCGATACAAAGACTTTTTTTTTCCTATTTGACCACTTCCCTTCTTATCCTAGGTGTGTGAATTTTGTTTATGCAGAATCCTTTACCTATTTCTACCTACTGTCATCCTTTTCTTTCTTAATGGCCCAGATAAGGTGTCACCTCCTTAAAGAATCCTTCCCTAATCTCACCTCTAACACCCAGATGAAATTGATTTCTCATTTTTTTTTTCTAGCGTTTTATCTTGATCTCTCCTTTGCCTCTCTCACATTCTGTCCTGTATTTATTTATCGGATTGTCATTCTCCCTGTTAGATTATAAGTTCCTGGAGGGTCGTAACTTTTTCCAGTTTTGTATTTCTAGTATCAAGCACAGTACTCTGCAACTAACAGAAGTTTGTTTAATTCAGTTGGGCCAGAGTAACTGAATAAACCTTTATTATTCTTGGAATTACATTAGATATTTTTATATTTTGTTAAATTTGTGTATAGCCTTTTGGTATAGAATTTTTTTCAGTGTTGATCTTTGAATGAAGCATGCTATTTATACAATATGGTGTTAAAATGACTCTTTATTTCATTTTGCTTTAGAACACTGGAACTATTTTGGAGCAGATGAGAACCTGGGCCCAGTGGCTGTGAGCATTCGAAGAGAAAAGCCAGAAGAATTGAAAGAAAATGGACCACCATACAACTATCGAATAATATTCAGAACTAGTGAGGTAAGCTATGAATAAGAGAGGCTTGAGGCTTAAAAGGAACTAATAATAATAAGTATTGTTGCATTGTAATTGAAGTTGTATCTAACATTACATGGATATTTGTGTGTGATAATCCATTAACTATTTCTGAATATTTGTGTGAAAACATGCTAACATCATTCTTATGCCATTATATCCACCTAACTTAATAATCAGTGATATATAGAAATAGCAACTGTTGCTCTACTCCTTCCCTCTTCACCATCTCTTCCATCTAGTCATGTACATACCTAAGATGTTAGGTGACAGAATGACAACCTGTTTATTTCAAAGACCCTTGCATAACTACAACTTAACATTTTTGTAGCACTTGTGAGATACCAACAGTCCATTTTCTTCTTTACAACTCTGGAAGATGGTTAGAACAACGAAGAGTATTTCCATATTGCTGGTGGAGCCAAAGCTCAGAGAGAATGTCAAAGACTAGAATACAACTTTTCTCATTCTAAGACTAAGATGCCTCCATTACTATCGATTTCTGCCCTCTGCATGATTCCTTCCCTAATCACCCCAGCTAAACAATCTACTTCCCTTGTAGTTGTATGGCGCAAAGTTTATATCATTCATATTGCATTTATTATGTAACATTATGTTTACACAGTCTCTCTAACTTTTCTTTGAGTTATGGAGGGACCAGATAGCTATCATTTAAAAAAAAAAACAAGCAAGTACTCAGGGTACTCAGTATATATTGAACATATAGGTACCCAATTAATGGATGATGAAAGAAGGAACAAAGAAAGAATGAAAGAAAGGAAGAAAAGAAAAGCTATTGATTTTGGCTTTATATTTTGAGATGGGACTCGTGTCAGGAAGACCTTAGTTCAAATCCAGTCTTGGACATTTATTTAGCTGTAAAAGTTACTTAACATCTCAGTTATACCCTCTACCTCCCCAAGTTCTTGTGAAGATCAGATGAGGTAATAATTGTAAAGTGCTTAGCACAATGGAAGCACTACATAAATGTTTCCTATCATTGTTTATCATTATCATTATTTTTAGCTTGACACAGTGCTTTAAGGCTTTACAAAATGTCGTACATAGGTTTAAACCTCTTGACAACCCTACGAAGTTATTCCAGGTCTCATTACCCCATTTTACAGATGAGGAAACTGGGGCTCAGAGACTCAGAGAGCTAAGTGTCAGAGTCAGGTTTCTAAACTGGGTCTAATTGACTCTCTGCTATATTCCTCACAATGGCTATTCCAGATGTCTTTTTTTCCTCTCTACCTTCCCCATCTTCTAAGCTCAGGGCATCACCTCACAACGTACTGAGAAAATAAATACCATTCACAATGAGTTACATTTTCTCCTTTGCACAGTGCATGGTAGGCATTGAACAAATGCCTATTGATTTGATTACAGATTGCACTTCCTTCCCCCACCCCACAAAAGGACAGTCTTTTCTTGTCTCTGCTTATTTTTGAGGCTCTTATTTCTTTTCTGTAATTCTTGCTGTTCCCTCTACTTCCCCATTCATAATTTGTTTGGAATTCCTTTGTGAATGTGTTGGCCCTTGATTTCCCACTACCCCTTTAACTCTTATTGAAGCTTCATTGAGTGGTATCCTGCTTCCACCAAATGCCTGGAGATTATTTTTAGAACCACTTTTCTTAGCCTTTGATATTAGAATTAACAGTTCAAATGAAGTTCATTGAACATAATTGTTTTTTTGTTGGAGCTTTATTTTTATAATTAAATACTTCAAATTCAGCTTGTTGGCAGATGCAGACTGAATGTGGAACAGCCACTCATAGAAACTTTGAACTGTAATTTTTGGTTTCCCAAGGATTAGCAATAGTTGAAAGACTCCAGGTGGTGATATTGCATTGCTACAATCTTCAACAGATTGGGAGAGAATTAGGATGCTTTTTAATCTCTCTTTACCATATAAACCTGTTATAATAATGATGTTGGTGAAAGGTTGTCTGTGTTATTGTGACAAAGATGCACAATACAGCAGGGCTTCAAATACAAAATCCTCTGAGAAGTCAGTTTATTCAGTACTGATTCATCTAACATTCATCACTAATACTACCACTAGTACTAATAACAACCACAGTAATAATTGCTAATATTTATGTAGTGCTTACAGTGCTAAACATTTTACAGCCCTGGGAGGTAGATACTATTATTAACTTCATTTTACAGATGAGGAAACTGAGGCAAACAGGATAAGTACCTTTCTCAAGGTCACATAGCTAGAAGTGTCTGTGGCTGGATTTGAGCCTGCGTCCCCCTGACTTGAGTATATACAGTGTCCCCTAGAGCACTAACCCTAAAAAAGATAGCACTAGCCCCTAAAGAGTGGGGCATTCTGGAAGATGTAGTGCTTGAGTTGAGTCTTAATCCTAGAAATAATGGAGAGCCACAGAGTCTATTGAGCAGAAGGGTGACATGGTCAGAATTGGCAGCTGAGTGTGAGGATCTATTGGAGTGGGTAAAGAGGGAGAATGACAGATGTGGAAGCTGTTGCATTAGTTTAGACAAGGGATGGCGGACAGAAAAAGAGATAGATATGAGAGATGCTATGGAGAAATAATGTATAAGATATGGGACCTGATGAGATAATGTGTAGGGTTTGTGAGAGAGAGGAGTGAAGTTGTAAACCTTGGGGACTGGAAAGATGGTGGTCCCCTTGGATTTGAGAGGGAAGTTCAGAAGAGGGGAATATTTGGGGGAAAAGATAATGGATATTTTTGCACATGTTGAATTTGAGATGCTTTCAGGGCATCGCATTTGTAAAGTCCTGAGGCATTTGGTTATGTGAGGGACTGGGGCTCAACAGAGAAACTAGGTTTGGATAAATAGATTTGGAAATAATCTGCATAGAGTTAATAATTGTTTAATCTGCCTTTTCATTTGTATGAAATTCTCTTAGAATAAAAACTAGTAAGACTGTAGTTAGATTACTACCATAGCTGTTTATTTGTAGGCCATTTAATGAAGATGAAGGGTGAGTCCACATATATCTATCAGAGGCAATACATAATACACCTTACTTTTGTTGTATCACTGTATTTATTTTCAAATCATTTCTCCATGCATAATCTTATTTGCTTTTTGAACAGCCTTATGAAGTGATCAGTATGAAGATTATTTTTCTGGTTTTATAGATGAGGATCTATCTTAAAATATGAATAAATGGCAGAGCTTCTTACTTTCAGGCTAGTGGTCTTTCTACTGAGCTATCTCCTATATATTATCAGGGAGTCACAACACTTTATTAGAAACAGATTTTTACAGATGAGGAATCTGAGGTAATCAGAGGTTAAGCGACATGCCCAAAGTCACACAGTTGGTGGGTGTCTGAGGCTTGATTTGAACTCAGGTCACCTGATTTCAGTTTCATGTAAGCCATTTTCACATTGGAGCACAGAGACTTTTTGACTGACTTTGTTTTCTGAAAGACTTGGGCCTAGTCATTAATAACACTAATGACTTGGAAATTACCAAGAGCAAAAGTAATCATGCAAAAGGAGGGTCATTCTTCTCTTTTTCTTTCCCCATAGACTTTTGTGAAATTAACTTTGTCTTCCTGATGTTGCCCATGATGCGCTAGCTTCTAAATAGGGAATGTTTGTGTCCTCATTTCCCATGGCCTATTACAGAATAAAAGGAAAGACCATAATAACTGAGTTATTCTGCTATTCCTATATGAAAAAGAAAGCATCTATTTTTGTCAGAGTTAGATATTAAATAGTAAGAACAAAGTTTTTCACATCATCAGCAGTGTGTGAAAAATTACATGCAAATGAAAGTGGAAATATGCTAATCAGATGTGCTCACTACAAATAGCACGTCTCTTCCTCATGTATGAAGATTAATATAAGCCAGCATATTGATTTTATCCTTTCCAAAGTCTTTTTCTCTTCTCCATAGGCATTATTTAACTTAGATTAACAATAAGCGGTACATGGCATTTCCTGGGAATTAAGACTCCATTAGGGTTTATGCCTGAGGAGCATTAGCTCTTCCCAAGATTGTCGTTAATATGTAGGAATTTCCCTTTGACTCTTTTGTTAACTTAAATCACATTCCATCTGAAGAGAAAGAAGGCCCTTCAAAAAAAAGGGAAAAGGACAGGAGAGGTTTATATTTGAGGGTTGTGCTACTAACCTGTTTTAATTAGATTAAAATTAATATCCTCTTAGTGGGCCAGCTTTGAATAAAGCTGACATGGCTTTTTGGTTGATCACAATTCAGGGAAAACTTAGAGGTACCTGAAGGAATTTGTAGGAGAGCTCTGGTGAGTTGCTGCTTTCACTCCATCATCTTAGCTCCACCCTCAGTAGTTTTTTGAAAAACAATATCTAGGCCCTTTTTTTGATCATGGCTTTCAGGTAGTCTAATAATTTTTAAATTATATCTCCTGGATCTATTTTCCAAGTCAGTGGTTTTTTCCAATGAGGTATTTCACATTGTCTTCTATTTTTTCATTCCTTTGGTTCTGTTTTATAATTTCTTGAGTTCCCATAGAGTCATTAGTTTCCATTTGTTCCATTCTCATTTTTAAGGAATTGTTCTCTTCAGTGAGCTTTTGGACCTTGTTTTCCATTTGGCCAATTTGGACAATTGTGCTTTTTAAGGCATTCTTTTCCTCATTGGCTTTTTGGACCTCTTTTGCCATTTGGGTTAGTCTATTTTTTAAGGTGTTATTTTCTTCAGCATTTTTGGGGTCTCTTTTAGCAAGCTGTTGACTCATTTTTCATGATTTTCTTGCATCACTTTCATTTCTCTATCCATTTTTCCTCTATTTCTATTAGCTGATTTTCAGAATCCTTTTTGAGCTTTTCCATGTCCTGAGAACAATTCATGTTTTTCTTGGAGGGTTTTGGATGTAGGAGTTTTAACTTTGTCATCTTCTTCTGGTTGTATATTTTGATCTTCCTTGTCACCAAAGTAAGATTCTATAGTCTGATTTTTGTTTAGACTGTTTGCTCATTTTCCCATCCAATTACTTGACTTTTGAGCTCTTTGTTAAGGTAGGACTCGGCTTCCCGAATGGAGAGTGCACTGTTCCAAGCTTCAGGGGTTTTACACAGCTGTTTTCAGAGATATTTCTAGGGACCTGTAAATTTTTAATTCTTCAAAGGTTGTGTGATCAAAGGAGAGGTGTTTTCTCCTCTCCTGGCCTATTCTCTGGTCTGTGAGTGACCACGAGCATTCTTTTCTGCCTTGGAATTGTGAGAGGAGTCCCTCTCCACCTCCACCATAAGCTTTGCCATGTCAGCACTCCTCCTTGCCCCAGGACCACCACCACCCAAGACTGGCCCAGATCCAAGCAGGGCAAAGCAAGAGAATCCTGCCTCAGTGCCAGCAAAGAGATGCCTACAATCCCCCTGTGATCAGCCACTTGATCCCCCTCCCATCCATGGGCAGAAAGCTCCAGAAGCAGCCACTGCCACAGCTGCTGCAGTCACCCCTTTGGGGCTGGGGTTGGACTGTGCTCCTTACTCACTCAGGTCTGACAGACCTTTCCTACTGATCTTCTAAGTTGTCTTTGGTGTTTGTGGGTTGAGAAGTCTGGAAACTGCCACAACTGCCAGTGATTCAGTCCTCTGGGACCTACTTCATGTTTGCTGGGGTCCAAGTCTGTGCCAGCATAGCCCATATTAGACTGTGTTCCTCTCTTAGACTGGCACGACATACTTTTTCTATCAACCTTCCAGGTTGTCTTGGGCTGGAAATTTGTTTTACTCTGTCATTCTGTGGGTCCTGCTGCTCTAGAATTTGTTTAGTTGTTTTTCACAAGTATTTGGAGGAGAGCTCAAGCAAGTCCCTGGTTTCACTCTGCCATCTTGGCTCCACCCTAGAATGGTTAATCTTAACATATTGTTGTTCACTTGTTTTTTGGTCATGTCTTAGTTTTTGTGACCCCGTTTGTGGTTTTCTGGAAAAGATACTGGAGCGCTTTGCAATTCCCTTCACCTCATTTTACAGGTGAGGATTAAGACACAGCAAAATGATTTGTCCAGGTTCATACAGCTAATGTGTCTGAGGCCAGATATAAACTCAGGAAAATGAGTCTTCCTGACTTCAGGCCTAGTGCTCTACCCCTTGTGCCACCTAGCTGGGGCAAGGGTGGCATATTGCTAAAAGTCCTATAGCAGTGTAAGATAACATACATAAAGCTTTTCAAAAACATTGAAGTGTTATGTAAATGTTAGTTATTATTACCATGTTTTTAATTGGTACGATTGGAGATGTTTTACTATTATGTTCATAACAATTATCTTCTTGTATATTAACAATTTTAACAAGTTTAACAATTAACAAGTGCCGACTGTGCAAAACACTATACCGAGGGCTTGGGGAAAATACAAAGTTTAGTTACGCTACAGTCCTTGCCCTTTGGATGTCATTATTGTATTACACAGTATTTTATCATTAGTTCATTTGAGTTATAAAAGAAAATGTTTTGTGAATTTGATAGATAAGGTTATTATCAGTGGGTGGAAGCTAAGGAGAAAGGGAAAAAAGGGGAAAGATTAAGCAGAGATTAATAAAGAAGGTGAGATTTTGTTTGGATATGCATTGAGGTGACTTTAAGTAGAATTTTTATTTAGCAAGCAAAGACCATGAAGTAGAGTGTTCCAGATATAATGAATTGCGTGAGCAGAGATGAGGAGGTATAAAAGCTCAGTCATTATGTTTCTGCGGAGCTGGAAGTAGTCTACTTTGTCTGGAGTGCAATGTGTTGTGGGGGAAGGGGTAATATAAGTTTGAAAATGTAGGATGGTGCCTGATTGTGGCATGCCTTAAATGCCGCAGGGGTTTGAAATTCATTAAAATAGCCATTTAATTTTTTTTAATTTAGTAAATTATTAAATTATATTTTATTCTCACCATATACCCTTCTAGATACCTCATTTTGTGTTGTTTTGACTTTTAAGTCACTTAAAATATTTACCCTATCTTTTCATTCATAAATATTAACATACACTTCTTTTTAATGCCATCTCTTTGATTCTTTGTCACTTCTCTATTTAACCTATCCAAAATAGCCCATCCCTCCCCCAACATGCACTGTATGGCTTGGTTAAGATCAGCAAATTATGTATTTAAAAACCTTTGAAGTATACCAGTATGGCCCTTACCGGAATGTCTTTCTTTCTTCCAGCTCCTGACATTAAGAGGTGCTGTGCTAGAAGATGCCATCCCTTCAACTGCAAAGCATTGTACAGCTCGAGGACTACCCTTGAAGGAAGTGCTTGAACATGCGATTCCTGAGCTTAATGTTCAGTGTCTGAGGTTGGCCTTTAACACCCCCAAAGTCACAGAACAACTCATGAAACTAGATGAGCAAGGGGTAAGTGAAATTCTGGAAGATAATGTTTAATTTTAATTTAGTATTAGTAGAAATCATTTATTATTATTAATATATTTAAGGTATAACATTCCTTCTAGGAAAGAGGGAAGGGACTGGTAAATATAACAAGGTAAACAGAGTTGTTACCCTGAGCCTCAGGGATTAATTGAACCTGAAGAAGGCAGTTGGGTTTTGGCGCTTCTAGGCCAATTGCTAGGAATTGTATCAACTATCCACATATCCAGGCAGGCCTAGAAGGTGATTAGAACTTGAAGTAAATACAAAGACTTTCAAGTTAGGCCCTGTCTTAAACCTTGGCTTGTGAGAATCATTAAAACTGGAATTAGAGGTCATCCAGATGTTGTATTGTCAGTTCTACCTTTTTGTGTTATTTTCTTTTTTATTTTACTGCTAGATACTGTTAATGTCCCTTGTAAACAACCCGGCCTGCTTTTGCTTTAGTTTCTCTTTAGGTAAACTTAAAGGGAAGGAGTGTTTGTTTGGTGGGAATAATGCTACATCAGAAGTCAAAAGGATCTCAGTTTGCCTTTCTTTTTTATATTAAAACTTAAAAACACAATAAGAAAAGAAAAAAAGCACTGTCATGCACAGCAGAACATGAGAGGATTCAAAAAATATAGCAATAAATTTCTATTTCAAAAAAGCGTATTTAATAAATACTCTACACTGTCCATCTTTGCTTCCTTATAAGTTTTCTTTTGTTCTCTGTTGTGTACTTTTTCCTCTTTTGTTTTTTCACCCTTCCCCCCGCCAAAGGTTATAATAAGTGCAGATATATTCATTCATTCATTCATTCATTCATTTATTTATTTGCACAAAGATAGATAGATACACACACACATCCCTAATTGGGTCAGAGGTTCCTTCAATCTCCCCTGGTTCAGATGCCCAACCCCTCTTACTGTCTAAGAGGTAAAGGTTCCTGTGACTGGGCCTGAGGCCACTCCAAAATCCAGCTAACCCGAGGGCTCCCAGCTTACTATTTAAGCAGACCTAGCCTAGAGGTGTTTACTCTTCACAGAGACTAAACCTTGTCCTAGGATTTTTATTCAGGTCTTCTCTTGCTGTCCCAGGAGGACCATTGTTCTGTCCCAACTCTTATTTATTTTTAATAACTCTATATTCACTTTGAGATGCTATTTTATTTCATTTGTGGGGGAAATCTGGAGAACTTGAAATTTTTTTTACCTATCCCTCCATCTTCCCAGAATCCTCACCTTGACTTTCTACTATGTGACTTCAGCTAAATAAGTAGGCCCCTTTCAAGCTCTTTCTTCATCCTCGACTGTAAAGTGAAGGGGGAATAGTAGATCATCTCTGAGGACCCTTCCAGTTATAAGTCCTAGGATCCTCTGCTTTGGATTTCCGGCTCTTGTGACTCAGTCCTCTGAGAGAGTGAGGAAAACATGAGGTAGCACAGTATGGGATTTGGCTGTGAGCACCGTGCTCCTTCTGCTAGGGATACTTATTTTGTGAGAATCCCTCCTGCTCCAAGGCACTCTGATGCCTATTAGAACTTAGAGAATTATTTTGAACCAAAACATTTTGTTGCAGACAGCATTGCAGACAGCAGTTACTTTGAACAAAATTCTCTTAGATTGGTGGGTGCTTAATAAATGCTTGTTGATTGATTGAGTCATAGACGCACAATTGTTCATTTTCTTTCCAGTTTACTCTATGTGCATTCCTAACAAGATCAGCTCCTCTGTGCCACAAAGTTGATAAAATTTCTTCAGCTATGGGGAACCTTGCTGACAGCCCAGGATAAAGCCAACCAGTACACGTTTAGCTACCTCCTTTTCTGTTACTATATCTCCTGGCTGATACATTTTATACTGATTTGTGCATGTATTCATCATTCCCACTGTGTTGCAGGCTATCTACACCTGCCATGTATCTTTCCATTGAGCTTTGGTTGACCTATAATTTTGATTTCTTAGAGACTGTTCACCACCCAAATGTCATTACTGGAAGAATATGGCATTTCCTTTTCTGGAGAAGCTTGAGGTCATCTTAAGTGCCGCACTATTTTTCCTAAACATAATCGGCCCCATTTTTTTTCTCCTGCTCAGTTGAGAGCCCAGCTCATTGCCTATTTTCGTCATCTGTCCGAGATATACGTACTGATAGATCAGCTTAATGGGCTGTGTGTCCCTTAGCATATCGTGGTCCAGACAGTGGGTAGTCTTTTTCTTCTTGTTTTCTCCAATGTAGATTGTTAGGCCAAACTGTTAAGAGATTTAGGGTCTCATTTGGTAGGCCCTGCAGTGATTCATGGCTTAATAAAGGGAGCACAGTGCGGTCCACTAAGGAGAACTTTTTCAGAACCTTATTGCCATCAATAAGGCACTGCTGTTCCATTTGGACTCTTGCTTCTTATGTTCTTATGATAGTGGCAAACATGTGACATGCATACATTTGTCTCTTTTATGCCTGTTAATAGCCTAAGCTACATCAAACAAAGTTATTTCTTTTGTCGCTCAGATTACTTACCCAGTAATCTTGTATAAACACCATATGCATAGAAGACATTGTAAGGAGAGACATTAAAGCAATATTTTGCCCTGTTGGATCAGATTTTTTTTAATAGTCAACAAACAATAAACATCTTTTATCTCTGCAGCTTCCAGTCAGTTATTTGATGGTAGATTTGAAAATATAATTTGTAAAAGCCTGACTGTCCTTTCCGTCGTTTTCATCAATGATGCTCTTGACTTTTTCCTTTTTTGGAGGGGGGAAGGCAGGGCAGTTGGGGTTAAGTGACTCGCCCAAGGCCACACAGCTAGTAAATGTATCTTGACACGAGGCCGCATTTGAACTGAGGTCCTCCTGACTGCAGGGCTGGTGCTCCACTCACCGCACCACCTAGCTGCCCCCAGTGATGCTCTTGACAGGTTCTTCACATAGCAATGTAAAGGAACAACCAGTCGTTACTCACTTCTGACTACCTTTATGGCCTTGGGCTAGTCACTTAAAATTCCTGTGCCTCAGTTTCCTTCTATGTAAGAAAAGGTGATTAAATTGGTTTGTGTCTGATACCCTTTCCACCTCTAGATCTAGACTCTGCAGTGCTCGTAGAGGTGAGAAGGTAGACGTATGGACCTCTATTAGCAGCTTCGATTTTTTTCTAATGATTTGTGGTTTTTTTCTCTCTCTCAAATATCTTAAGAATCGAAATCCCTTAAATGCCCTCAAAACTGTTATCTATGTCATGGGTTTTCACTGGTTATACTTAAACTTATCCCGATGCTTTTCTTTTCTCTTTAGTACCATTTTCATTTTCTCATACAACACATTAGAGACCAAAATATTAGAATACAGATGTGATAGTGCCGCCATTATAAATGAAGAGTTTTGACAGCTCGACCATTTTTTTGGTCTGTTTGTCATTCCCCCTTTCAAATAATAATAAGGATCCACTGGGTCTTTGAACAAGCTCTTTTGGTAAAATTACTTTCTTACTTAAACATTTTTATTGTTTCATAACATGTTGCTGCTCGTGATCTTCCAAAATCCTTCTCCATAAAATACTGCAAATGAGATTATATTCCAAGCCCTGACCAAGATAATGAGTGCTTGGTGGTTGAAGTTGTTTTTAGGCATTTGTGGCCTTTTTATTTTGATGAATGCTTTATATTAATTAAACTAATGTAAGTAATGGTGATAATTCATGTCAGTTTCTTTTCTTTTAACCATTTTACATTTTTCTGTGATGTTTGGTAGTTTTCATGTCTAGTGCCTTCTTACTCAGAAAGAATTCATGATATTCCAGTTATGAGATTTCTATGTAGTGTACGATCCTTTGACTTCTTTGCTTTCTTAATCCAGTCATGAATTCCAACCACATTTTCTCCCATCTTTCTATATGTTTATCTTTGCAAAGGAGTCATTTAGTAAGTGTGTGTGTGTATGTGTGTATGTACATATATATAAATGTAATTTTGAAAGTGTTAAGCAAGATTTCTTTAGAATTTTTTAGCTTTGTATCCTATGCAACAGTTCTTTCCATATGAGCTGAAATTATATTCATGACAGTCCTTTTTCAAATACTCACAATTAACACTATTTTAGTTAAGGTACTATTTATGGGTAGTTTAGACACTTCGTGACCTCTACCCCTTTTCCTGTTGCTCTCACCATCTAGTGTAGAAGTAGAAAGAAGACATGTAGCACTGACGATTTTTCACATTTCTCTTTGTTTCAGAGGTTACCATGGCCAAAGAGTTTGCCACGTAGCAGTAGAGTTTCTCTTCTTAGCTTGGTGAGCTTTTCTGTGCTTAGCTAGGCAAGACCTCAGAAAGTAGATGCAGTCTAACATGGGGACTGCACTTAGAACCATTCCAGCATAGGGGTTGAGGATGGGGGGATTTATTAGACGTATTCTTCTATCATAGCCTTCTAAAATCCCGTCATCTGCATGCAAGGCTTTGGAATGCTACATTTATGGAAAATAGGTAAATTAGAATTGATAAATAATGCCAAGTAATTCCATCCAAGTAAGCCAGTAATTCCATCTAATATGATAGGTTTTCATTGGAACAGAAGAATTTTTTTTTCACTTGTAAGTTTTCTGTAGTAGAAGAAATATCCTGCATTTGTTTGTTACTTGGTAACATAAAAGCTCATCCAAATTTAATTGCATAATCAGTAGGGGATTGGTCTTATATAATATTATCTCTCTTCCAGTTTAAAAACCTCAAAAAAATCCAGTTTTAAAAAATTAATCCTTTACATCAATCCTTTACCCACCTCCTTTGGAAGTTCTTATTTTTAAATTGATTTGTGGTGATTCTAGCTTTGTTGTGAGTAGTCCATAAAGGAGTGGCAGCATTTTTTTAAAACTCAAATGTTGATGCTTTTTTTTTTTTTGAAAAAAGGGGGGTAAATCTATCTGTTATCGAATATCATTTTGTGAACAATTGGATACTTGGGTATACTAATCCAGTTTCTTTTATTATAATCATATTAAATACAGTGTCACAATTAAATATGAAATCAAAAGACGATACCTGGAATATAGCAAGTGCTTAATAAATGTTTGCTGAAATAGCATTAGACAACATGGAAACAACCCAAAGTTTTAGTAAAACCTTTTAATATGAGTTAGCAATATAAAATGGGAGTCCAAAAATTAGTGTGCTCTTAGACTTCACTATTAGAAGCATTATGTCCAGAATCACCAAGAGTATAAAACCACTCTAATTTTGTCATTCTTCAGTTATTTAGTCCTGTCTGACTCTTCATGACCCTATTTGGGATTTTCTTGGCAAAGATCCTGGAATGGTTTGCCATTTCCTTCTCCAGCTCATTTTGCAGATAAGGAAACTGAGATAAATGGAGTTAAATGATTTGCCCAGGGTCACACAGCTAGTAAGTGTCTGAGGCCAGATTTGAACTTAGGAAGATGAGTCTTCCTGACTATAGGCTCAGTACTCTATCTACTGTGCCATCTAGCTACCCACCTGCTCTGCTTAGACCAATTCAACTTAATAAGTGCTCATCAACTACTTTCTCCATTCAAGGAACTGTGCTACCTATACAGGATGCAAAAACAAAATCAGAATAGTCCCTACCTTCAAGGAATTTATATTCTGTGGAATGAGTCTCAATTTTTCATCTCAAATATTATATTAAATTATAAGCACTACATGTAAGAATATGTATTAAAAAAACTGGAGCCCAGCCAAAGGAAGAGTGACCAGGAGGTTATAGAGACTTGAAATTTTGCCATATGAAGATCATACACATGTTTAGATGGGGGTAAGAAGGACCCTGGGAGGGTGTGTTATTGTTGTCTTCAAACTTGAGGGAGTTCCATTGGCCAAGTTCCATTTGTTCCTTATCATCATCATCATCATCATCATCATCATCATCATCACAGAATCAATTATAAAATCCTCTGTTTGGCATCCAACACCCTCCTAACCTGGCCCCCTCTTTTGGTTACAGTCTTCATCTTTACTTCTCTCCATTTTTCCTACCTCTTTGATCCAGTGACACTAGCCTCCTCACTATTTAATTTTCAACATCAGATGACAACACAGTCACCAGCTGCATAGTTACAGAATGAAACAAGTCCTGTGGCATCAAAGCTGTACTCCTGGCCCCCCTCTTCTACCAGTCTAGTCATTAATGAAACAGAAGGAAATCAGAATTCCCAAGCAGCAGTACACTGAACTGGATGACCTGAATCAGGGACCAGAAGGTTTAATGTTATGGGATAAACAAACGCTTTGAAAATTAATATAATAGAACAGCCTCAGGCAGTGATGTATAGAAGCACAGCCTGCACAAAACTGGGAAAGCTCATTTTTAAAAATGCAACAAACTCCTTTTTTTCCATTGTATTTTTCTTCTGTTGTCTTCTACTCCCAGAGGTTGAATCAAGCCTATGTAGACCAATATTGCCTACCAGTAAGAAAGCAGCCAAAACATTTAGCAACATTTCCTTACTATCAAGTCATTATAAGGATAGGGTTCAGTATAGATGGGAGAAAGAATTCCATATGACAAATCTAAAGAATGTGCCATCCTGGAGCAGAATAGACTATAGAGATAGGGGTGTGTGTGTGTGTGTGTGTGTATGTGTGTGTGTGTGTATGTATGTACGTGTGTACGCACATACACACTGTACACATATGTACGCTGAGAGGAAAGCATGAACCGCCTTTTATTTTAAAGTTGATAATAGGGATTATATCTTAAAGGGGGTTGAAGCATCATGCTCAAGGTTTTGTGCATTCCCCCTGGTCTTTCCAGTTATTTGTTTTAGTTTTCTGAAATAGCCACGTTTCAGAGTGAAATGGAGAGGAGTTCTACTTCATTGGCTAAAAGGGACACAGTATGCCATGAATGCACTCTCTCGTGCCTGACATCCTCCATAATCTAGCCTCAGCTTTTCCAGCTTTGCTTCATATTATCTCCCTTTGAATGGGCTGCTTTCAGTTCCCCAATAGGGGATCCCATCATAGGTACTTCTTGAGTCCACGTTTTCACAGGAACACATCCTTTCCATGGAAGCCAAGTATCCTGAATTTACATAGCTGTGTATGTCATATCCCTTCAATAACATGAGGGTGGGGACTATTTTTCATTTTGTCTTCACAACTCTACATTTCAACTCAGGGTCAAGGAGATTCTTTTTTTTTTTTTAATTTATTTTTAATATGTTTAGTTTTCAGCATTGATTTTCACATGCGTTTGAATTACAGATTTTCTCCCCATTTCC
>CM053624.1:164421151-164443700 GCA_028646595.1 Phalanger gymnotis | reverse complement strand
CTGGAGTCCTGCTTCCCTCTGCCCCTTTGTGGGTTCTGTATTTCTAGAACTGGTTCAGAGCCATTTTTTCATAGGTTTTTGGAGGGACTTGTGGGGAGCTCACGCCAGTTACTGCTTTCCAGTCGCCATCTTGGCTCCGCCCCCCCGGTCAAGGAGATTCTTAAAAAATACTTGTTGGATGCTTAAAATGCAACTTTTTCTTCACCTCTGCTCACTAAAATTCTTCTTACCCTTTAAGTCTCAGTTAGAATAGTATTTTTTCCACAAAGCCTTCCCTCTGCCCCCTCAGTTAACTATATTCCCTTTGTTTCATATAATGTCAGACCTTTTTTTTCTGTATCTCTCTCTTGCCTCCAACATACTCTCTCTTGTGTTACTAGACTTTTCTGTGCATATTTCATCTTTAGTAGACTGTAATGCCCTTGAGGCCTAGACTTCCACATTTTTCAGTTTTGCGTTCCTAAAGAAGGTGCTGAGCAGACATTTGTTGAATTTAAGTGAGCACACAGTATGTGGTAGTAGGAGAACCTGTGAGAAGCAACATGCAGTTATAGGCTCAGGGTTGCATGTGACAATATGTGTGAAAGAGTTTTAGATGGATAGAAGGGCAAGCTGAAATGGATAGTAGAGGGGCCTAAAGAGAAAAAGACATGGTGGCTGCTTTTAAAATATTGATAAATTTTATTAAACTTTTATTTCCTCAACTAAAATATCAATAAAATTAAATTGATAAATATTCAAAGTAGAATTTACCAGTTTCCAAAATAGGAAATTAGTTAAATCTATCTTTATTATGAAATATCTTCATACAAGCAGGGATGGTTTCCACCAAATGTCACTATATAGAAAAATTTATCAGAATATAAAATAAAATTTTTTAATCTCTGAGGCCATAATTAAATAATAATGTACTTAGAATATGAAAATGAAATGATAGGAATTGCTTTACTAGGTTAGCCTTCACTAAGGACTTTCTTCGATGCCTCATGGAGGCATGGAGGGGACTCTTATTTTGGAGTACTCTGCCAATGGAATTCAAGATCCAGAAGTTCCTAGTAACTTTGAAAGCCTATAAATATTTTTTTTAATTTAATTTATTTATTAGTTTACAACATTCAGTTCCACAAAGCTTTTGAATTCCAAATTTTCTCCCCCTCTCTGCCTTCCCCCCTTCCCAAGATGGCAGGCAATCTGATATAGGCTTTACATATACATTCACATTAAACATAATTTCACATTAGTCATGTTGCAAAGAAGAATTATAACCAATGGAATGAACCACAAGAAAAGAGGAACAAAACAAAACAAAAAAGAGAGCAAATGGTATGTTTTGATCTGCATTCAGACTCTGTAATTCTCTGGATGTGGATAGCATTTTCTATCATGCACCTTTTGGAGTCGTCTTAGAACCTTGCATTGCTGAGAAGAGCCAAGTCTATCAAAGTTAGTCATCACACATTTTGGCTGTTACTGTATACAGTGTTCTCCTGGTTCTGATCCCTTCACTCAGCATCAGTTCATATATTTCTTTCCAGGTTTTTCTGAAGTCCACCTGCTCATCATTTCTTATAGTACAATAGTATGCCATTACATTCATATACCACAACTTGTTTAGCCATTCTGCAATTGATGGGCATCCTCTCAATTTCCAGTTCTTTGTCACCACAAAAAGAGCTGCTATAAATATTTTTGTACATGTGGGTTCTTTTCCCATTTGTATGTTTTCTTTGGGATACAGCCCTAGAAGTGGTATTGCAGGGTCAAAGGGTATGCACATTTTTATAGCCCTTTGGGCTATAAAATTCCAATTTCCAAATTGGAAAGCCTACAAATATTGACCCAATGATGGTGTTTATGACCAAAGTATTATACATGAGGGTTTTTTTTTGTTTGTTTTTGGCTACAACAACAAATGAAAACCATTTACTAAAGTGTGAAAGGTTATGCTTTACATTAGTGGAGAGAGTAACAGTCTAACTATGCCAATATACCATTATATCAGATGATATCAGAGACTATTTCAGGTTTTAAGGCACAATGGAATAGTTCCATTCCCCTTTGAGAGCTTTGTTTCTAACAATAACACACAGGGAATGCGTGATTGGTTTCTTTTATATTATCAACCGATAAAGGGTTAAGTGTATAGTCATATAATTTACCTTTACTTACAGATTATAGATCCTGTCATCTGTAGATTTGCCTAATTTTAATATTGTATTTTTGACTTTTACTTCATTTTGGAGTAATGTTATTTAAAATTTCAAAATCTTTTGAATTTTAAAATAATATTTCGCTTTTTTCCCCTAAATATACCTCTTTAAGATTCAATAGACACCCTTATTACATGTAAAAACAATTTTTAATCTTAATTTGATTTCAGTACAGTGCTTTTAAACTATGCCTCAAATTTAAAAAAAAATATTTTATTTTTTCCCTAATTACATGTAAAAGCAATTTTTTAAACATTCATTTTAAAAAATTTTACATACTCCAGATTTTTTTTCTATTTGAGAAGAGTAACAAATTGTCTTATGTCTCCTTTTCTTTCTTTTTCCCTTCTTTTCTTTTTTTTTTCCTGAAGCAGACCTGTGATTCAGTTATAGGAAACTGAGTTGGTGGGGGCTGGGGTGGGGAGAGGGAGCAAGTGCAGGGGGAGAACTACATTCTCTTAGTATTCCATAATATATAGCCTTGGGGAACTTCCTGGGACCCCTGAGAGATTAATTGACTTGCCCAGGATCGTATCTCCAGTACATGTCAAAAGCAAAACTTGATGCTGACTTTCTCCATTCACTGTCATGCTACCTTTTCATTATTTTGTTTCAAATATGCTTCCTCATAACTCATAGCATTTTTCTGGGAATTTCAGTGCTGATTTCTTATTCTCTTTCCTGGAACATAATTGGCCCTACAGAGCCCATTTGAATATATCCTGTATGCTACAGTTGTGCTAGGCACCATGGTGAGCACGCATCCTTTATGTGTATGTCTTTGGAGCTACTGCAGCATTTGTAATTGGAAGGTTTGGATTTTAATCCTGCTAGCACTTTCATAATCTTACACAAATTACTGAAGGTTGATCTCAAGATTCAGCTTAACACTGTATGTGTTAAGAGA
Organism: Phalanger gymnotis; assembly: GCA_028646595.1. Lineage (NCBI taxonomy): Eukaryota > Metazoa > Chordata > Mammalia > Diprotodontia > Phalangeridae > Phalanger > Phalanger gymnotis. The sequence goes on along the minus strand of CM053624.1, from coordinate 164,440,583 downwards.
TTTGCTTTAAGAAATTCAGATACGATTCTTTTATTTTCCACTCAAAGAAGGAAATTTGGAAGAAGATGCCATTATGAACCTGAATTTGGAATATTTCCTTTGGGTTATGCCAAACACTGAAAAAAATGTATTTTTAAAAATAGCATTTTACAGATCTCCAAGTCAGATTTCTTCTTTTGCAATGTCCCCTTCTCCCTCAAATATATCTTCCATTAAAAGCAACTACAGTTTTTCTAGGTGCTCCTGCTCAGGATAAATTGCCTAATAGACACAGTTTTCCTCATGACACTGAAATTGTTCAAGTCACCTTGTCATTTTCCTTGCAGGGTAATTCATCTAGAAGAGTTAGTTAAGGGAGCTGTCATACATGTGAGGAGCACACCAACATGAAATAATGTCACTAAGATACTGGGATTTCTGTTTTATTTCAGTTTCACCACTTGTGTGTATATATTTTAAAAATTATGTGAAATAAAAAAATTTCTCCCAAAAATAACTAAGAAACAAATAGAAGGAAATTGGAGTCAGTCAACAGTCATCAAGCATTTATTAAGCACCTACTATGTGTGAGACACTGCTCTGAGAATTATTAAGGTAACGTGAATAGACCTGCCAATAGATTTCCAGTCCCATGGAAGTGTCAGCATTATTACATTGTTAGGCTAACCACAGCATGGAAAGGCTTTTCAGAAAGGATTGTGTTGGTAAGCAAAATGGGCTCCTTAGCACTTAGTTCAACAAGTGCCCTTGAAGAGTTTGGCTTTTGTTTGCATTGAGTAATTCAGCTATTTCATTGAATCTTACTAAGTGCTAAGCCCCAGGCCCAAACCCCTATTAGGTGTAAAACCTATGTGGGTGTGCATTGGCAACTAAGGTGGGGCCCAAGGTGGGGCTAACTCCAGGGAGGGCCTAGTTTACATGTCTGGGACAGCAGAGGCTCTTAGATCATGTGAGTTTAAGTTGCCTCTTTGTGACGATTTTAGGTCACGTGGTTGAGTTGCATGTGTGACTCACCCCTGACTCTGAAAAAGATATAAAAACCAGGGGTAGGCCTCCTCTTCCTTGGAGCTCTTTGCCGCAGCAGTTGTGGCACGTGACTCTGGGCCAGCCCTTGTTCCAAGCTCCCGGGCTGAACCTAGATGTTGGTAACTATGAATTGGATTGGATCTGTCTGTTGATGTTTGTAATTTGTTTGTATTTTGCTCTGAAGTTCAGTGTGCTGGCTTTTTCCCCTGAACTAAGTGAATGATATTTGTGTGCTGAATTAAAGTAAGCTTGCCAACCCCTTCACCTTGCTTTCCTTATTAAGGCAGATCAAAAGACCTGTGCTTTGGCGGGTGCTGGCAGCTTTCTGGGTGCTGGCTGTGGGTGGATCTTAGACCCCCACAAAAGCTGCTAGCCAGATTGTTAAAACAGGATATAGCATTAATTCATTGGGTGTGCCTTCCCTGCCTCTTTGTTGGCCCTTCTGGTATACCATTCAGTCTGAGAGGGAAGCAGCCAACTTCTCCTTTTCTGGCTTTTGTATTTAAGGTACCAGGAAGCTGTATTAGTGGTCAATCAAGTCTTGAGAATGCTTTCTGTACCTTTTAAGGAAAAATGAACCCAACTTGCATAAGATAGGGCTCTATAGAGAAGTAGCCCAGCCTACGTGGCTGAGTCATAGGAAATACTGTTTTTGTCATAAATGCTGTTCTACATACATGTTATTCCATCTCTCATTTTTGTGTGTCTGTACGTTGCTCTCCCCCATGCCTGGTATGCTCTTCCCTTCCCTTAAGCACCTGGAACTTCTAGCTAATTTCAAGGCTGAGCTCAGGTACCGCCTATTTCAAGAAGGCTTTTCCTGATTCCTCCCTGACAGTGCTTCCACCCAGCCCAGATCACTGTATATTTATTTTGTTTGTGTCCTGCATGTAGTTTTAGAGAAACTTGTTCTATTCCCTGTAGTGTGATAGAAGCTTCTTCAGAGCAAGAATTGTAATATTTTTGTATTTATAGCCTTCTAGTACATAGTAGGTGTGTGGCAATTGATTGAATGATAGTCCTCAGATCTGATTGAATAAAGTTTTGTGGTTTTGTACATCAGGAAATATTTTATGATAAACACAGCAAAATTATTGCTGTTGCAAGTCAGTTGCATGACTGAACATATCAGCTACTGAAAATCATAAAGCCTGCCTAATCCCATTTCATTTTTTATTAAAGATATCCTTGATATGTGTGTCAATCATTTACATAAAAAATTGATAGAATTTTACTCATTTTTGTAAGATTTTGAGTTCAGATTTTTCTCCCTCTCTTCCCCAAGACAGAAAGCAATCTGATACAGGTTATATGTGAACATTGATAGAATTTTAAAAAGCAGATTTGTGGCTCTAGAATAAGTGAGGTCTCCTCTGTCATTTTTTTTTTTTTTGTAAATCAGTTATTTTTTCCTATCTTCTCCTCTTTTAGGTATCTTGAAAAACATTCTTTTCATCCTTTTGAAACTGGATGACCTCTGTTCTGGAGGTCTGTATGGACTTGGTGTGATCTAGCTGGTCTTCCATCTTTAGTCTTAAACTAGGTTATGCCTTGTCCTGCTGGTCTTCTCCACTTTGCAAGAGCAAGTATTTGCTGGCACAGGCAGGTTCAGAGCCTCTTTGGATGCCTCATTGTGGTGATTGCTCTACTTGAATTAAACTTCTGTAGGAAATGGTGATTTTTTTTCTTTACTTTTATACATTTCCCTTCTTTTCCAGCATCAGTAGCTTATTTGGATGTGTTGTAATTGTACACTGTTGCTTTCTTGCCTTTATCCTTTTTTTATAATTTTGTTTTATAACCTTGGTCCAATGAAATGATAACCCTGCTATATAGACAACTAATTTGGAAAGGATCTCCCAAGTCAGTAACTACTTGAGTACATACATCAGTAATAGTTACTTTCTGTTTAAGATATGAACAATATTGATTTTGTTGTAATGGTCAGTGCTAGTCACATCTATTGCTTTCTGACTTTCTTCTTGAAGAAGGCATTCATATTTCCCAGTAGATAAGTGGTCAAGGGATTGTCATGAACAATTTTCAAAAAAGATCTGCTAGATGTAAATGACTCTAATGTAAAAACACTCTCCAAAGCACAAATCATATGAAAATCCCAACATAAACAAATGAGGTTTCACTTCCAAGAAGCTTAGCAAAGATGACAATTAATTTATAGATTTCATGTTAAATAAAATTGCCAGAGGTTGAAGTCAGGTACTTCATAGAACTGTACAAAAGGATGAAAAAGGGAATGGTACTTTCAGACCTCAAATTATATTATGGAATCATCAAAACTTTTTGCTGCTTATTAAAAAGTAGAAAAGTAGGTCGGTGAAACATACTAGATATGCAAAAATAAGGAGCAGTTGAACTTAACCTAGTATTCAATAAACTGGTGAATATAAACTACTTGAGGAAGAGTTCTATATCTGAATTAATTTTCAAGCATTGGCAGACAGCCATTGTAAAGACACTGTTGGTGGTTGTTGTCCTTTATTCTCAGAGAGGACCAAAATGACATCACTATGATAGAGTCAAGTTACAGTGTGTCTCACTGTGGCTGATCAGACCAATAGAAGCTCGAAAGGCTCTACTACAGGTCCAGTACAAAGTCCATATGAACATTTGGGGTGGATTCTCTTAATTTGAGAATCTCATGTTTCTTTTGAGCTACTTCAGTTCTGCTTTGCTCATAGAGCACAGCACCCTCTCTGATGTGGGAATGCCATGCTGAGCAGTCCTGTGCCAGTGTCTCCCATGTCACAAAGTTCTTAAGAGAAACCCTGAGAGTGTTCTTGTATCACTTTTTCTGACCACCATGTGAGCACTTGCCCTGTGTGAGTTCTCTATAAAATAGGAAAGCTGTGCAGCTGGAATAGGTTTTGCAATCAGAACTAATCTAGTCAACAAGCTTGTATGCCTAGCAAAAGGAGTGAACAACAGACTCATGACAATGTGATTGCCACTTGCAAACACATGAAAATAGAAAATGGAGTGCCATTTGTGAGGAAGTTTCAGCCAGTTGCGCAAAATCACAGAGTTTAGGAGTAAAGCATAAAGTACAGAGAGCCTGGAAAGATAGGTCTAGGTTGGGAAAAATTTTTTAAAAGTCACATTGAAGAGTTTATATTTCATCCTAGAGGCAATAGAAGCCACTGAATTTTATAGAGCAAGGGACTGACATGCTCATATATGTGCTTAAGGAAAATATCTTTGGGAGCACTGTGGGAAATGGACTGAAGTGGGGAGACTTGAGGCAGGGAGCTCAATTAGGAGGCTATTGTAATAATATAGATGAGAGGTAATGAGACCTTGAACTCAAGTGGTAACATGTAAAAGGAGAAAAGGGATCAGATTTAGGAGATGTTATAGAGGTAGAAACAGCAAGATTTGGCAGCCAGTGTCTGTAGTGAGGGAGGGCAAGGGGTCAAGTGTGATGCCAAGATTACAAACCTGGGAGACTGGAAAAAACCGTAGCGCTTTTGACACTACTAGAAGTTTGGAAGAGGAGAAGATTTGTGGGGAAAAGATAAAGAAGTCTGTTTTGGACATGTGGGATTTGAGATATCTATGGGACCCTAATTTGAATGTCTATGTCTATGGGATCCTAATATGCAGCTAGTGATGTGGGACTAGAGCTCCTGGGGAGACTGGTGCATGATATAAAAATCTGAAAATAAGCTCTATAGAGTTATAATGAGATCACCAAAAGACAGTGTATAGAAAGAGAAGAGAAAAGGGCCCAGAAGAGAGCCTTATGGGAGACCCACCGTCAGTAGGCAAGATATAGATGATAAACCAGGAAATAAGATTGAGGAAGAGGGGTTAATTGGGTTGGATGAAAACCAGAAGATTAGTGTCACAAAAACACAGAAAGAAGAAAATATCCAGGAGGAGAGAAGGTGGACAGCAGTGCCAAATTCAGTCAATAAATCAAGAAGAATGAGAACTGAGCAAAAGACCTTCCAATTTGTAAAGTCAGTCCTTTGATAACTTTGGAGAGATCAATTTCATTTCAATGTTAAGGTCAGAAGCCAGATTTCAGAGTGTTGAGAGTGAGTGAGCCAATGTATGAGGACAGCTTTTTCTAGAATTTTGGCTGAATTGATATCTAAGAGGATAGTAAGGTTTAATGAAGGGCATATTTTAAGGAAGAGGAAACACTTGAGCGTGGTTAAAGGCAATATAGATAGTACCAGGATATAGAAAGAGGTTGAAAAATTAAAGAGAGAGGAGATAATTGGAGTTGGAGTTTGATGGAGACTATAGGAGGAGATGAGATGAAGCGTACAAGTAGAGGCTTGACTTTGTTAAAGAGAGGGGGAGCTTCACTGCCAGCAGTTGGGAGGAAAGAGCAGAGTGGAAGAGTGATATCAAGAGGTTTTTAGATAAAGAGAAAGAAGATGTGAGATCTCAATAAAGTAGAAGGCCAAGTCTTCACAGGGAGAAGAGAGGAAGGAGGTGCAGGAGGCTTGAGAGAAGAAAATCTTCTGTGGGAAGTGAGATCGGGAATCAGGGAGGAATAAAAGTGTGGTCTCCAAAGTATAGAAGGAATTAACAAAAATGTATATTCCTCAGTGGATAAGTGGTTAAAGGATATGAATAAACAGTTCTAAAAAAGATTGTAAATTATTAACAACCACATGAAAGATTGCTACAAGTCCTCAATAAGGGAAATATAAATCAAAACAGCTTTGAAATTTCACCTCATTTCAAACAGATTGGCAAAATTACAAAAGATGGAAATAATATTACAGGTGCTATGGGAAGATATGAACACTAATATATTCTGGGTAGAGCTGTGAATAGGTTCTGTGATTTTGAAAAGTAATTAGAATTACTCTTCACCCCCCCCCCCATGACTAATGTCCACATCAAATGATCCAGAATCCTTCTTCTAGTAATATATATCGAGGAAGTCAGAAATAGGAAGGTCCCATATATATCACAATAGTAATTTCAGTGCATCTGTCAGTTGCAAACAACTAGAAATTGATGCTTATCCATCAGTTGGATGGTGGTTAAACAAATGGTGGTAGTGAATTTAACAGAAAATTATTGTGCCTTAAATAACAATTAATTTGAAGAATGCAAAGAAACATGGGAAGACAGATGAAATGAAAAGGACAATAAAACAAAGCCAGACACTAGATAATTACATTGACCAGTCTTGACTACAGAGAAGAGTTGAGAAAATATGTCTTACCCTCTTCAGAAGTGTGACTGTTGAATATTGTATATATTGTCAGAGAAGGTTGTTTTGTTGTTTTTTCTGAACTGTTTTTTTTTCTTTTTAAAGCTTCGTTACAAAGGAAGATTTAGAGTTGGATATGGGAAGGAGGAATTATTTTTGGAAATGAATGATGTAAAAACAAAAGTCTTTAATAAAAAGTAGCACAGGTTACAAATAGATACTTAAATTTTTTAAAATGCTTGTTCTTTGACAAATAATTATTTTATTTTAAAACTTCGTCTGGCCTTTGGGGGAAATAGAACTCAATCATTTGTGCTGATATTAAGCAGCATATTGGTGCCCCAACAATTTCATTATTGAATACATGGGAAAGTAAATCTTTTCCTCTTTGGAAAGTGGTAAGGAGATGGTGAAATTGTTAGGAATAAATATTTCCTTTCGTTTCAAGGTTCCTTTTTGCAAAATGGGCTTTACTTTTGAAAATTTACCACCTTCCCCCTTCTACCCAAAATCCTGGTGTTGAAAAGACACACACACACACCCCTCTGTCATAAAGCTGCTTTGTGTAACTGTTCTTTGTTGATGCTTGCCTGTAAACCATAAGCTGGAATCTCCCTAAAGTGCCACCATCTATTCTAGTGATGCGTACTTTTGACATCCAGACACTTTTAATTTATTTTTCTAGTCATTTCTATAATACACGAAGACAACCACTGATATATTTGAAATTCACAGCCCTAGTAAATAAGGCTTTTGCTACTTTTGTTGGGTGCAGAAATTGAAAAACAATGTGGAAGTACTCAGAAAAAAAGACTTTTATCAGCTATTTATTTCTAAGCCTTTTTCCCTAAGGAACTAGTTAAGTAAAAATAGCAAATGGAATAGAATGGGCTCTATATGTATTCAAATGCTTGGTATTGCCTGTTTTCACAGCTAAGCTATCAGCTGAAAGTGGGGATCATGTATTGTAAATCTGGACAGAGCACCGAAGAAGAGATGTACAACAATGAGTCAGCGGGCCCCGCTTTTGAAGAATTCCTCCAGCTCTTAGGAGAACGAGTTCGTCTCAAGGGATTCGAGAAGTATCGTGCTCAACTTGATACTAAAAGTAAGAGATAGTTTGATTTCATAAACATTAAGTGCATACCGTACATAAAGCATAACGCAAGCCCTTGAGGAGGAAGGAGACAAATTTTAGATAATATATGGTACCCAGCTTTCACAAATAATTCTATTGTATAATATACAAAAAGCAAATAAAAGAAAGATATGAGATCCAGGGATATTGAGAGAGAAAGGTTGGAAAGGGTTTATCAGAGGAAGTCGAATTTGAGATTGGTTTTACAATTTAAAATTTTCCCTTTAAATATTTAAAAGAAATTCAAAAGAGAAGTGAGAGAGGGCTTTATGGGCATATGGAATGATTTGGCAAAGGTATGAAAGCAGGAGACTGCAGATCAGTAGCACAGTTTTATTGGAGTATAGAACATGTGAAGGAAATAATATTAGTAATAATAATAATAATAAAGTGTAGGGAGTCCCCAGATCATGGAGGACCTTGAGTGACAAATGAATTTGAATTTTACTCTCTGAGTAATAGAAAGCCATTAAATGGTATTGAATAGAGAAATTACTGGCAAAATATACATAAAGGTTTCCTGTGGTTTTATAGTCTAAAACATCCTTAAGCCTTCCCTTCTTTATGATTGATTTATACATATTTTATTGTATAAACATATTGATTAGATTTACCACTTAGATCAGGAAGCACTAGGGGTCAGAAGGCCAAGTGCAAAATCAGTTAGAGAATGGAATTTCCTCAACTCAAAAAACCTGAGAGGTCATCTAGTTCAGCACTTGTTTAAAAAAAAATATTAATATGCCTGTGGCTGTCAAAAGCAAGGTAGCAAGTTTTACTAAATATGTAGTGGAGAGCTGCACATGGATCATCAGTAGAAATATACATAAAATGATGTAGTTGGTTGTGGTTGGTTGAATTTGGAACCTTTAATTTCTCAATTCTGGTGCTTGCCTGTGTAGTCCACTTTTACATTATTTTTTCTGTTTACTTCTTTGTACTCAAGTTTATTCTTTAGCCTTTTCCTTCTAAAAATTGTTATCAAAGAATTAGATAATTTTAGAAGTGGCCATCTAGTCTAACCCTTACTCCACAAGAAAACCCCCCTATCACATGTCTGACAAATGGTGACCCAGCTTCTTCTGGAAAACCTCAATTGAGGGGAGCACTGTTGTCTTATTAGGTAGTACATTTGTGGACTTCTTAATTGTTAGGAAATTTTTCCTGACATTGAACCTAAATTTCCTCTTTGGTCCACTTCACCCACTTTACTTTTCTCTTTAAGGACAAGCTGAACAAATCTAATCCCTCTTCCATAGGATAGCCCTTTTAATACTTCAAGAAAGCTACCATGCCTCTCACACCCAAGCCTCATCTTCTCCAGGCTATACATCCTCAGTTCTTCCAATCTGACCTCACAGAACATGGATGCAATGCCCTTTGCCATCCTGGTTTCCTTCCTCAGAGTCTTTCTAGCTTTTCAATGTCTTTTGTAAACTCTGACATCCAGAACTAAGTATGATTCTCCATACATGGTCTTACCAGGGCAGAGTACAGAGGGGCCGTCACCTCTTTATTCCTCTCAATATGTCCCAAGATTATCTCTGTAATATCAACTTTCGTGGATCTAAATAGTTAGTTTTTTTTTCCTTCTCCATCATCTTTACTCTAAAGGCCTTTGGATGGAACTTTTTAAGATCCCTCCAGATACCTTCTTACTAGTCTTGGTTTGGTGCATGCTCCTCACTATCCAGCAGTCTGTCATCTCTGTAATTTAAACAGGATGAAAAATCCACCTCCCATTCTCATACACTGTCTTCTCAAGTTGTTCATTTCTCAGATCAATTTTCTATTCCGCATCACTTGACTCCAGTGAGAAAACAACCTGTGTCCCTGTAGCCCTCCATCTTTTGTCCATGACGTTGTAATTGTTGGCAAAAAGTCTAGTTTTCTTCTACCAGTCTCATGCGTGGCTATGTTTGTCTCCAGACACAAGTAGAAGTCATTGGTTCTTGTCCATCTTACATCTGCTTCAATGAAAACAATTCTGTGAGTTGTATTTCTCCATTTGCCAAGTGAGTGTATTGATTCAAAAATGCAGGCAATGAGGTCGTTTCAACTGTGGTTGCTCTACGAAGCAAATGTTCTTGCCTAAAAAAAGGAATGAATGAAGGTAAGTAAGTAGACATGGTATATTTACTGCTGTTGTCCTTCTTGCAGTCATCTTTTCAGTCTAATTATAAAATATTTGAGCTAAAGGTCTTTGACCTGCCTTTCTTTGAATGGATCTTTGGAAGAGCCCATCTGCATTGCAGTCAAGAGTTATCTCACAAGCTTACTGTACAGGAAATTAAATAAGGACTTGAGTCATGAAAACAGAAAAGCATTCATAAACTCCACTGCAGGAAAGAATTTCCTGTTGCCATGGTTCTGTTGCTGATTTGCTAAACCACATGCAAGAGAGTCTATTAAAAAACATAAACAGCCTAGCGTCTTCTTTATGACTGTAAGGTCTCATTTGTGCTTTATTTGTAGCCGATAAAGAATTATAAATTCTTATATACCTAAAAATGTCCTTTTACCTATATAAGTTATAACATTTGTCCTATCTTAATTACTGCCATGTTTTCCTAGTTTTCCTCAGTACGAAATCATCACATATAATAGGAAAGCCTTTGAGCATGTTGAGAACTTTAAGAAAAGAGGAGTCTTAGTGCTTATTGTCTAAGTAACTAGTAAATTTGTGAAGTAGTACATATGTATCTGCACGCATACACATATAGTCATATAGCTAATTCCAGTTATTTAATGTAATTGGAGAATTCAGTTGAATCCACTAAACATAATTTTTCTGTGTTATGTGTTAGGTATATTTCAAGTGTTGGAATACATAGGCAATATTGAATTCATCCCAGTCCTCAAGGAGCTTACATTCTACTGTATCTATACAAAATGGAGGAAAGAGAGAGAGGTTTCAGTAAAGAGAATGCTAATAACTAAGAAAATTAGCAAATCAAGCTAGTAAAAATTATTTAAGTGTTTACTCTGACTTAGGCATTGTGTTAGACCCTGATACAAATATACATATGAGACATTCCTTCACTCTCGAAGAATTTACATTTTACTGGAAAGCGGTGACATACTCGAACTGTACTTTGAAGAAAAGCTATTGAGGAGGGAATTCATTTCAGCCGCGGGGCATCATTTGTGTTAAAGTGTAGTTGGAGTAAAATGTTATACTTAAAACAAAAAATTCATGCCCTTTCTCCCCCCTCTCATGGAGGGAGGTAGTAGAAAAAAAGACTGTAAATGTAGATAGAATCCTTATTGCGGAAGGCTACAGCCTAAGGCTTTTATATTTTATCCTAGAAGCACTGGGGGACCACTGAAGATTTGTGAGGGGCGAGTGATATGTGTTTTTGTGGTTAACAATTTATTACTAAATGATTTGGCATAGATAATTTAGGCATGTATGAAAACCCAAAGACTGACCTCCCAGATATCCCCAGGGTCTGAGAATGCAGCCTCTGGCTGGAGCCACACATGCAGGAAATCTGTCATCAATAGAATATGTTCTGAAGTAATCAGAAGGTAACTATTTGCTTTTTAATAATTCTATCTAGACTTCAAATAATTTCATTTTAGCTTAAGAAAAGCTCGTTTTCGAAAGATTCTTTAAGAATTTGACTAAGCCTTTGAGAGTAAATTTTGTCAGGAAATCAGCTTCTCTGGATTTTCCCTTGGTCAATAAAGGAGTGCTCTGACAAAGTGTTTGCCATGATGACATGGAAATGAGCTCGTTGATTTTGTGTTGCTTGGACAAAGTGCTCTTTCTTTTAATAAAATCACTTGTATATATGTAAGTTTAAAAATAGTCATCTTAAAATTTGTTTTTTTCTAACAAAATGTGGTAACAATATTTGTATTCTGTGGCCTTAAGCATGTAAAATTTCTACTTGGTGTATTAAGGAAAGAGTATTTGAAAATAGCTAGTGAGAGATCTTCATTTCTCGTTTCTCTTGTGATGGTCAATTTGTCAAACTCGTGTATCTGTTCATACTCTGTATTGACCTGCTTACTCTACATATGTTGGAAATTTCAAGTCATTCAAAATTTGTGAGAAATCCATATGACTTAAAATTACTGATAGGTGTTGCCTAATAGAATACTAAATACATACATACATATACATACACATATGTACATATATGTGTATATACACACATTTTTTGCAGTGTGATTTCAAAAAATTTTAGTTTTGTACAGTTTATTAAAATAAATATAAATTATCTCAAATAGTCTGACAACTGCAGAGAAGGCTAGAAAGCAGTGATAAAATATAGCCTTAGACCAACATTGTATACATACCACAATAAGTTCTGAATGGATAAGCAACCTAACTATAAAAAGCGACATCAATTTTTAAAAATAGATGGAGGTTCCTTTTACAGTTATGGCTAGGGAGAGGATTCTTAATCAGAAAAAGGGATAAAAGATATCACAATAAAGTAAATGATTTGGACTATGTGAAAGTGGAAAGCTTTTGCTCAAATAAACTAATGCAACCGAGAGAGAATGGAAACTATGGAATAGGGGAAAACATTTGCATCTCTGATAAAGATCTGATATTCATGATATAACGGAATTTCAGAGTTGAAAGGGACCTCAGATAGTTATCTAGTCCAACCTTATATCCAAGAGGAATCTTCACTATAATATTCTTGGCAAATGCTTATCTTCCCATTGCTTGAAGATCTCCAGTGGAAGGTAACCTACCACCTATTGAAGCAGCATGTTCTGCTTTGGGATAGCAAAAAATGTTAGGCAGCTTTTCCCTGGCATCAAGCCTAGATTTGCCTTTTTACAATTTCACAGGATCATACATCATGAAAAATACATAGCTGTAAGAGTACACTTAGCCTGAGCCCTCTGTAGTTCTTAGAGATCATGAATTTAAAACTGCAAGGGAGCTTAGCAGCCCACTAGTCCAACCTGCTCATTTTACAGATGAGGAACCTGAGGCCTCAGTAGGCACAGTGACCACCCAAGTCTATACAGGTTGAAAGTGGCAGAGCCAGGATTTGAACCTAGAAACTTTTTGTTTCCAAATACGTTACTCTCTCCATTGTACCACGTTGCCTCCTATGCTGTATTCATTCCATAGGGATTTCAAACTCAATATGTGGCCAAAACAGAAGGTATTATCTTTCCTCTTCTCAACTTTGCTGTTACCATTGAAGCTACCTCCAAGGCTTTTGCAAAGTTAGTATTATCCTTTACTTCTCACTCTCATCCCATATATCTGAGCCGTTGTCAGATCTTCCTGCCTTCAAATCATCTCCTGTTTATGACCCCTAGCTACCACCCTGGTATAGGCCCTTATCACCTTTCACCTGTACAATGGCAATAGCCTTCTGGTTGATTTCCCTGCCTTAAGCCTTTCCCCCACTACAATCCATTGTCTATTCATCTTTCTGGCGATTTTCCTAAATCATAAATCTAACCATTCCTTCCCCTCTCACCATTTAATGAATTCCAATAGCTCTTGTTACAACCGGGATCAAATATGAAGTTCTGTTTGGCATTTAAAAGAATTCACAATGTGGCCCTTTCCTAAGTATCCAATCTTCTTACATTCTTCTCTATGGACTTTGAAGCCTAGATATATTGGCCTATTTACTGTTTTTCATACATGACACTTTTCTCCCAACTCCATGACTTGGCATTGGCTATCCCCATTATAGGGTGTTCTTCCTCTTCCCTTCTGCCTCTTAACCTCCCAAACTTAGCTCCAATTCCACCTTTGTCCAATCTGTATTTGCTCCCTTTGCTGCTAGGATCTTCCCACCGAGGTTTCTTTCTACCTATTCTGTGTATATCTCATATGTCCCTCATTTGTGGTTATAGATGCCTTCTTCACTTGAAGGTGAGTTTCTTGAGGTTAAGGACAGTGTTTTTGCCTTTACATTCCTAGTGCTTAGCACAATTCCTGGCACTTAGTAACAAATTAATAAATACTTGTTTACTGACTATGCTTTTTTTTTTAAACACAATGGAAGATTGCACAGTCCTTCCCCCTCACACAGAAAAACACAAACATAGTTACAGTTTACTAAAGCCCCTGATCCATTTTAGACAAACTCCTTTTTTAGAGTAATGGGATATTTTAAGTTCTTAACAAAACCCCAAACCCAAAGTTTAACCATTGGTCCTGCCTTGCTATTCATTCATTCATCTTTCAGATGACATTTATTAACCTTCTGTTGGGTACAGATTGACCTGGTAGGTGCTTCGACCTTCACCATTTCTAGGACAGCCCTCTTTTGCATTTTCTCAATACATGGGATAAAAATACTGAAGCTACTCTGATGAGGCAGCCATGGTTAATATGTTACCAAATGTATTGAATTTTTAATAATTAAAAAAAATTATTGGACCATTCCTTCCCTTCTCTTGAATAGTATTTCTTAAAATTATACTTTCTCTTCTCTCATGTACTGATAGAAGCATTCCAAGCAAAAGAAAAGAGCAGGGGGAGGAAAACCCTTACATGTTCCTCTGGCATTTTATTTGAATAGCTCTGCCATATAGAGATCTTTCAACAGTTTAGTGTTTGATTTCCTTTTCATCCTGGTCATTTATAGGACAGGGTGACCTCTAAATAACTATCAGCTTCCTCATTTAAAAATAAATTTTTAAAAAACCACAATTGCCATCTAATAGGGTAATATTCAGAAGTGGTACACCACCAGTAATGTGAAGCTGTGTTCTTGATTTGTCATTTGAGAAATTTATTTCCTAAAGTTTGTCAAATCAGCACATAGGAAACAGTGTCTCTTTGTGAAGGGCTTTTACAAGCTTTGTTTATTAACTTGCCAGAAATTATCTAAGCTAAATGTAATATGAGCGCTCCCAAATGTTTCAGGAACACTATAGAAGACAAATGAGATGCATGGTCTAAGAAGGGATGTAAGACATTCCATAAAGAAAAAAAGCTCAATATAGAACATTATCTAAATATGGGTGGTTAAAAAAAGAAAAATCTCTTAATATCTTGAGAAAATTTGCATTTTACAGGAATCCAATGGCCTTTTCTCATTCTTCATCCTTCTTTACTACTTTCTGTTTTCATAACACTGATGTCTTAGGGTTCTTCCACCTGTCTGACTGCTCTTTCTCAGTCTCCTTTTATGATCACTCTTACTACCAGCAGGTCTCCCTTAAGACTGTACTGGGCCCTCTTCTCTTTTGCCTCTCTGTTATCCCACTGATGAAGTGATCTCAATCTCCTGGGTTCATGGTTATGAAGATGTTTCTCAGATCTCTATATTTAGCTCTAATGTCTCTCTGGAGCTCTAATCCTGCATTTGGATTGCTGTTTGGATATCTTAAGTTGGATGTCCCATTAGCACCTCAAATTCACTGTGACCGAAACAGAGTCCATCTTCCCCCTAAACCTTCACTTTTTTCCATCTTAGTACTATTGAGGCTATCACTACCCTCCAAGTAACCCAAGCTGGAGACCTACATCTGATTCATCATTCACTCAGTCACTAGATTTTATCATCTGTTCCTTGTTCTCTCTCACCCAGCCACATGCAGTATTTGCCAAGTCCTGTTCATTCTACCTTCACATTATCCCTTGAAGCAGACCCTCATTATTTCACACTTAGACTACTATAATAACCTTCTAGTTGGTCCTTGAAGCAGACCCTCATTACTTCACACTTAGACTATTGCAATAACCTCCTAGTTGGTTTCCCTGCCTCAAGTCTTTTCCCTCAATAAACCATTCTCCATTCAGCTGCTGAAGAAGTATTTTCCTAAAGCCCATGTCAGCTCCCTTCTCAATATGCTCTAGAGGCTCCAGGATCAAATAGAAAATTCTCTGTTTGGCTTTTAAAGCCCCCAAACCTTGGCCCTTGCTACCTTTCCAAGTCTTCTTACACTTTACTCCCCTCCACATACTGGATGGTCCCATGCCCCTGGCTTCCTTGCTTTTCTTCACACAAGGCATTCCATCATCACTTGAATCCAGGCATTTTCACTGACTGACCTCATGCTTGGCATTCTGTCCTTCCCCATCTGTACCTCCTGGCTTTCTGGAAGTCTCAGGTAAAATACTGTCTTTTTCAATATCCTTAATGCTAGTGCCTTCCCTTTATTGCTTATCTCCAATTTATACTGCATGTATCTTGTAAATAATTGTGTGTTGTCCCCAACTAGAGTGTGAGTTTCTTGATGGCAGGGACTTTTTGTCTTTCTTTGTCTGCCTTTGTTAGTGCAATACTTTACCCATGCAAGGCACTTAGCAAATATTTGTGTTGACTTGATATTCATCCCACAGATCCAGTAAGTTGTTAAATCTTTTCCTTTCTAGCTTCACAACATCTCTCATATATTTCCCTCTTCCTCCCATTCACATAGCTATCACCATAGTACAGACCCTTATCACCTCTATTCTGTACAGGAAAAGTCGATTTCCACCTAATTTCCCTGTATCAGGTCTTCTTGCTCTAATCTAGTCAGCTTGAAATGTTTTGTTTTCAATTTTTTATGTTCTGTTTTTGTGAGTACTTTGGTTTTTTTTTTTGGTTTTGTTTTACTTTAAGTGTAACTCTTTTTTCAAAGGTGACATAAGGGGCTCAATTATATTTTTAGTGATTTTTCCATTGTCTCAGCTCAATAAAAGGAGTTGTTCTGTGAAGTTTGGATACAGTCAAAGGGCTGCACTGTGGAGGGCCACGTGTGGCTTTGAGGATATAGGTTCCCCATCCCTTTCTTAGCTGATAATCCACACCCAGGAAACCTAGGAAAAGATATGTTTCTTCCTAGCTTTGGAAATAAAGACAGTGAGTAAACTTCTTCTGTAGAGGTGTGTAGAGATCCTTGGTCATTTACAATCATGACCAAACAAGACAACCAGATTTGGCTCCTCTCTCAGCACTGAATGTTTTCCAGAACTGGATATCTGGATGTTGTTTGCATCATGCATTGCGTTTCCTAGTTTGTTTCTGAATGTTAATTTTCTTTGGCTACTGCAGGAAGAGGAATGCAAGTGTTCTTAACCTGGTGTAAATGAAAATTTTCATTATATGTATGTATGTACATGTGTGTATATATATTTGATAATTGTATTTCCCTTGATTTCCTTTCTGATCCTCTGTATTTTATGCATTTAAAAACATTCTGAGATGCCTACAAGCTTCACCTGACTTCCAAAGAGTTTATGACCCAAAAAAGGTTAAGAACTCCTAATCTAAAGTTTTTCTGGTCTGTTGGTTCCTTCCTCATGTTAGGCAGATTAGGCTTAATTAGATTAGGTAAATTCTCCTTCCCTTCGCTGCAACTGCCAGAACAAAAGTTTGTCAAGGGAACAGGAATCCAGATATTCTTCATCTGCAAGAGAGTCCCATTAATCAACATCAGAAATAAGAATGATGATTCCTAATTCTGATGTTCTTTCTGTATGACATCCAGCAGGGATGTTCCCCATCCAAGTCATTACTTCCTACTTGTTCAAAATACTCAGTTTCTCAAGAATTGTCACAAAACCAAATTGCAACTCAGCAAGATTATTGCTCTTCCCTTTGTCTATTCCATCTCCACATGGGATAGAAGTTTGGGAAAAAGGAAGAACAGAAAGTGTTAATATTGTGTTTTTAGTTGATTTGTTCATGTCTCTGCTCATGGATTTTAATAATTAAGCATTAGGAAACATCGGTAAACTAGCAATGATAACAATCGAGTCATTCTCTATTTTAAAAAAATTAAAAGAAAAAACATCCACCAGCCCCAACTAAGTATATATATGCAAATTATTTTGATGCCAGGAAGTAGAATATCATACTCCATATACCCCTGCACATTTTGTTTTCCAACCCTAAATTATCTAAGTTCGAAACTATTTAGACCTGGTTAAAGGGAAAAGCATTGATCAGTATCTGACATCGTTCCTATGAATGAGTGAAAAAACATTTATTAAGCATTTGCTATGTACTACATACTGTGTGACATATTGGGAATATAAATTAAAAAAGCAGGACAGTTATTGGCCTTCAAGAAGCTTACTTTTTAATAGGCAAAGATTATAATATCCCCAGACTGCATTCCTTTATGCAGTATATTTAAAAGTCAGTGGCTGCATGTCTAGATCTCTTCAAAGAAGCTGAAGGTATTGTCTCTATTATTCATCTGTCTCTGCAGTCTTTCCCTACATAATGACTCTTGTCTTTCTGCCAGTGAAAGTGATTAAATTTACCCTCTCTGTGACTTATATTTGACCTTCCATCCCCTTCCATCCTAAACCTTTTCTCTCTTTCCTTAAGGATAACTACACTTGCTTACTGCTTTTTTATTACCTTGCCCACTCACATCTCCATAGTCTAACCTCTGACCTCACCATTTGGCTGAAGCTCCTCTCTCAGGGGTTACTATGTCTTTTCTAAAAGATTATTATGGATAACTTTTTTTTGATTCATCACATGAAGTTCTGAATTGGCCCGCCCTGTCAGGGAGCCATCCTTTGTAACTAAGATTTTAACAAGAAGGACAAAAAGCAGTTTTTCCTGCTTGTTGTCATGTTATCTCCACCATTAGACTGAGGATTCTTTGAGAGCAGAGACTGTCTCTTGCCTTTGTGTCCCCAGTGTTTAGCACAGTGCCTGGCACATAGTAGGCACTTAATAAAAGCTTATTTACTGACTGAATAACACTGACCACTTCTGACAACGCATTATATACTTCTTCACATCTGTAGCTATGTCAAGGAGGTGCATTTTCTCTACTCTTCTCCCAGCCAAGACTGGTCCCTATAGCTACGGAGTTTAGTTTCATTTTATTGCCCTTTTTACTTATATTGTCACCATCATTTTGTATATTGTTTTCCTTATTCTGTTTATGTCATTTGACATTTGTTCCTGTATCTAGCTGTCCGTTTCTGAATTCTTTATATCAATGCTTGTACAGCACAGTGAGATTATCCTTTCTTTTTTTGACCTCCTTGGAGAACGTGCCTCTCTAGGACCTCTGGACCAAAAGATCTATGGTAATAATTCATATCTCTGCCAATAAAGCAATGGTGTCAATATTTTCAATTTCGTCGCTGTGGTTACTCCAGTACAGCCCTCCTACATACCTCATTAGATAGTTTTCATGGGTCACTGTGACCAAAAAAAATTAATCCAATAAAGGCCAATTTTCTGGTGATTAGCCTGTCTAAACTCAGTTATGAGAAGACTGGAGGCATTTGGTTCTTCACAGGGCCTCTCCCATAAACCTTTCTGACTTGAGAAGGTACTGCCACACCACAGTGAAACATTGGAGTGGGACTTTAGTGGAACCCATGTTTAGGATAATTTTTTAATCAACCCCCTTTTAAAAAATCAACCCAAGATAAATGTTTACTTTATAAAGTTATACAGTTTCCTAATTTTTTATTATGCTAAATATAAATATTTTTCTTTTATGTAGTTCTTTTTCATAACCCTGACTCAGTTCCTGGAAACTATGAAAAAGCATTAGGAAAACTGAGTGGTTTATAAAGGTACAGGGGAGGTAAAAAAGGACAACTTTGTACCAAAGAGGGCCCATATTGTGAAGGACAAAAACTGCCAAGAAGAGTTCAACAAAATTTAGCAGTATCTTTTGTTTGGGTTAAAGAATCAGGTTCATTGTCTTCCATATTAATTATCAGCTCTGGTTAGGAATGGGCAGAGAATAAAATACAATTGTGAGAAATGAAGATAGAATACAGATTTTTTTTTTTTTTGGTTAATTAACTTTAGTTAAAAGAAGCTTGAAAAACTCTGAGTACATGACAAAATTGACACTTTTATTTTGAGATTTTGAAATGTACTTAATCAGTTCTGCAAATTTTAGTAGCAGGAAATTAATAATAAAGTTTTTCCCAAAGCAGATTCATAGAGTCATCCAACTTATCTAGTTCAGTTGAATACTTACTTAAAGTAATATATGTAATTGATTTTTTTTATTTAAATTTATTTTTTGACATGTTTGGTTTTCAGCATTGATTTTCACAGGCGTTTGAATTACAAATTTTCTCCCCATTTCCTCCCCCCGCCCACTCCAAGATGGCGTACATTCTGGTTGCCCTGTTCCCCAGTCTGCCC
>CM053624.1:164405263-164420651 GCA_028646595.1 Phalanger gymnotis | reverse complement strand
CTCTTCACTCCTGCTCTGATCAGCCACTTAATTCCTCCCACCAGGTGGACCTGGGGCCACAAGCAACTGCAGCCTAGTTCTAAAGCTGCCCCACCTCCGCTGCCCCAGGGGCAAGTGGCCGGAACCGCAAACTCAGTCACACAGCTTTTCCCACTAACCTTCTCAGATGTCTTTGCACTTTGTGGGTTGAGAGGTCTGGTACATGCCACAGCTCAGTATTTCAGGATGCCAGGGCACTTTCCGCTCGTCTCCTGGTCTGGTAGGTCCGCGTCTGGTCTGTTCGCGCCGTGCTTGCTGGGCTCAGCTCCGCTCTCCTTGGCTGGGGGCTGGGAGGTCCGTGTGGGACCGACCTTACCCAGAGACCATCCAGGCTGTCCTGGGCTGGGGCCCTGCTTCCCTCTACCACTTTGTGGGTTCTTCAGCTCTAGAATTGGTTCAGAGCCATTGTTTTATAGGTTTTTGGAGGGACTTGGTGGGGAGCTCACGCCAGTCACTGCTTCCCAGCCGCCATCTTGGCTCCGCCCCTATGTAATTGATTTTTAAAAAATCAAGCATCTAGGAGAGATTTTCCCCCCATAATGTTCCATATTAAGCATAAAGTAGCATTATTTTATTGTTGTTCCCAAATGACTTCATGATTCAGATTTTTAGCTATGTGTTTATTTTGCCTTAGTGTTTATGTCTTCTTGAACATAAATGGTTGGTGGTTATTTATATGCTCAAGGGCAAAGCTTTGGCATAATATTCTTAGAGTATTTTTACAAAAAAAATGGGAAATTATCAAGTAATATCAGGTTTTGGAGGAAGATTGGATGATGTAGCTATTGTGTTTTACAAGACCATCAGCTAATGCCCATCACAGCTTTTAACATCTCAAGGGTATGGATGAATGAGACAAAAATCAGAGGCAAAGTATATCACCATTTCCTGCAATCCAATAAATACCTCACACTGCGTACTAGAACTTAGTAAAGAAATAGTTTTGTCATTCTGTTGTATTTCTTTGTAGTTTTTGCTTCTGATACCAGGCATTTTGTAGGCAAATTTATTCTGAAACTCAAAATCATTTGTTTTAAATGAAAGGAACTTGTTTCTTTTCTTGAAAAAAGGCCGAAGTAGAGGATGTACTGACATGATTCTAAAGAGTACTAGAACTTTCCATAAAAACTTGGTTCTGCCGTGCTACAGAAACCCTTGTTATATAGCTGTTTGTTGGTTAAAACATTGAAATGCTTCTCTGTGGAATAATAGAACATGGCAAGTATTTCTTAGTCACCAATAATTTACTAGTGTTTTGAGAGATATTAAGTAATTTATTTTATTTATAAATATCTTTTTTTCTTGCAGCTGATTCAACTGGTACCCATTCTCTTTATACAACATACAAAGACTATGAAATCATGTTCCATGTGTCTACTTTGCTTCCATATACACCTAACAACAAGCAACAGGTAGGAGACTGATGCTATTTACATCTCCCACATTCCATTTCCCCAAAAGCCTAAGTGGCAGAATTGCAAAATATCAAACCAGAGTTTAATGTTGCACCTGTCACAGCAGCAGGAAGCACTCTACTTTGTGGAAGTAAGGAATGGCAAATGAGCTGAAAACAAACGAAGAGACAAATTCTAGGTTAACAGCCAGGCGGGTAGCTTTGGGAGTTAATTATTTGCCTTTCACCCACGGGGATTGAGGTTTCCATGAAGTCGGAAGAGAACAAGTTGAAATAATGGTGATTAGATGCCTCTGCGGAGTTTCAAAGAACATGTATGTGTGGGTGATGTTTCATCTCAAGAAGCCTAAGTACAAAAAGTCAAGATAGTCTAATGTTTCATTATGCATTGCAGAGCAGGTTATTGAAGAGAAATAAAAATAAATGGGTAATGGAAGCAGCTTTTGTTCTTTGTTACAAGTATTTTTTCTGTAGATATCAGTGAACCTTCACCCAGAATCTAGTTGCAAGGGGAGGCATGTGGTTGTGTATAAGCAATTTAAAATATACGTATTCAAGTCAAAATACAGAGATGTCGTGGTCAAGATTCATGTCCTTTCAACAGATGTCATAAATACCAACCATGGTCCAGTTTTACAAATACTTAAAAATACTATTTTCGTTAACTAAGACTATCACCCCACCCCCAGCTCCCATTTAGCAGAAGGCAGTCCAACTACTGGATAGACTTTTACGTCAGAGTTATATAGTCAAGTACTGAGATAATCTACCTAACTTAATTTTAAATTTGATTAAATCTTTGAAACACATTCTTAGAATGTCATTTTTAAAATCAACCCAAGATAGCAAATTCTTGTTTATTTTATAGGGTGACAATAGCTTTCTAATTTTTTTTATTGTGCTATGTTTTCTTTTATGAAGCTTCTTTTCATAACCCTAACTCAGCTCCTGGAAACTGTTGAAGAGCAGTAGGAAAGCTGAGTGGTTTATAAAGGACAACTTGGTACCAAAGAGAGCTCCTAGTAAATAATAATTGGGCACTTATGATCACCAGTGTATTCAGAAATAGACAAACCTATTTAGTTCTTTGGTCAGAGTGGTTTTGTTTATTTGTTTTGTATTCAGCCCTATGTCTGAATTCCACTGAGTACGAATGAGGGGGAAGGGGGAAATGAAATGCAAGACTGTGAGGCAGTTTTCCTTAATTATCCCCAGGGTATGGACTTCCTGGTGTGGTTTGTTTGGGTGTTGGGAAGTGTCTGTTGTTTGAAATCATAGTGCATCAATAAATTATATTTGAGAGAGAAATACAGCCAAATTTGACTAAAAAACAATATTATTCTTTCTGTGAAAAGCTCATAGTTTTAAAATAATTAGTCTGAATACTGTTATTCAGGGCCTTACTCTTAAGCAAGAAATTTTAAGAAGTAGGAAATTTGTTTAGATAAGAGGTGGACAAATAGTGCTTTATAATTTGCATAGTACTTCTGTCACAATGACTACGAGATGGGTACTTGCAAATATAATTTCCATTTTGCAGATTAGAAACTGAGACTTAGATGGGTTATGATATGGCCAGGGTCACAGCAGTACTGAAGTCTTAGGCTTCTCCCTCTGAGTCCTTTCTTCTTTCTGATCCACATGCCTCTTTATGGTTCCATTTCCTTTTTAAAATGTTATTTTTATCTATACCTGTTATACTTCACATTTTTTCCCCTCTTTGTAACACACATTTTAAAAGGGGAGAAAAAGTAATCAAGAAAAAAAAGACCATTTTTGAGATATAACACACTCCATATCCGTAAACTCTACCCCTCCAATGAAGAGAAAGTGCATTTTCCTATCTCTTCACCAGAACTCAACATGAGCGTTATCATTACACAGCATTTAGTTTCTTTTTTTTTCATATTTTCACATTAGTCATGTTGCAAAGAAGAATTATAACCAATTCTCTTTTTGTTCCCCCCACCCTGCCATTTACATTGTGTGCTCTTTGCTAGTTTTAAAATTTCTTTTTAATTTTAGTTTTTAAAAATAATAGTTTTACTTATTTCACCCCTTTGAATGTACATGTCTTCTCATTTCCATTGCTTTACTTCTAACCAACAGAACAAAGTGTTTGTAAGAGCCAGGTGGCACTTTGAAAACAAAAAATAAATTTTGACTTTTGTTCAAAACTAAGATAAAATATTATGTCCATATATCAGAATGTGGAGAAGGAGAAAGCAGCTGGTATTCTAGGTATTCAAAAGCAGAAATGTGGCCCAATATATTAATGAATTTATGCCTACAAGAAAAGAATTCTTTATCAGGTATTTAAATTGACATTCCTAACAATTTATGAAGTTAAAAGGACACGTTTTGGGGCGGGGGGTAATTACTGTAGGAATTTAGTCTTCGAAAATGTTTTCAGAGGAGTTTAGTACTCTATTTCATTCTAACTACTATCAGATTGATAATTTTCCATCTAGGAAGAAGATGACATGTTCAGTTGTTTATTTTCTAATGTTACTTTTTTATATCCTAAATAGATGCTTTTTCATACATACTTGGTTAGCAGTTTAGCCAGGCACAAGATAAAACTTGTTTTGGTGCCCCTTCTTAAATTTCTGTTTTGGCTATTTTTTCTTCACTGTTGGGAGAAAAAAGAGTGTGTTGTTATTGTTGATTTTTGCTTACATTGGAAGAAAGAATATTTCTAAGAGAATGTTATAAATATGTTAATATTGTGTTCGATTGACCTAAGATTCTAAGTAGATTAGTACTTTAATTAAAGGTAAAGTTTATGCTACAAATTATTTCAAGTGGCATTGATTTGTTTGAACTTGCGTTGAAATGTCTTCTCTGCTTTTGAGAGATATGATGACTTTTTAATAGTTGAGGTATTTGGGTCTTTTCAGTCTCCTAAATTTGAAATACGTTTTCCTGGGATCCTGACTCATTCCCAGTTTCAGAATCCATCCTGCAAAGTTCGTGTTTCTCCCAGCAGGCTCCAGCTACAGTTCACTAATAGTTCTGATATATTCTTTGAATGCTTTGATTCAAGCAAAGAAAGTTGTTTTATGGTACAGATTGAAATAATAGGCAAGATAATATGAAATTGCTCTCCAGAATTTTTTGTTTCTTTTTAAAGTATACTATTATATTGGGGTTTTCCTTTTTTGTTTTTTAATTAAAGGTTAAAACATTACTATAGCCAAACCATTCTAGGAGAATGTTAGAACACTTAAGAAGAAGAAGAATTTTTGAAACCTAGCCGCCAGTTTTTTGTTTTTGTTTTTTTTTAAACTTGAATGCTGTCACTCAAGACTTTTTACTGTGAAGCAGCAAATAGCCTTTTGAAGCAGTTTTCATCATAATTATAGGAACTATTTAAGCTTGAAATTTAGTCTGCTTCAAAATTGTTGTATCATTCCAGAATATTATTAATTTCTACATCATTAGCTTGCACTGCTAAAACTGTATTTTAAAT
Source organism: Phalanger gymnotis (assembly GCA_028646595.1). Taxonomy (NCBI): domain Eukaryota; kingdom Metazoa; phylum Chordata; class Mammalia; order Diprotodontia; family Phalangeridae; genus Phalanger; species Phalanger gymnotis. The sequence goes on along the minus strand of CM053624.1, from coordinate 164,415,726 downwards.
TGCCCTAGCAAAATTTTTTTGATGAATCTAACTAAACCAGCATATAAATTGTATTGTAATTACTTTAGCAGTTTTCATCATTAAGGATCTTCCTTCTACCAGTCTCTTCCTTATGTGAGAATTAAAGCTGTTGCTATGAAAAACTGGTATTTAGACATGCTGGGATATTGTCTAATATGTCCAGGATTGGCTTAAAATTCCTATGCATTCTCTGAAAATGTCAGAATCTCCTTTTCCCATTTCTTTTAATTTAGGAAAGTATAAGGCAAAAGAACATTTTGGCAGCAGCTATTAGATTTCTTTAATGTTAGTAATCTGTAATTATTTTTTAAAATAAAGAAAATGGAAAAAAGGATAGCCTCAGTGAAAATATTTTCCTGTTTTCTTTTTTAGCTCCTACGGAAGAGGCACATTGGAAATGATATTGTAACGATAGTTTTCCAAGAACCTGGAGCCCAGCCCTTCAGCCCAAAGAACATTCGTTCTCACTTCCAGCATGTTTTTGTCATTGTCCGAGTTCATAATCCCTGCACTGAGAGTGTCTGTTACAGGTAGCTATTAATACTGCATCAGTTAGGGGTTGGATGGAAATTGGCTAATGGTTGGACATGAGGTGTCCTTGTCCAGGCTTACTACCTGAAATGGGATATTCTGTCCGTTACTGTTCATTTGTACCATTAGCTAGTGCACGTGAATAACAAAGCTCTTTCTCAGATATAATCTAGTGGCGTCATTGCACTCTGTATTTGTTGGTTTGCACACCTGTACTCTTCAGTTTGGACCTTCTTTTTGGGTGCTGTACTTCTACACCATCTGGTTTAACAAATAGCTAACTATTCATATTGCTAATTTTATTTTGCCTTTCAGAAGTTGAAGAAAAGGGATAATACGTAGAAGAGGATTATTTTTTTTTAAATTGGGGGAAGACAGGACAGTTGGGGTTAAGTGACTTGCCTAAGGTGACACCGCTAGTAAGTGTGTCAAGTGTCTGAGGCCGAATGTGAACTCAGGTCCTCCTGACTCCTACTCATTGTGCCACCTAGTTGCCCCAGAAGAGGAGTATTTTTTAAAGAAATTTTAAATCCACCCAGAGCTCTCATGTAGACCTTTAATTCAGTCTGTACATTTCTGTAAGTTATATTAGAGATACTGTTGTATTGTACCATATTAAAAGTTGACAGTATAGTCATAATTTCAAAATTAAATAATATTTTATCAGTTCATGAACACCCTGTTATAGGTATATGCCTATGGTGATCTTTATACAGATAACGCACCCTAAATTGTTACCCTTCTGACACATGCAACAAATAGTCAATGAATGGTAATTACTTTTAAAACATGGAATTAGGTGTTCTGTCATTGTGGGGTAGTTATAGTAGATATTGAAGAGGATAGAGATGGCAAATAGGACAAATGAAGAGGAATTAGACAAAGTCTGAGTTTGTGATGTGAAGATTTGTATTTTGGAAATATTTTTAATCTCGTCTTCTCTTTTCAGTTGTGAAACTTTTAGCTTATCATCTCCCTAAGCTTGGCACTTCAGTGCTTGGTTATTTTTTAAATAATAGCTGTCCCCCAAATAGCCAAATGTTCAAAAAAGGTGGACAAAACAGAGTTGCATCTGGTGGTAATTGTCTTTTTTGAGTCAGATCTGATTTCAGATCTGTGCTACAAGGACTTTTCAAAAAACTATACACCAAAATAAAAATTATAAACTAAAGCTCTCTTTTTAACTTCCTATGGGTTTATTTCTCTTGTTATATATGTTGTTTTTCCTCAGTAGAATGTAAGTTTCTTGAGGCCAGTGGCTGTTTTTTTTTCTCTTTATCCCAAACACCTCTCACAATGCCTTGAACATAGAAATGCTTATTAAATATTTGTTGAATTAAAAACACCTAAAAGTATAATCTCTTGAAGCCTTGAGTTAATGTATTATTACATATAGAAAAATAGAAATATCAATCAAATGTTAGAGCTCTCCAAAATATGAAAATATAAGATGTCTATAACCCACTGGATCCCTCTGAAGGGCAAAGTATAATCCAGGTAACAAAGGGAGAAAAATAGATTACATTTTGCTTTTAAGTCTTCTTTCTACTATTTTAGTTGCCATTCTATTACAAACAATTACTCTAGGAATTTAAAAGAGAAGTCACTGTGAGCTTGCCCAGTTAGGAAATAATATGTGATAGAAAGAAGACTTGAGCTGGATTTTGAAGTCTTTGAACTGGTAGAGAGGAAGGGGAAGAACATTGCTTTCAGTATATGAGTTTAGATGAGAGGAAGCAAGTGTGGCTAGAAATTCAGGTGCAGAAAATGAAGTCAGTATAAGGTTACAGATATCATGCTTATCAATTTTTCAGATGACCCACTATCGACAGGAAATATTAGCTGACGTACTAGGGAATAAAATATGGATAAAAGTCCTACATTTAGGTTCTGTACAAGTACAAAATGAGAGGAGAGAAGGTGAAGTAGATAGGTCTGTATGTTTTGTTTTTTAAATCCTTGGGCTTTTAATGATCTGGCACCTGGATATGTTTAAGCAATAGAATATTACAGCCAAAAGTATCAGGGCAGTATCAGGTTGCATTCATAGAAATGATATCCAAAAAAATTGAAATGATCATCTTCCCATAGTCTGCATAAGTCAGGTCGCATCTGGAGTGCTGTATTTATTTCAGAAAGCCACATTTTAGGAAGGGTGTGATCAGGTTGGAGTGTGTGCCTAGAAGAGGCTTCAGAATAGTGGAGGGAACTCAAAACTGTGCCATATGAGGGTTGTTTTGAGAAACTGAGGTGGTTCAGTCTAAAGAGGGAAGACCTATCAGGGGTGGAGGTGTTACAGAGCTGATAAATGTCTTCGGATATTCAAAGGTTGTTCTGTGGAAAGGAATGAGATAGATTTGCTTGTATCTGAAGGATAGAGCTAGACACAATGTATGGAAGTCACAGATTTTTACAGATTGTGGCCTCTGAAGAAAATCTTTCAGACAAAACTTACCCCAAAATAGAATAGGTTAAGGAATTAAGTTCCCTGTTGTACACATTCAAGAAGATTAGAAATGACTGCTTGTCAGGAAATTGATAAAGGAATCTAGATGGTTTTTGAGGTCTCTTTGAAATATGAGTGTGTGATCCTGAGTACTTTTCTGTCTTCTCTCATGTTCCTTTCTCTCAGCAATGATGCATGGAGGATGCTGAAACACTATACCACTGGGTCTCTCAGCTCTTCTCTCCTTTCTATCCACTACTTAAAATATCTCCTCTATTGACTACCCCAATTCCTGGAATTCATACGTTGCCTGTTAATTTACATAGAAACATTGATGACCATAGTTGAAGAGTTTTCTGGAAGAGTACACAGAACAAATTTTCAGCCCTCAGTACCTTCCCTCTTGTTAATTTATTAGGTTAGCTCAATTACTTGGCAGGGTCTTAAGGGAATGGAACAAATGACAGATTATATAGAGGAGGTGAGTGAGGAAGAACATGAAATCAAGGGGTATTGTCTGGAGAAGTTGTGCCCCAACAGAAAGACTATTCTTTATGCTTAAAGGCATTGAGCTGTAGGTGGATGGACTCATAGGGCAAGGCAAGAGGCTCAGCAAGGGAGCCTACTTAAATGACTTAGGGCTTCATCATAGTTTTACTTGGGATTTTCCATGCTTTCATGACTAATTCTTCTCTTTTTGTTAAAAGGAACTTGTTGGAAGGATCTGCATGTGAACTTTTATTTTAGATGTAATATTTGCTTTGACATTTATAATAGATCTCCCAAGCTCTAGTGCATTACCTCCTCTTAATTTTGTACATATTCTGTGTATACACACACATGTGTCTATTCTTAAACTTAATTAAAAATGCTTAATAAATATTTGCTTGGTGATAGAAAGTAAGATATTGCCATAACCCTGTGACATCCTTAAAACACTTTTTTAGTTAGCTATAGAATAAAAGGAGTAAATATGGAATTGGAGAATATTTAATTCAATTTGAATTGGATAGTCCTTTGAATTTAGCAACTGCCTAAAACGTTTAATCATTTTCCATGAGCAGGATTAATTCAGCTAGTTTTGTATGTTTTGTACTGTGGGGAATTTTTGTACCATCCGGAGAAAACTTAAACTATTCCACTTGCCATTGAGAAGTCTCTTCTTTTGAAGATCTTGGCAAGTTAAGGTATAAGGTGAAATTTAAAATAATTCAAAAAAACTAATAAGTCTGAAACATTAGTCATTGATTTCCATCACAGAAGAAAATCTTGAGAAACACGGGTAGTCAAATATCCTTCTTAAGGATTAGCTGTATAGTTCACTTACACTCACTTTATTTGGTTATCTTCACTTGATCCCTAGCTGTTTCAGCTGTTTCTGCCATGATTTCTTCCATCAACGATGGCTGTGGGGGTGGGGCTTAGAAGCAGGACTAGTGGTTTGGAGAATAGTATCTACAGCATAGGAATAGGCCTGACCTTAGCATTTACTGAATAATAATGAGGTCATCTTTTATTAACTAGAAGAAGTGAGTTAAAAGTCTTTAAATGCTAGGCCGAGTTTGTTTTCTGTGAGTAAGGAATAATTTTTGTTTCTTGGGCATAGAAGTGACATCATAAAAACCTGGTTTTAAGGGAAATGAATTTGGTAATAGGATGTAACCTGGTAGTAGGAGACTAGAAGCAGAAAAAACGAGTTAGGAAATCTGGGTTGATGAAGACTTTGACATGTATAGTCATATGCTTAAATTTGCTATGAAAAATTAATACAGGGAAAAACTAATTCATATTGATTATGGAGAAGGTCAGTTTGAATATAGAATACTATAACAACTCACCTATTTCAAAGTCACTTAACCAGCCGCCTCAACTGTCTAGAACAGCTGAGAACCACCAAGCAAGCAAAACGTGCCTTTGACCAGCAAAATGGATGTCATCAAGGCCATGCCCTAAAGGTTAGAACCTATTTAATCTAATTTTAGACAAACTTTAAAATCGGTTGGTTGTTTCCCAGCCAGTGGCAGAATAGAAAGCAGCAAATTAGATGAGTAAGAGATGGAATTGCACAGACAGTGACAGCTTTGAGATGGGACAACCTAATATAAAAAGAAAGAAGGCAGAAAAACTTTTATGTGTGTGTGTGTACATATGTGTATATATCCTCACAGATATACATATGTGCCTACACAGATACACATTATATGTGTATGTACCAAATAAATACATGTTATTTTCCCTTCATAGAGGTCATTCCTTAAAAATAGGGACTTTCATTTTTGTCTTGGTATTCCCCAAACCAGCACAGCATCTAACACAGAGTAGCTATTTAATGCTTGTTGATTGGTTTCAAATCCCCACTGAGATTATTCCTGCCATCTACCCATTTCACTCCTACAACTGGGCTTCATCCAGCCCTGCTGACCAGAGACCAGGGTCACAATATTTCAAGCCCACCTTTCCTTCTGTGCCACTATTGTTTTACTCCTCCCTGGTTGCTTTTGTATCCTACCTCATTCAGCATATAAAATAAATACAAGGTAGGTGGGTGGGAGGCGAATATTGATTGTGGTTTTTTTTTGGGGGGGGAGTGGAGGGTCAGGAAAAGATTCATGTATGAGGTCACACTTTAGCTGAGCTGAGGAAATTAGGAATTATAAGAAGTAGAGGTGAAGAGGGAATATGTCTTGGTACACTGGAAGGAGCACTAGGTCTGGAGTCCAAGGTCCTGGGTTCACATTTTGCCTACCTGACTTCCTTAAGCAAGCCAGTTACTTCATTTTCCTCATCTATCAAGGTGAGTGGGTTGGACTATGTGCTCTGTGATATTCTTCCAGCTCTAGATTTATGACCCGATGAGGCTATTCTAGACAGGAGGAATAGCCTATGCAAAGGCATAGAGATAAAATGGCAAATGTGAGGAACAAAAAGGCTTTCTTGAATATACGGAACTTTCTAGAGTATATAATAAGAAGTTTTAGGTAGGTTGAAGCCAGGTGGGAAGCCAGGGTTTCATGCCAAGAATTTCTCTTCCATCATTAAGGTAATGAAGGGCAATTGTGGAGTGGGAGGAAGAGGGGGAGGGGACTAGGGCTCCTGGGTAGAACAATGTAAATGAACTATGTTACACCCTACCTATGTCATAGGCTTATGTTGAAGAATGCATTTTGTTCTTTTAATTCTCAAAGCGCTCTATAAATGTGAACTATTTTTATTGTAGTAATTGATATCTTCTGGCATAATGACCCTCAGTCATCATGAGAAGCCTCCATTATGGATATCATGTTTATAGTGTTGGACTTGGGTCAGAAAAACCTTTGTTTCAGATCCTTCCTCAACCTTTCTTGGCTGTGACATTTTGAGCCAGTCACTTAATCTCTGTCAGACTAAGTTTTCCTCATGTAAAATAAGGATGATAAAAACACCTGCCTTCTTATATTGTTATAAGGATAATATGACATAATATTTTTGTAAAGTGCTTTGTAAATAAACTTTATGGAATTCTATATCAATATTAGCTGTTACTACTAGTACTACCCCTACTCCTCCTCTTACTATTTAAGAAGACATTGCAGGTTTCCATCAGATGTGATTGAAGTATATGTATAGTTTAAAAAAAAAAACCCTAACAGATAAATGTCTATCATCTGAACTATTTAGTTATGTAGAACAGCGTATTCCTCAACTGGATTAATTAGGTTTTACTGTAGTTGTAAAGAAATAATAGATCAATTAAATCTAAGAGCATATTACACAATCTAGAGTAATAGAAACCATGTCAAGTAGATGTCCTTGGGGGTAAGAGTATTTGTAATGAACACATTAGAAACATCATTTACATTCAAATAAAATACCTGAAACAAGTCCTTGAATTAGAAGCAGAGCTGGTAGGGACCTCAGAGTTCCATCTTGTAGATGAGATTCACATAGATAAAATGCCATCCATATGCACACACATGACTGTGTTAATAGTAGTCCAGAACCAGAGCCCAGTTCTCCTGATTCCTCTTCAGTGTTCTTCCTATTTAGCTTAGGCAAGGCATAATTATCAAGAATTCTAAATGGGTACTGTCCAGATTAATGAAATATTACCAATATTGGAAGCCTTGAAAGTCAAATTAGTCTTCATTATGCCATCTAAATTCCAAATAACAAAGATGCTCCACAATACCATAAAATTATATTATTTCTAGAAAAATGTCTCCTATTCATTTTCTTGTTGAATTTATTTTTTATGCTAAAAAGCTGAGTTTTGGTATCATCTTCCTAAAATAATGAGTCATAAATAATCATGTGCTGAAGGCTCAGTTTCTGTCTTCCTTTCATTACAAGACATTCTAATTATTGTTAAGTTCTCATTATATGAAATAACTATATTTTTCTAATGTTCTGTCTAATAACAAATAGACTTTAGAAAGCCACTGAATTTGAAGACTTGAAAATCAGATAGTTGGATGATTTCTATGCTAGCGGCCCCTCCTGAGTGCTGTGTTTTATTATTATTTTTTTAAGTAAAATCATATCTGCTTCCTAGAGGTGGGAAAAACCAAATTGATGAGGGGATGAGATTACTAATTTCAAATAAATGATATTAAACCATTCTGTGTGCTAGAATTTTGCCTTTTTTTTTTTATCCTGGCAGCCTAAATTCGAATCTCTTACACATGAATTTTTAAATTGTCAGTCATGGAATGTTAGAACTAGAAGGAATCTTTGATGTTACCTATTATAATTCTTTTATTTTAAAGTTAAGAAAACTGAAACTGAGAGATGCTGATTCAGAGCACTGTGCTTAAGTAGGCATTTGATTTACAACAAAGAGATTTTTTTTTTTTTTAGCTAAATGGATGAATAAAGAAGAAACCAAGAAAAGGATGGACTATTGCTCAGGGCAAAAATACGTCACTTATTTTTCTTCCTGTTCTCTTTGAGAATAATCTTTGTACTAGAAAGGACAAAACAAAAATAACTAATGGGGAACAGAAAACCCAAGAAAAATAGACAGTAAGAGAGACCCTAAAAATCCTTAATGACTTGAAGTTGGCCTCAAAAAAATACGAAATTGGCAAATGGAGTTGTTGAGACCCAACTAGTCATCTTTGAGACATTATAGAGGTGGACGTTATGTGGGGCGGGAGGCAGAAAGTCTTCTTGAACTAGAGAAAGACAAATGTCTCGATTTTTGAAAAGGAAAAGAGTGGAATATATAAACTACAGACAAATGAACTTCAATTTTGGGGAAAATTCTAGCATATATTGTTAGAGTGGAGTTTTAACTTCAATATTAGGGAGAATTCTAGCACACTGTGGTATGGCGGTTTGATTTTTTTTATACATTATGATTGAGTGGCATTTATTTTTTCTTGTAAATAATATTTTTTCCAATTATGCTTAAAGATAGTTTTCAACATTCATTTTTCAAAAGATTTTTGAGTTCCAAGTCTTTTCTCCCTCCTTTCCATGCCCAAGATGGCAAGCATTCTGATAGAGTCATACATGTGCAATCGTGTAAACATATCTCCACATTAGTCATGTTGTAAAAGAAGAAGCAGAACAAAAGGGAAAAACCACAAAGAAAAGTGAAAATAATATACTATAATCAGCATTCAGACTCCATAGTTCTTTCTCTGGATGTAGATCACATTTTCCATCATAAGTCTTTTGGAATTTTCTTGGATCATTGTATTGCTGAGAAGAGCTAAGTCAACCATAGTTGATCGTTGCACAGTGTTGCTATTACTGTGTACAGTGTGCCTTGGTTCTGCTCACTTCACTCAGCATCAGTTCATGTAAGTCCATGTTTTTCTGAAATCTACCTACTCATCATTTCTTATAGCATAGTAGTATTCCATTGCATTCATATAGTACAACTTGTTCAATCATTCCACAATTGATGGAAATTCCTTCAATTTCCAGTTCTTTCATACCCCAGAAAGAGCTGCTATAAATATTTTTGTACATGTAGGTCCTTTTTTATGATCTCTTTTTGATGCAAACCTAGTGGTGGTATTGCTGGGTCAAAGGGTATGCATGATTTGATTGCCCGTTGGGCATAATTCCAAATTGCTCTTCAGAATGGTGGGATCAGTTCACAGCTCTACCAACAATGCATTAGTGTTCCAATTTTTCTACATCTTCTCCAATATTTAGCATTTTCATTTTCTGTCATATTAACCAATCTTTTAGGTATGAGATGGTACTTTAGACTTTCTTTTTTAGTTTAAATCATTATTTAATATTTTTAGTTTTCAGCATTGATTTTCACAAGAGATTGAATTACAAATTTTCTCTCCGTTTCTGCCCTCCCCCGGACTCCAAGATGGCATATATTCTGATTGCCCCATTCCCCAGTCAGCCCTTCCTTCTGTCACATCACTCCCCCCCACCCCATCCCCTTTTCCCTTACTTTCTTGTAGGGCAAGATAGATGTTTATGCCCCATTGCCTATATATCTTATTTCCTAGTTGCATGCAAAAACTTTTTTTTGGACATCTTCTTTTAAAACTTTGAGTTCCAAATTCTCTCCCCTTTTCCCTCCCCACACAGCCTCCCTAAGAAGGCAAGCAATTCAACATAGGCCACATATGTATCATTATGCAAAACCCTTCCACAATACTCATGTTGTGAAAGACTAACTATATTTTGCTCCTTCCTATCCTATCCCCCTTTATCCAATTTTCTCCCTTGACTCTGCCCCTTTTCAAAAGTATTTGCTTTTGATTATCTCCTCCCCCTATCTTCCCTCCCTTGTATCGTCCCCGCTTTATCTCCTTCCTCTTTCTTTCCTGTGGGATAAGATACCCAATTGTGTGTTATTCCCTCCTCAGGTCAAATCTGATGAGAGCAAGATTCACTCATTCCCCCTCACCTGCTCCCTCTTCCCTCCCAACAGAACTGCTATTACTTGCCACTTTTATACAAGATAATTTACCCCATTCTCTCTCTCCCTTTCTCCTTCTCTCAATATATTCCTGTCTCATGCCTTAATTTGATTTTATTTTTTTGATACCATCCCTTCATATTCAACTCACCCTGTGCCTGCCATCCCTCTCTCTCTCTCTCTCTCTCTCTCTCTCTCTCTCTCTCTCTCTGTCTGTGTGTGTGTGTGTGTGCGTGTGTGTGTGTGTGTGTGTGTGTGTATTCCCTTCAGCTACCCTAATACTAAGGTCTCATGAATCATACACATCATCTTTCCATGTAGGAATGTAAACAAAACAGTTCAACTTTAGTAAGTCCCTTGTGATTTCTCTTTCTTGTTTACCTTTTCATGCTTCTCTTGATTCTTGTGTTTGGAAGTCAAATTTTCCATTCAGCTCTGGTCTTTTCACTGAGAAAGCTTGAAAGTCCTCTATTTTATTGAAAATCCATATTTTGTCTTGGAGCATTATACTCAGTTTTGCTGGGTAGGTGATTCTTGGTTTTAATCCTAGCTCCATTGACCTCCAGAATATCATATTCCAAGCCCTTC
>CM053624.1:164287743-164404763 GCA_028646595.1 Phalanger gymnotis | reverse complement strand
TGGGAGGTCCGTGTGGGACCGACCTTACCCAGAGACCATCCAGGCTGTCCTGGGGTGGGGCCCTGCTTCCCTCTGCCACTTTGTGGGTTCTGCAGCTCTAGAATTGGTTCAGAGCCATTGTTTTATAGGTTTTTGGAGGAACTTGGTGGGGAGCTCACGCCAGTCACTGCTTCCCAGCCTCCATCTTGGCTCCGCCCCCCGAAAGTCTGTATTTTGCCTTGGAACATTATACTCAGTTTTGCTGGGTAGGCGATTCTTGGTTTCAATCCCAACTCCAGAATATCATATTCCAAGCCCATCGATCCCTTAATGTAGAAGCTGCTAGATCTTGTGTTATCCTGATTGTGTTTCTACAATACTTGAATTATTTCTTTCTAGCCACTTGAAGTATTTTCTCCTTAACATGGGAATTCTGGAATTTGGCAACAACATTCCTAGGAGTTTTCTTTTTGGGATCTTTTTGAGGAGGCAATCAGTGGATTCTTTAAATTTCTATTTCTGGCTCTGTAATATCAGGGCAATTTTCCTTGATAATTTCTTGAAAGATGGTGTCTAGGCTCTTTTTTTGATCATGGCTTTCAGGTAGTCCAATAATTTTTAAATTCTCTCTCCTGGATCTATTTTCCAGGTCAGTGGCTTTTCCAATGAGATATTTCACATTGTCTTCCATTTTTTTATTCCTTTGGTTCTGTTTTATAATATCTTGATTTCTCATCAAGTCACTAACTTCCACTTGCTCCAATCTCATTTTTAAGTAGTATTTTTTTCAGTGGTCTTTTAGATCTCCTTTTCCATTTGGGTAATTCTGGCTTTCAAGGCATTCTTCTCCTTATTGGCTTTTTGGAGCGCCTTTGCCATTTGAGTTAGTCTATTTTTTTAAGGTGTTATTTTCTTCAGTATTTTTGGGGTCTCCTTTAGCAAGTCATTGACTTGTTTTTCATGATTTTCTTGCATCACTCTCATTTCTCTTCCCAATTTTTTTTCTACTTCTCTTACTTGCTTTTCCAAATCCTTTTTGAGCTCTTCCATGGCCTTCCATATTTTTCTTGGAGGCTTTTGATGTAGGTTCTTTGACTTTGTTGACTTCTTCTGGCTGTGTGTTTTGGTCTTCTTTCTCACCAAAAAAGATTCCAAAGTCTGAGTCTGAATCTGAGTCTGTTTTCGTTGCCTGGCCATGTTCCCGGCCATGTTCCCAGCCAACTACTCGACCCTTAAGTTTTTCGTTGGGGTGTGACTGCTTGTAGAGTAGAGAGTACGTTGTCCCAAGCTTTAGGGGCCTCGTGCTGCTGTTTTCAGAGCTACTTCTACACAGCAAGCTCTGCCACAGCAGCTCTCCTCCTCTCCCAAGAGCCGCCAACCGGGGCACCAGGAAGGCTCAGCACTCCTCCTCTGATCCACTTAATTCCTCCCACCAGGTGGGCCTGGGGCCAGAAACAATTGCAGCTGGAAGCAGTCCCAGAGCTGCATCACTTCCCTACCCCCGGGGCTGGAGGCCACCCTGCACTCCTTTCACTGTGTTCTAGCAGTTCTACCCACTAACCTTCTCTGTTGTCTTTGGTGTTTGTGAGTTGAGAAGTCTGGTAACTGCCATAGCTCAATGATTCAGGGCCCTACCGCCTGTTCCGCCTGGCTCCTGGTCTGTCCTGGCATGGCCCAGGATGGGCTGTGCTCTGTTCCTCTCCCAACTCTGTGTGATAGACCCTTCCCCATGACCATCTAGACTTTCTTGGGCTGCAGCCCTGCTTCCCTCTGTTGTTTTGTGGGTTCTGCAGTTCTAGAATTTGTTCAGAGCCATTTTTACAGGTGTTTGGAGGGACCTGGGGGAGAGCTTAAGCAAGTCCCTGCTTTCCAGCCACCATCTTGGCCCAATTTTTCTTTTTAAAAAATTTTATTGAGACTTTTTGTTTTTATATCAGTCATTTATTAATGATACTCTCTCTCTCTCTCTGTCTTTCTCTCTCTCTCTCTCTCTCTCTCTCTCTCACACACACACACACAAACTTAATCCACAATCAACTGTTTACATTTTTTTTCCCAAGTGGCATGCTAAGTATATTGTCTATGTAAGCACTATACTTTATGTTTGGAGAGTGAGAGACTGTGCGCGTGTGTGTGTATGTATGTATACTTGGAGTATCTAATTACTGGCAATAATATCCCCCTGTGTAAATAGCCACTATATTCTCAAAATTAAATCTTTTATGCAAAATATCACAAATGTGTTTCTTGTATCTGTTTTTAGTTTACATTTCAGTAAAGGAAATGCCCTCATTTTAAGAAGACTGTAGAGTGAGAAATAAAACTTCACACCCTGATAGTGTTGGGAAATATTGTTAGATACCATTTTTATTTTTGTATTCAGCAGAAATGTGCATTGTCTCTAGTAAAAAAGTGCATAAGAAGCATTGTGGTATAGTGGATACAGAACCAGTCTCAAAATGAAGAAGACCTGACTTAAGATCCCACCTCTGACACCCACTGGCCATAAGATCCCCTCAGGTCTCTAGGCAACTCTTATGAGTACAAGTTGCAGAGCAAGTGTCAACCTGCATTAATAGTAGAGTTTCTTCATCTGGGAGGTCTCTATATACCAGTGAAATCATAGGTCCTGTTCTTCTCCCTCGAAAAATGGACAATGTGTTACTTGTAATCTGATAAGAAATTAAAACATCAGTCACTGTAATTGTGCCGTTATTTAAGCCATTTAAAGTAAAAAGTAGAGAAATTTAGTAATATTGGCAAAAACCTTTTTTCACTTTTTGTTTGCTTTTCTTTCAGTGTGGCTGTAACCAGATCCAGAGATGTGCCATCCTTTGGGCCACCAATCCCTAAAGGAGTCACTTTCCCTAAATCAAATGTGTTCAGGGACTTCCTTTTGGCCAAAGTTATTAATGCAGAGAATGCTGCTCATAAGTCTGAGAAGTTCCGGGCCATGGCTACCAGGACCCGCCAGGAGTATCTAAAAGATCTAGCGGAAAAGAATGTAACCAATACTCCCATCGATCCTTCCGGCAAATTCCCTTTCATCTCTCTTGCCTCCAAGAAAAAAGAGAAATCCAAGCCTTATCCTGGAGCAGAGTTCAGTAGCATGGGTGCCATTGTGTGGAGTGTCCATGCCAAAGACTACAATAAGGCTATGGAGATAGACTGCCTTCTGGGCATCTCTAATGAGTTTATAGTCCTCATTGAACAAGAAACAAAGAGTGTGGTATTCAATTGTTCCTGCAGGGATGTAATAGGGTGGACTTCAACTGACACCAGCATCAAAATCTTCTATGAGAGAGGTGAATGTGTTTCTGTGGAGAGTTTCAACAACAACAGTGAGGATATCAAAGAGATTGTCAAAAGGTTACAGGTGAGCCCTTTCTCCTCTATTTGACTGGGTGAAATTTTGCATTAGATAAAGCTCAGCATTCAGTGTCAGACCAAATTACTAAAGCTTGCATTGTATTATTAGCTCATCGAAAACTACTGAGTGATGTGAAGAAGAGAACCTAGCTTACTCTCTTGTTCCCTATCATTTTTTAGAAAAAAAGAAAATTAGAGAAGGACAAGTGTACAGGATGAATTTATCATGTGTCTGTATTAGAAACCTGTTTGCATGTGACCTGATTCCACTGTCGCTTACCTCAGGATGCCCATCTGCCAATCACTGTTACACAATTTTGGTTGTTAGAGAATGGTCATTTAATGAAGCATCTGCCTTCTGTCTTGAACCCTTACTAGCTACCAGATTATTCAAAATGAGTGGAGAAGTTCAAATTTTTAGTTAACTTTCTGCCTGTGGTTCCCTCTAATTCTCAATAGGCATGATCCTTAAATTTTCAGTGAAGATAGTGGGGCCCCCTTTTTGAGTAGCTGGTATATTTCCCAGGGTTTAGTAAATGTGGACCAGTTGAAAATAAAGATCCAAATTACTCTTCAGGTAATTAACAATATACAGAATCGATTGTCTCAATTATAACCTATGTTTGCATTCTTTTTTTTCCCCTCACCTGAGTCCCTCAACATTATTACACTCACTTCCTCAAAATGGTATCTTTTGTTTCTATCTCTAGTTTGTAACTAAAGGATGTGAGTCAGTGGAGATGACTTTGCGGCGAAATGGACTCGGACAGCTCGGCTTCCATGTCAACTATGAGGGTATTGTGGCAGATGTAGAACCCTATGGCTATGCCTGGCAAGCAGGACTGAGGCAAGGCAGCCGCCTGGTGGAAATCTGTAAAGTGGCTGTTGCCACCCTAAGCCATGAGCAAATGATTGACCTTCTGAGAACATCAGTCACAGTGAAAGTGGTCATTATACCACCCCATGATGATTGTACCCCGAGAAGGTAAGTCAGAGAGAGCAGCATGGCACCAGCAGCTTCTGGTTTTAGAGCAAAAATAATCACAACTCTTTTTAGGAAAATTAAATGAACAGGAACAGGAAAAACAGTTTACGTGACAGTAACACTGTAAAAACAACTTTGAAAGCTGTAAGAACTATGATTGATACAATGACCATTCATGGTTCCAGAGGACTGATTATATTTATTTATATGTCTGTGTTTGTGAGAGGGAGGAAGAGAGACCGACAGAGAGAGAGAGAAAATGTGTATACACACACACACAGATTATATAGAGATTTTGTGTGTGTGTATAGTGTGTATAGACATGTCCCTCCATAGTCCAACCCTCTCATGTTGCAGATGACATGATAAGAAATTTGCTTTTTTTTCCTTTCTTTTTTTTTAATGGGATGGAGGGGGGAGGTATGAAAAGGAGAAAGCATAAATTTCTGTTAAATTTTTTAAAAAATACATAAATGAGGGGTAGGGCAACTAGGTGGCACGGTGGATAAAAGCACCAGCCCTGGAGTCAGGAGGGCCTGAGTTCAAATCCAGCCTCAGACAATTACTAGCTGTGTGACTGAGCAAGTCACTTAAACTCCACTACTGCTGCCCCCTTCCCCCTACACCCCTTTGCACAACAAATATAGATGAGGAGTGATATAGGTGTGAAATGTTACATGAACTTTCAGATGAGGTCATTGTATTAATAGTTTTACTCAACTGTTTTACTTTATTCTAAGAGAGTCTTCTCGAAGTGAGAATAATATACAAGTGTTTGCAATGTGAAAACTAAATCAGTAAAACTAAAAGTGGAGAGAGACAGAGAGAGAGAAAGACACATAACCTCTGGGAAGTCATAGGACCTGGGGAAGCACTTGACCTCAGTGGTTTAAGCACCCTGCAAAACTCCCAGGTGCTGCCTGGACTACATAAGAATGCTATTTTTATTTGTTTGACCCCACTGCTTTAGGCATCTCCATAAGACTATAAGCTGCAGATAAAGTGACAGCGCTTTTATCGAGTGAGTTGGCTCACCTGGAAATTCCCTGTACTCATGAAATGTCCTGTCCAGTCCCTCCCCTTTTCCTTTATATCTGAGCATAACTTAACTTTGGGCTGAGATACTAGAAACTGAGGGCAGGAGAGATTGGAATGATTAATTTGGGAAAATTCCCAGACCTTATGCCTCAGGACTATAAAGTAGCTGTTGTGCAGGAGTCTGACTTAATTCATGCTTGAGTCCTCAGTCTCCTGTGAAATAAACCATGAAGATAATACACTTTGAATGTATAATTTAAAAACACTCAAAATACTGTCAGACAGACAATCATATGTCTCACTGTTGCCTTCCATTACTGTCTAAATGTAAAAAAAAAAAAAAAAGGGTATTCTGACCCACCTCCTTCCCATGGAGAGTTGGACCTGGCTCTTTCCAGTATAATCCAATTATCTTTTATCACGGCAGGCCAACGACATTGGCTTACAATCATCTTATCTCTCTTTCACTCCTTCACAAGCGTCCATGTGCTGCTCCTATGAGGAGTATTTTAGTGTAATGATTCTTAACCTGGGGATCTGTAAACTCATTGTTTTCTTCTTATATTTAATCAACTTTCTTTACTATGGGTTCCTTTGCCTTTGTCAAAGGTTTATTTCTTTGTAACCTCTTATTTTCAAAATCAGTTTTTCCATACCAGGGGATTTTAACCTTTTTTGTATCAGGGATCCCTTTATCAAACCTGTGAAGTCCCATGCCCAGAACAGTGTTTTCAGATTCATAAAATAAAATGTTTAGCATTGCAAAGGAACCCAAAGGTTAGTCAAGACATATTTTTTTTATTCATCCAGGTTTACAACTACTTAAAAATCTATGCCTAGACCACTTGGGGAGGGGTATCTGTGGACTCCAGTTGAAAAACCTCCGTTCTAGACTTTGTCTTCTTAGCTCTTGTAAAGTCAACAGAGTATTCCAAGTTTTCTTCTTCTCCATAAAACGTCAAGCCTAAATCTGCCACAAATATGAATATTAGGTAGTTGCTGCCTAAGGACTTTACTCTCATAGAAGGTATGGGGTATATGGGTGCTTTATTAGATAGAACACAGGAAGCCCTAGGTTCAAATCCTGCCTCAGACTTTTACAAGCCATGTCAACCTGGGCAAATAACTTAACCTCTGCATACATAGCAGTATTATTTATTTATTTATTTGTTTGTTTGTTTGTTTGTTTGTTTAAACAAGTAAATAGTGAGGGATGTTAAAATGTGCTTCTGTTGTTTGAACCAAGAATCTGAATCAGGACTTTGTGCTCCTAACAAGATTTCAAGTAGTGTTACCTACAGAATGTTGCTCTAACATGAATTGTGTCCTTGTTTCAAAATAGAGTAACGCTTCACTTATCTGGGGACACTGAGGAATAAAATGTTCTGAAAGACTAGTTTTCTAAGTAACTTAACCCGAGCGCTTAAAATGCCCTTAATTATTTTAATTGTTTTAATAGAAACCTGTCTAAAATCCATTTCATACTTTTATGCCTTAGTAAACAGAAGATATTGAACATTATTATTCCCTTTTTAAAAAATTACTTTGGAGGGGCAGCTAGGTGGCTCAGTGAGCGGAGCACCGGCCCTGGAGTCAGGAGGACCTGAGTTCAAATCCAGCCTCAGACACCTGACGCACTTACTAGCTGTGTGACCTTGGGCAAGTCACTTAACCCCAACTGCCTTCCCTTCTCCTCTCAAAATTTTTTTTAAAAATACTACAGGATATTAGCAATTGCAATTGTACTCTGCTGTAAATACAGTGATGCCTTAAGGTCCTTACTGAGGTATGGAAAGCTGCTTTCTTTTAAGCAAGCACACAAAAGCTTTGTCTTTTCCATTAGTTTTTCTTCTTTTTTATGGCTATTACTGGACTTACTTCATACACTTTACAATTATTGCTGCTTCTAATCTCCCAGCTAGAAACTAGGTCAGAAAACGAAGCTTGTTTGAAATCAGCAACCTTCATCTTATACAAAATACAAGTTCAGTAGGTGCCTCATAGCAGGTCAGTGGGCTTTTTGATGGCATTCTCCCTATTGGAGACATTTTTCCCAAATCCTCTCCTTTATATGCTTATGTCATCAACGTATTATTAATTTTTTTTAAAATATCAAAATATTTTTGTACAGTTTATTTTTATAAACTATTTAAGTGACCTTATGATTAAAAAAGCTTTGTAGAACATGAGGACAGCTAGGTGGCTCAATCCCTTCTTTTTAGTTATCATAGCCACCACCATAATCTAGGCCCTCATCATCTCTTGCCTAGAATATTACAGTGTCTTTGTAATCAGTTTCCCTGCCTCCTCTTTTTCCTCTGCTCCCCAATATATCCTTCACACAGCTGCCAAATTTATATTCTTAAAACGTAGATCTGATCTTATCATTCCTTTTTTCCCTCCTCCTCATCTCACATCATCAGATACCTTCTGCCATAATTTCCTCCTTTACTCCTGTTTCATGAAGAAATGACAGAACCAGCCCCTCTATAGGTACTGCTGTGTAAGTACAGTTCCATTCCGTTCTATCCTTTGTCTTCCATCAGATTCCCTGTGTAAATTCTCCTTGACTGATATGTCATTTCATCTTCAGTACACTGTTCCTTCTATCATCCTCCTCCCCCCCACACACATACTTATCTTCAATCTCTGTCTACTGGCTGCTTTCCTAGTGCTTATAGATATGTCTATGTCTCCTGTATCCTCATAAAGCCCTCGCTTGATCCATCCATCCTAGCCAATTGAGATCCAACATCTCTGCATCCTTTTGTGGCTAAACTCCTTGAGAAGGCCATCTAAAGAAGTGTCTCTGCTTCTCTTCTCTCTTCTTAACTCTCTACATTCTGGCTTCTCACCTCATCGTTCAACTGAAACTGCTCTCTTCCATTGACCAATGATTATCTCTTAGTTGCCAAGTCCAGTGGCCTTTTTCTTAATTGTTATCCACCTTGAACTGTATGCAAACTTTTACATCATTGATCACCCTCATCTTGATACTCTTTTTTCTGTCTAGGTTTTCAGGATATCACTCTCTTCTGATTCTCTTTATACTTATCTGACTACTTCTTGTCAGCCACATTCGTTGGATCTTTATCCAGGTCATGTCCCTAACCATGAACCCATCCTGGGCCTACTTCTCTCTCAGTGCTTTTCCCCCTGGTGATATCTTTGTTTTCCATAGATCCAGTTCTCTCTCTTCTTCCGATTCTCAAAAATATTTATTCAGTCCTAATTTCTCTGCTGAATTCCAACTTTGCTTCTCCAGCTGCCTCAAGACATCTTGAAATGGATACAGTGTAGACATAGTATATTCAGCATATCCAAAACTGAACTCATCTTTTCCTCCAACTTCCCCCCTTCCTTACCACCCTCCTAGTCCCCTCAGTCTACAATCTAGGTGTCATCCTGACTCCTCACTATTTCTCACCACCCCTATATCTGATCTGTTGCCAGAGCCTGTTGAGTTCATTTTTGTAACATTTCTCAAATGCATCCCCTTCTTTGCTGTGATTCTGCTACCCCCCTGGTGCAGGCCTTCATCTCCTTAAGCCTAGAGTATTGCAGTAGCTTGCTGGTATGTCTGCCTGCCACAAGTCTCTCTCCACTCCAGTCCATCCTTCATGTTGTTATCCCCTACCCATCCCAATAAATAAACTCTAGTGGCTCCTCATCATCTCCAGCTTTAATAGCCCTTTATAACCAAAACCCCACCTTTCCAATCTTTTTATACTTCATACCACCCTCATCCCCCCACATACTCTTCAGTCCAGGGACACTGGTCCTCCTTACTGTCTCTTCACACAAGACATTCCATCTCCTGACACCAAGTGTTCTCCTTGGCTGTGCTCTCCTGCCTGGAATGCTCTCCCTCCTTATTTTTGTCTCCTGGCTTCAAGTCCCAGCTAAAATCCCACCATATACAGGAGAACCTTTCCCTATCCCCCTTAATCCTAGTTCCTCCTCTCTGTTAATTATTTTCAATTTATCTTGTACATAGCTTGTACATGTTGTCTTCTCCCATTCAATTGTGAATTCCTAAAGGACAGGGACTGTCTTTTGCCATTTTTTGTGTCCCCAGCACTTAGCAGAGTGCCTGGCACATGTTGTTTTTCAGTCATTTCATTCATATCTGACTCTTCATGACTCCATTTGGGGTTTCCTTGGCAAAGATACTAGAGTTGCTTTGCTATTCCTTTCTCCACTTCATTTTACAGATGAGGAAACTAAGGCAAACAGGGTTAAGTGACTTGCCCAGGGTCGCATAGCTAGTGTCCGAGGCCAGATTTGAACTAGGGAAGATGAGTCTTCCTAAGTTAAGGCCCAGCCCTCTTCTCCATCCTGCCACCTAGCTGCTGCCTGGCAGATGATAGGCATATAATAAATGTTTATTGATTAATTGTTCTTCCATGTACGTGACAGTCCATCTTCCATCTCTGTGTTTTTACAAAAATTGTTCCCCTATATTCTCTTTCCTCATCTCCACTGGAGCCCTACTCTTCTTCAAGGCTTATTGCAAGTGCTTCTTCCTCCAAGAGGCCTTTCACAATTCCCCTAGTGTCCTTGCCCAAAATCACCATGTACTTATTTTGAATACGTTCTATATTTACTTAAGTGTGTATATGTTATATGCACACATATATGCCCTGGTAGAACATAAGCTCCTTGAGTGCCCGGAGGTCTGTTTGTTTCATATGTCCATATCCTAGTATAGACTAGCTTCTTAGTAGAATAATAAATTTAGAGCTGCAAAGGATCTTTGGAGGCCATCTATGTGAACTTCTTCATTTTACAGATGACAAAAAATAATGTTTTTTGAGTGCTGCTGCAAAATACAACATTTCAAGTTCTAGCAGAACTGTGTGCAGTACCTGCTTGTTGAATAAGTTTTATCTTATAACTCATAGTACTTGAGGGTTTATAATATACTTGTTTTACCAGGAAATACCTAGAATTCTTTACCTGGTTAGTTTTCCATCCCTTTGTCTTGACATTTTTAAGGATTTTAGGTTATCTTTTGAGATAAGGTGCTCTCAAAATATTTAGAAACTTTTGTAGATTTAGAGTTCTGTTACCTGCCTAAAAATAAGGGGGGAAGCGAGAGTGTTGTGAGATCCTCAAAAATCAGAACAGAAAACATCGAAACTGGAAGGGGCAGGGTAGCAGCATTATCAGGCACACACTGACATCATGGGAAGTAGGACAAGTGCCCTGAGGTTTGCAGATGAAATGTTTTTGGCACAAGTACCTGATATGGAAAGTAGCTTTTTCTTACATATGGAAACCAAGCCAAATTATTTTTTAAACAATCTCGCAACAATAGCTCTCACAGACTGAACTCATCAGACTGAACACAGCCAGCATCAAAGTTAAAACTGGGGGCTGAAAAACGTACATGTTAGTATGTGGGGGAAAAAAAGGAACCAAGAATCATCCATTCCTACCACAGAGCTACTCATGGGCATTAGGGTAAATAACATCTCCTTTCAGGGCTGAACACGTCATATCTGCAAAGCGGGGATAGGTAATAATAGCATAGGAACAGCTTTCAGACATTCTTGCTAGTGTGAAATGATGTTGCTGCCTTTGGAGGACCTGAAAGCCCTGCTATCCCATCTTCCCCTCAGAAATTACTTCAAAGGGAATAGCTGAGGCATTAACACCTTCCTTCAGCTTTTTAAGTAAAATAGGATAATGCCTTTCTGTCATATCTCCCCTCCTATGCACTTCACACCCCCACTGCTGTTTTCCTAGCAACTAATTACTCTGTTCTTTGACTAGTTGCTTCTCTTGTCTTCCTTTTGTCAGCTGTTAATGTTATTCCATAATGAAGCTATGTAGTTCCTCATCCCCCCTGCCCTATCTCTGCAGCTCTTTGCCCCCATATTTTGAGGACAGTCAACCTCCAGGGTAGATTTATAAACAACATTTATAGTGATTCTGTTCATAACCATTAAAAACAACTGTTCATTCAAGGCAAGGATTTGCAAAGAATGAGCAGTGTAAAGGATGTTGTCAAAGAAATGCATGATTAGAAGAGATGAGCTGATCACATAGCAAGAGCCAGGATGGAGAATGTTGTCCTTGGGATGTCAAGAGAAAACAAGGAAGGGCCTTAGCACATTACAGGGGGCAGAGGAGGTCTCTGTTGTAAATTTGTGAGAAATCGTAGATAAGAAAACGGACCAGCTTAGATGGCTTGTGATACCTCATTGAAGGGAGCACCCACATCAATTAAGTCACAGATCCATTTCAGTGTCTGATTATTGTGAGTAGTTGAGGCGAAAAGGGAATTTCCAAAAGCCAGTTAGTTGTAAAGTATCAGATGAAGAATGTTGTGTACATGCTGTCCCATCCCCTCCATTCTTCTGGAAAGTCCAAGAGAGCCCTACAAATAAGAAAGTACTGGAGATAACTGCCTTTCCCTCAAAAGTTTTCCTTTTTTTCAGTTATTTCATTTCCTCTGATTACATAAAAGAGAGGGCCTCAATTAGGTAAAAGTAGTCTCAGATCTTTTCCATATGCATAGGCATAGAGGTGGAAGGTAGAACACTAAATTTGGGGAACAGCGTGGAGGCCCTTTTGGCTGGATTCTAGAGTACACAAGTGGATATAATGTGAAATAGGCTTGGTAGACTGGAGCCAGATTGGAAAGCATCCAAATGAAGGCTTTGTATTTTGTCCTGAAGGCATTTAGGGAGCAGCAGAAGGTCCTTCAGCAGGGGAGGAATATGGTGAGACTTGTACTTTAGGAAATTTGTTCTGGT
This sequence comes from Phalanger gymnotis, assembly GCA_028646595.1. NCBI lineage: Eukaryota > Metazoa > Chordata > Mammalia > Diprotodontia > Phalangeridae > Phalanger > Phalanger gymnotis. The sequence continues at coordinate 164,392,628 of CM053624.1, read as the reverse complement.
TTCATGGAGGATGGATTGGCAACAGCAGAGACTTGAGGTAGGGCATACAGATAGGAGGTGCCGGCAGTAGTCTGGGTGAAAAGCTATAAGAACCTGAACCAGGATGGTGATTGTGGGAATGGAGAGAAGAGGAGGAATGTGAGCTGTGTTGTGAAGGCAGCAGCAACAAGACTTAGCAAGTGATTGGGTCTGGGAGGTGAGGGGGGTGGGGGTTTGTGCAGATTGTCTTTCACGCTTTCTTATGTGATTTCATCGTGTTTTTCCGTTTATTTTTCCTGTAAAATCTGCCTGATGGACCAGAAGACCATCCTCTGATAATGTCTAGTGTTTCCTGAGTACCGTTGCAGCTCTTGGTCTGTCTATTTCTCCTCAGACTCACAACATGATCTCTTTTCAATCGTACTTCCCAATTGTGTCGTCTTACATGAGCCATTTCTCATCGGTTAGCCACTTTGAAACAGTATGCAACTTCAGACATCACAAATTGTGTTAATATAAATAACTTCATGCCTGAACCTATTGTTGGAAGTTTCCACAATCTGGCTGCAACCGATTCCACTCTCTTCTCCTCCATTATCTGTATGTTTCAGCCACTTTGGACTGCTCTCTCTTCTTCAGTTTCATCCTATCTTCCTTTATTTGTGCAGGCCATCCCTCATTCCGGGACAGTCTTTCATTATTAAACTAGTTGCTGAAATCCTTCTATTCCTTTAAAGCTCAGCTCAGGCGGCCCTTCTTCCATGAAGCTTTCTCATGATGCCCTTCCCCCCTCCTGAGCTGTGGAAGTGTTCTCTCTCTCTCTGCATAATATTCAAAGCGATTTTTCTTGAGTCCTCCTTTACCTTAATGTGGCAGCATGTTATTTAATTGAAATCAGAACATCTCAGGATCACAGGCCCAACTCCGATGCTTACTAGCTCAGTTTCCTCCTGTCAATTTAGGATGGTACATGTGCCTCTACCTCACAGGGTTGTGAAGAAAGCAGGTTGTAAACTGTCCGAGGCTATATAAACACCATTACCCCCTACCATATGTACCACCTTTGGAATGAAAGCTTCTTGAAGGGCTCTGTAATTTTTCTTCTTTGTATCTTTAGCATCTATCATAGTGCGTTGCATATAATGCTTTTAGCAATCGTTTCAGTTGCTTTGAATGTTATTTGACCATCTTTGGTTTCCTCAAGCTGTCAGCCAGCTTTCAAGCCCTGGCTATTTCTATTTTATACAAAAGGAAATTGAGGTATTAGAGTTCATTGTCCTAAATTGAGGCCATTCAGCATCAGAGGTAGGACAAGAAGGGATAATTTTTTTTCTGTCCTCTAACATTTCTCATTGTAATAACCCTTCCCACCCCTTGTTCCTTAACCAACCCATTCTTGGAGCCAGTGAGCATAGTCAAGAAAAGTCTATGAAGACGTTGGACATGTACAAATGCTTTTCTCATTCTGCACTTGTAGACCATTTCTTCTCTGCAAGAAATTACTGGTAATTCATTTAAAAAATACATAGAAGAAAACAAGTAGACATTTAGAAGGTTGGACCCACGTGACATTTTTCTTACTAGCATGTTAAATTTTATATGCCCTTAAAAAACACTCTGTTAAAAATGTTCACAGTTTGATATATAATTTTTTTAGTTCTTATTTGCATAGAGATTTTCATGTTTGTTAAGTTCATAACAAAGAGCAATGCATAACATTCAGATTTAATTTCCCAAGACACTAATTTTTGTGAGAGAAACAATCTTTTTACTCATAGGTGAGGGGAAAAGTAGGAAGAAAGGCAGTAGATGATTTTCCACATTAATTTTTCCCCCAAATTGATAGTTTATGGGGTTATTTTTTATTCCATTTAAAATTTTTTATTTTTATCTTTTGTTTTTATTTAATTTTCATTTCTGAATATATGCCTTCCTCAATCACTTTTGCTAGTTCAGCATCTATATCACGCCCTTCATTGGGCTTGTACCCCACGGCTACGTGCTAGGTCCTCATCTCTTTTTGTTCGACGCTCTCACTGTCTCTACACTTACTCTACAGTCTCTCTACAGCCTCATCAGCTATTTCTGCCAAAGATTAACAGCATCCTTTTAGTTGCCCGGGTTGACAATGTTCATGTTATCCTTCATTCTTCACTTCCCCTTACCCCATATACATAGTCACTCATCATATCTTGTCCTTTCTACCTCAGGAACATTTCTTTTAGCCAGTTCCTTTCTCTCCACTCAAATTTTGGCTCTCATAGCCTTGAGACCATGTCCCCGGAATGAACCATAATGAAGCCTTGAGTATTACAGTAGCCTCATATTTGGTCTCCTGACTTCAAGTCTTACCCCATCCTAGTCCGTCCTTTACACAGCTGCTAAAGTCAGTCTGTCAGCTAGTATTTAAGTGCCTACTCTGTTCCAGGCTCTGTATTAAGTTCTAGGAATGCAAAGAAAGGCAAAAAAAGTATTTTTCTCAAGGAGCTCACAGTTAAAAGGGTAGACAACATGTTAAAAAAAAAACCATGCAGTAAAGATAGACACACCATGAATCAAGGCTAATCTTGGAAGACACTAAAATTAAAGAGGACAGGAAAGGCATGTTGCAGAAAATAAGACTTTAGGGGAGACTTAAAGGAAACCAAAGAAAATTTGACATAGAGATGAAGAGAGAACATTTCAGACATTCAGGACAACTAGTGAAAAGCAGATCCAATCAGGAGATGGAATATCTTATACGAGAACAGCAGAGAGACCAGTGCCATTAGATCACCACGTATTTGGAGGGAAGTAAGGTTTAGAAAGACTAGGAAGGGGATAGGTTATGAGGGATTTGGAAAGGCAAACAGAAAATTTTATGTTCGATTCTGGAGGTAATAGAGAACGATTGGAGTTTATAGTCATGAAGGTGTGAGTAGTCAGAACGGTGTTTTGGTAATGTATTGGAGTGAAGAGAGACATAAGCAAGGAGACCAACTGGTTGGTTGTTCCAGTAGTCCAGGTGGGATGTGTTGAGGGCTCACACCAGGCTGGTGACCATGTCAGAGAAGGGCACATATTCAAGAGTAGTTACAACAGTAAAGTTGACAGGATTTGATCACTGATTGAACATGAGGAGAGAGATAATAAGGAGTGGAGAATGACATCAAAGTTGTAATCCATGGTGCCTGAGAGGCTGGTGATACCCATGAAAGGAGTAATAGGGAAGTGAGGAGGAGGGGAGAGTTTGGGAAGAAAGATGATGAGTTCAGTTTGGACATGTTGAGTGACATTCAGTTCAAGAGGTACAGTAGGCAATTGGAAAAGTGAGACTGGTAGCTAGCAGAGAGGTTAGAGATGGACAGATGATTTTCCTAATGCACAGATCCGACCGACCGTGTCATGCCCCTGCTCAATAAACTACAGTGGTTCCTTGTTGCCTTTAGGATAAAATATAAACTTTACTTTTTGGTTTTTAAAGCCCAACACAATCTGCCACCAGCTTACCTTTCCAGTCTCGATGTATGTCACCCTTCATATACCACCTTGGAATCAAACTAAGCATTGGCCTTCTTCCTATACCTCTCATATAACACTCCACCTTATTAACTTTGTACTGACAGCTTCCCATGCCCAGAATGTGTACCTTCTTCTCTGCCTTTAGAATCCCTTGTTTCCTTCATTACTTAACTGGAAGGCTCAGTTCACCTTTCTAGTAAAATTTGCCCTGATTCCCTCCTGTTGCTAGCGCCTTCCCTCACAAAAATTGCTAAGGGGTGTGTGTGTGTGATATGTATGTCTCTTCCTCAAAAATGGTAAACTTTTCAAGGATGGAGCCTGTTGCATTTTTGTCATTCTCTTCCCAACACCAAGAACTGCTTTTAGCATGTACGTGCTTAAATATTTGTTGACTGATGGATTACTATAGCAAAATGTACTTCTATGAATATTTTGTTGTATTATACCTTCCTGCCTTTGGAGGTATATGCCTAGCAGTGAGATTTCTTTTCATTGCATTTTAACTTTTACTAGGAGGTAGTGAAGCTTTACTAAGTAACAAAAGAGGCCTTCATTTGTTTTTCCTTATATTGGTGTCTTGACAGGAGCTGTTCTGAAACATACCGCATGCCAGTAATGGACTACAAAATGAACGAAGGGGTTTCCTATGAGTTCAAATTCCCCTTCCGAAATAACAACAAATGGCAGAGAAATGCCAACAAGGGGCAAGGACCTCATGGGTCTCAAGTACCCTCCCAGGTCCAGAGTCCAGTGATTTCTCGTATAAGTGCTGGAAAAGGAGATGGAAAGATGCAACCTCCAGAACGAGCTGCCAATATTCCTCGTAGCATCTCTAGTGATGGCCGCCCCTTGGAACGGAGGTAATTATATTCCTTTAAAGGTTAAATTTCTTTGTTGTGGGAATTGTTTTCAGAGAGGTGGGGGAAAGAGAAATATGGGCGAATATTTAGGAAATGTAAAAACAAAAGACATCAGTGAAATTCATTTAAAAAACCAAAAATTGCATTTCAATCTGTGCCCAAGATTTACATAAAACTAAAAAAAAAAAAAGCAAGCTCAACTTCAGGCATTTATATATTTTAATTATTTGAACCTTTATAATGAAAGTTGAAAATTAGCAAACAATCCATAAGGAAATAACTTTCAAACTGTCATCATATTATAAAGTAATGATTTGAATAAAGCACGATTATCCCAGGAATACCTTTGGCTCCCCCCAAAATGGAAATTTTGAAATTCTAATTGAATTTCCATATGGTACTTTAAAAAAAAATCAACCCTGCAAAGCTAGTAGCCCTGTGGATCAGGATTTGGCAAACATCTTTGAGGAGCTGGTGACCATATTATCATCTGTGAAAGTATTCATCTTTGCGGGGTAAGGGATGTTCTCAACAGGATGCAGATTTTTGGTTGAGTAACTGTGTTCATGTTACTTGGTTAATAAAGAGGTGGGAGGAAGAGAGCCAACTAGTACATTATATCACATACTTTCCACTGCTCTGAAGGTGGAAGAGAATTATGGGAAGAAGGCTTCACTTTAAGAATATATTAAAAAATAAGTAAAGGGGAAAGGGATTAAGAGACAAAGGCAAGAAATAAACACTAGGTTTGAGGATGAAATTTAAAGCTGGATTTTGGCACTTTGGTTTGTGATAAATGATCAGATTTCCTTGGGTCCAGGAAAAAAAAAGGGGTCTCACTTTGTTTTTCCTGGCATTCACAATGGAGCATATTGCAGCATTTTGTCTTAAAGTAGCTAGACTTTTATTTGGCTGGTGGAGGCAAATCAACCTTGTGTATAATTTAGCCTTGCTCTAGTCTCATCTAGCCTAGAGTAAAACTTTTCATGAGAATATTATTTAAACTGAACTAAGTTCTATTAAAATGGAAATGAGTTTGTACTTAAAATTTTAAAATAGACAAGTACTATAAACCGGTGCCAGTGAAGGAGACTGTCCATTTAGATAATCTAAGAGGTTCATTCACTGCTGCAGTTGCAGCCTCCTCTCTGATGCTAACTCTTCACTGACTTTGCCTCAACCTAAATAGCCAGAGTACTTTGCTTTTTTTTTCTGCTACCACTGCCCCTTCTAATACTGCTCAAGAGTGGCTTCTTCCATTCCTACTCAGGAAATGGAAGAGCGTCTCATAAAATATTAAAAGCCTCAGATTGTCAGGGAACATATTTGATATAATGAGAATGATTTAAATACTTAACAGCTAAAGTATATTATTTAGGTTCTTAACCATTTAATTACGGTAGGTAAATTTAATTTTCTGATGTTACCATAGTGGTAGTATTGTTTTTTATTTTAATGTACCTGATTTATTCCCCAAAAATGATTCACTTAAAGAATCTAGCTGATTAGCTCACCAATATACCTCTCCTCTAGCATCACTATATTTCCATTTGCTAAATTCTAGCTGTCTTGATTTGAATTTTTTTAATCTTAAAAAATCGCTTAATTGGTCCTTTGTCCTAAAGGTTCCAACTTTGGTTCTTTTCAATATATGCATTAACTAGAATTCATTGTGCAACCTAGATTTTTATAGATTTCATACATTAGGAAACAGTTCTTTGTAATGTTGATAAATATTTATTCCTTAATGCTAAGTCTTTCTTTGAAACAAATCAGCAAGCTTTCTCATGCTATGTTTGTCTTGTTTCATCTTTACTAAAGTTCTTTCCAGAATTGAATTTAATTTTTGCACTAGATACAAAGACCAGTTATGGAAGCATTGCCTCTTATTGGTAAAAATATTTTGAAGAGTTAATAATTCTGTGATTCTTAATCATAGAGACCTAGAGCTTGAAGGAACCTCAGAGGCTATTAAGCCCAGCCTCTTCACAGATAAAGAAACTGAAGCCCAGGGAGGTTCCTTATGTGACTGGCTCAAGGTGTCACATATTGACAATTGGAATTTAAACCTAGCTTTTTGACCTCCAGAGCCAGTCATCTTTCTACTGTACTGTGCCTCTTTAGCTGCTTTTTAGCCCTAGAAAATGTGTAACTACACAGGTACTATGCTGAATCTTCCAAGTTATAAAAGGTATGTTCCTTACTTCTAAAGATCTCTGACTAAATTACTGTAGGTACTCCTTATAGGAACAAGGATTTCAACCCATCCAAGCTTTTGTGTGGTTGATGTGACAAAAAATATCTTCCTCTTGGGTGTGAAACTTCTAATGGTAAACTTCTCTGAATTAAGTTAAACTGATTTATACATGCCGCCTGTCTTTGGGCTTGCCTAACTTGACATAGGATCTATCAGAGCTGAAACTTCATAGGTATAGCCTTGAAGAACCAGGGTTCACCTTCATTCTATGATATGGCATTGGAATAAAACTTTAGTGGAAGCATGGTGTTTTATTGGTGTTTTCTCTTCCTCTTTCTCTCAAGTTATGGTAAGCTGTAAAAAATTAAGCAGTAGCTCTCTCTTTACTCCAAGTGATGGAATGGTCGAAGTTGGCAAGGGTAGGGTTACCAATGGACTAATAAACAATTTGATTTCCTGCACTTCCCTACCAAAACCTTTCTGTTTTAGGTAGTTCTTTGAGGTAGTAGGCAGGCAGATAGACCACTAGAATGAAAGTTGTTTTGTGAAGAAAAGCCCACACCCCTACTCAAAGGTTACAGTTTAATTACATGGCATATCAGTCGCGGATATTTTAATGAAAGTTATGATTAAGTGGTTATTCCTTCTTTATAAAAATTTGTTATTGGAGGCTTTCTTTTTTTCCCAATTGTAAAATTTTAGCTTTGGCATCTTGTAAAATTAAGTATCATTTTTGTGTAACTATCTGTGTCTCGAATGGAGAGAAGCATCATGGCACAATAAATAGCCAGCTTCAGAGTCAGAAAGACCAGATTTCAGGTCTATTGCTGACACTTACTGACTATATGACCATAGAGCAAATCAGTTAACCTTTTTGTGTACAAAAGGAACCCCTACAAAATACTAAATTATAGAATGATTTCAGATTGACACTTACAAAAAGAGGAGATGAGAGTTGGAGAGAAGAACTTAAATATAAGATGCTAGGTGAATACTTGGTTTGATGGCATTATTGTTGTTGCTGTGTCAGCCAGTGCTTTTTTTGGTATAGAACTCCCAGACTCTGCCATTGATGCAAATCTATTTAGAAACTTAAAAGGTTTCCTGGGGAATTGAGACTTTAAGTGATTTGTCCTCTGGTCAGTCAACTTATATATGTCAAAAGTAGGCCAACTACCACTCTATCCTCTACAAAATGCTTTTCCCTTCCATTCTCTTAGTATCTGGGAGGGGTATTTCAGGATAGCTAACATGCTAAATGAATTTCTAGACTATTGCATAAAACACAGGGATGATGAGTCCTTGACAAGGGATGGAATATATTTAACAAGGGCCAATAAAGGCATATTTGATGGGAGTTTTTGCAAATTTAATTAAGAGGACTTTAAATTGATTAGGGAAAGGAAAAGCGAAAGCTGCCTACATTAAATCTGGCAAAAACTGGTAACATTTTGAGTAGTAAATACAACAAAGAAAGTAGAAAATAAATGCAATCCATATGAGATAGTATCCAAGTAGAAGACAAGCAATAAAATCCATGTACTTAGGTGCTTGAATATACTCTTAACATACACAATAAACAGGGTGAACTAGAGATTGTTATGCAAGTGGACACATTTTGACTCAATCATTTTCACTGACACTTGATTAGATTGGAGTTATTACCAGAATTTGGCACTGGAAGAGTTTAAGTAATTCAAAATACAGAAAAGATAAAAGTGGGGTAGCATTGTATTAAATCATATATATGAAGAAAGCCAAGAACCAGAGAAGGAAGGCATAGTGGGAGAGGGGCAGTAAGAGAAGCAATATTGCACCCAAAAGTATAATATGCACCACCTAAACAGAAAGACCTAAATGAGGAGCTCAGGAAACAGATCACAAATCTGGCATGTACCGTAATAGTAATGGGGAACCGAGATTACCTGGACTGCTCATGTCCTCTCTTTCTGCCCAAAGCTGAGCAGCTAGTATTTTTTAAAACTTAGAGAAACCAACAGGGGGAACTTCTGTTCTGGACCTGGCTCTCATCAGCTAGGAGTTTCCCAGGATGGAAATATTGAGAACTTTGTGGGGAAGTGACAGTTGTATTTTTTTTGAGGGGGAAAGGCAGGGCAATTGGAGTTAAAGGACTTACCCAAGGTCACACAGCTAGTAAGTGTATTAAGTGTCTGAGGCCAGATTTGAACTCAGGTCTTCCTGACTCTAGGGCTGGTGCTCTACTCATTGTGCCACCTAGCTGCCCCAACAGTTGCATTTTTGAAAATGAGGATGGGAAAGCCAGACACATGTACTTTCAATTTGGGGAGGTAGATTTTGTAGAGTTCAGAAAAAGAATAGCTAGGATGCCAGGGATGAAAATTCTTCAAGGAATGTCAGCTTGAGTGATGCGAGGCTTTTAAATACTAAATCCTGAATATACATAAAAGAGAAAGACTTTCAATTAGTAACAAAAAAAAAGTGGGAGCTATCTCAAGAGACCTTGTAGATTCACAGATAATTTAATAACCATCTTAGATGTTAAAAAGACATCTACAGAAGATGGAAGCAAGGTCAGGTAATGGAGAATGAATACAAAAGGGTTGGTGGCTGAAGCAGTTTCTGTGTGCTTTTTTGGCCAGCTTGTTATGGCAGTTGTTTTATTTTAAATATTCTTTAAGAGATAACAAGGGTCAATTTCCATTTTATTTTTATTTACATATTTTACAGAATCAGCAGCTTATTTATATTGGCTTGGAGTTGTTGTAATTGTACATGGTGTTATCCTCTCATCTTTATCCTTTCTTAAAATTTTATGTTAACTTCAATCCTTGCTCTATTTAGTTGCTCAACTGACTGTACACAGCTATAGTGAAATCTATTCCAAATAAGCCAATAGTCATTCAGACGATCTGGTGATGGTTTAAAAAAAACCCAAAGAAAAAAATAGATCAGTGGAACAGATTAGAGAGTAGCCTATTGTTTGGTAAACCCAAGAACATAAATTAATGGGAGAAGAACTACCTTTTTGACAAGAATTGCTGGAAACACTGGGAAGCAATTTGGCAGAAATTAGGCTCAGACCATCATTTTATGCAATGGTGTGTGACTTGAATTGCACCAGTGAAAAGTGAGAAGAAAATAAGATCAGGTGCCTTTTTTCCCCCAAACAGCAGTGTCTAGAGGAGACTTTAATAAGAGAATTTTTAAACAAGGTATAGAGCATAAATGAGGTCACAAAAAATAAAGTAAATAATTTTGACCATAGAATTTAAGTGCTTTTGCACAAATTAAAGTAGTGAAGATAAAATCAGAAGGGAAATTACAGATAGGGAAAAATATTGGTATCAAATATCACCAATAAATGCAAAATATAGTGGGGATTAACATCAAAAGCCATTCACAGTAGATGAGTGGCAAGAAGAGAGAGCCAGAGAAAGAGATAACACAGAGGGAGAAACAGAGGCAGACATCTCTTCTTAAACGCAAATGTCTCAAAAGATTTGCAGATTATAACTGAATACATGACAATATGCTCTAAATTACTGATAGCAAGAGAATTGAAAATTAAAACAACTATGAAGTTTTAGGAGATTATGCTAGTCCTGTAAGTCATATCAATTTAAGTATTTAAGTGGGTATGAATTAATTAGGTGAGAATTTCATGGTTCGAGAGCAAGTGACCTGATATAGTAGAGTCAGAGGACTCAGGTTTAAATCCCACTTTCTGATATATGGTCTTGGGCAAATCACTGACATTCCCTGGGCCTCCATTTCCTCATCTTTAAACTGGGGGTTGAACTAAAAAAGCCCCTTATGACCTTTCCAGCTCTAAAGCTGTTAACCTATAGTCTCTTAAATAAAATTTCACATTAAAGAAGAATCCACTCAAGCTGAATGTTAGTCAAGTAGTCAAAGCCCCCCCCCCATTTTGTACGTGAATCAGCTGTGTTCCAGAGATGTTAATTGACTTGTTGAAGGAATGTCCCAGCAGTAATTGAATGTAGAACTATATTATATCATAAAGTGCACAACACCATCACTTAATTTTTTTCAGATGAGTAGATATAATGAAAAATCAATAATTTAAAGAAATGTGATGGATATATCTAATAACCTTGCTAAATATATGCAGTTAGGGCCTAAAACAAAAAATCTATTTTAATAACAAAAATTTAACATGAAAAGAAAAGAAGTTGTTTAGGGAAGTTGCTACACAGTGATTAAAAAATTCATTCTTTGTTACTAGAATCAGAAATAAATACAATTCATTTTTAAAAGGTAGTTAATCTCTAGAGTTCATTCTAGGCCTGATTCTATGATACATGCTATGCCAGGGAAAATAAACATAGTATTTAATCTGATAGAGTGATTTAAATTAAATGGAAAGCCAATAAATTGCCATGACATTTGTTGTTTGTTCAATTTAGATCAGTCATATTTTAAGTCCTAAACTTTGTAAATGTATTTCACTTGATCCAAGCTAAAAGTGACTAAGACTGAACTAGGAGTTGCTCTTGATTGCATTTTCCATAGAAGATTTTTAGCTGAAACAAAATTATAGCACAATATTTGTCAGCAAGGATAAGGTGATAAAGTACAATGCTTTACGTGTGCACCAAATGAGATAATGTATATAAAGTGTCTGGCAAACCTTATTGCATTATTTTAAAATGCCCCAAATGTCAATTGCTTTATTCAGAGGAACGCTTGATACTTAAGCACTTGGCTTTGTGACTAATGTTTCACCTGGCAAACACAGTTGCAAGCAAGAAATAGCCAACTGCAAAGAAAGAAATTCAAATCTGTTCCCAGACCTCTGGTTATCTGCATTTCTTGGACATAATTGTTCTTTAAGGTCATGCCCATGTTGAAAAATTTGTTATCCAACCTTGAAAAGTAACATAATGGTACTACTGTCTATGTACCTTCTTGTCGATCTTCGCACAATGGTACTATTTGTATGTTGCTCACTGATGGTATAAAAAGCCTACTGGATATTTTGTGGTTTCCTCAACTTTACAGGTTTAAGGTTAAAATAGAGATGATACTGCATTATCTCATTTTTGGATGCATATGATTTCTGCTACTTTGTTATTTTTTAAATGCTCCTATATCAATGTTCTCCAGAGTGGGGTATGCATGAGATTGGGTTGGAAAAAGAAAATATTTTAAATGTTTATTTTTTTCTATATGATTTAGTAAAAAATAAATTAAGCTTCTGTTTAACATATAGAGTGACACTGAGACTGCCCCTCAGTCTGCATGTGTTTGTGTGTGATTGTCTTCTGTTAAAGTATAATATGCTGAGTATCCTGAGGAAAAATGTGAATCACAGCATTGCTTGTTCTTGTTTTTGAAGACCATGCCATCAGGAAGGTGATGTCGTGACTTGCAAGTGACTTGGATTTCAATGAGGGAGGGGTGTGCAGAGTCACCAGCCTCACTTTTTCCTCCAGAGCCATCTGGGTCCAGTAGCAAAATAATAGATCCAGACGACTGGAGATGGCCCTGGATGCAGTGGGAGACTTTGACCTTTTTAGGCTAAGGTCTTTCCCAGTTCTCAGTCTGACTGAGGTAATGCCCATTCAGTGATTATGCCCAGGTAATAACTGAGGCAAGGAATGGCCTCTTTTATGCAGTCAAAACAAAAACAAAATTAACTTGGGAGGGATTTCTGGCCAAAACTGAAACAATTGCTATTTATACTCACTCTAAGCTATCAGAGCCCCAAAAATTACCAAGTAAAGCTTGGACTGGTGTGTATTATTGGCCAATCAATGAGAGCCAGAGTGATGGGGTTTAAGGCATGGTCTTTAAAAAAGAAATCTAGCCCATAAATCCCAAGATAACTTGAGAGGTTATAATGATCAAAATTTATATTCTTTTGGACAGAGTATCTGCAGGTAAGAGTATGTATGATTTCTTTTGTGGACAGAGGAAGGAATGAAGGAAATAAGGAAAGGAGGAAGAGAGGGAGGGAGGAAGGGAGGAAGGAAGGAAGGAAGGAGTCAGTCAGTCTCCATTGGGCAGGTACCACTCACATCCTCAGTCATCCATTAGCTTCCATATTGTGAAGTATTGTCATTTATGAGTCTGATTCTTTGGCTTTCCAGGCTACTTTATATAGGTTCAACTAAACTTCCTTACAGAAAGTGGCTTTAAAACATTCCTGCAGTGAAGTCATGGATTGGCAAAGAACACAAGTGAACAAAAAGAAAATAGTAGGGCTGACACTTTTCCTGTTCTTTGTATGAGCTTATTGTCAGCCACATTATGAGGTAAAATCAGTGATAGATTAATCAGATTTGACGAGAAGTTGACCAGAACATTTGAAATGACCAAGAACAGTATTTGAAATATGGATTTACATTAACTATCATTAACACTGCAGCCCAAGCATATATTTTGCCTTGGATAATCGCTAATAATAGTATGAAGCCATCATAATTTGTAAGACATTTATAAACTTAGCTTCATGTTCTGAATAAACATGAAGTTGATCTTCTATATTTTCTCAGCACAGTTTTAAGTCAACCAGTACTCAATCCAATACATATTAATATTTGGCTTAACTGAATGATAAATGTTTAGAAGCCTCTATTGTTTCTTACTAATGAAAAACTACATGCTGTTGGGGAAACACTTCCCCTTCCTGCCATAATCTTTTTTTTTTAATAGTTTGAAATAATACGTGGAATACAATATGGTATCAAATTAAAATTCATTCTTTTGTCCGCAAACATTACTGGAAGATAGAAAACATTGCTATCAAAAGTATTAGAGATATTACAAAATATAGGAAGTTTGTTTTATAGTTACATGAGAATACAGGTGCTCCTAACATGTCTCAGCTTATGGCATTTGCTACATCTGTTTCAATACTGAAATACACTAAGAATCAATTGTATTGTGAGCAACTAAAGGAGAAATATACCAGAGGAGATATATTCTCAATGGTAAATGACTTCTTTGTTAAAAAATAGTGAGATTAGAATTAACAAATACCAATGATAATCAAGTTCTGGGTTAGCATCACATAAAATTGATTCATTGTATCGCCTGTAGGCAAGCCACTGCGGCAGGTGGAGCCAGAACTGCGCAGAGTGCTATAGGATATCATCAAGGTGGCTAATTTTATTTAAATTATTTAAATCAAATATTTACCAACTTGTAATGACATGAGCAGTGACCATGAAGATCTTTTGTACTCACAGATGTGTGTACTCTTTGTCTCATGGCTAAGTCCTTCAAAGAGTTCTCAAACTTAAAGATGAGTCATGCATTTTTTTTTCCTTTTACAAAAGACAAGTATTCCAAATTTGCCAGCCTTTCTGTGGTGACAAGCGGCTGACAGTAGTGTGTTCCCAGCAGATAGTTTAAAAAAAAAGACAAAAACCATAAAACCCTAATCCACCCCTTCAAAGTAAAAGTGGTGTTTTAACATGAAATCAGAAAAAAAAACTTATGCTATGGAGAGTATATTTTGCAAGTCGATGTTTAGATATGTTTCCCTCATTAAATGATTTTTGTGGCAGAAAATGGTGTGTTAAAAAAAGTATCTGTGAACTTGGAAACTTGGAAACAAAAAAACTTGGAAACAAAATTTTCTAACCTGCTTAAAAATTTCCAAATTAGGAGTTTCAGTGGGTTTTTAATTCATTTGACAAAAATATAAACAAACTTGCAATATCTTTCAATTAGATTATGAGAATGATTGTCAAGAGGGAAGATAGGCAGGAAGAATTAAAAAATTAGTAAATTTAGGTAATGATATGCTTTCCCCATTCATATTACATATCTCCGTGAGTTGTTTTTTGTCAGCTATGACAGTCATTCAAACCAGGTATCAGAATAAACTGAACTTAGAACCAGACCATCAAATTACAGTATTCCAAAGTATTAAACCAGGATTTAACAAAAAATAGTTTTAACAAAAAATAACAAATTATTTTAAATATTATCTTTATTCTCTTAAACTTGTAATTATATAAAATTTGTACAGTAGTGCAGGTATATAATTTGTAAAGATATATACATGTATATATAAATATGGGTATTAGTGCAAATAATACATATGTGCAAATACAAATAATTACACACATGCATTGGTATATTTGTTTATGCATATGTGTGTTATATGCATAAATGTAAATCTGTATATCTCAGCGTCAATGTTTTTTTTATTGTTGGGATATATACATACTGAAAAAGTTTGGAGAATAACAAAATTCAATTAAAATATAAAAGATAAAGCCTCGAAAGGTTGGTTGCTGACATTAGAGCCATTTTCTCTGCAGAAGACTCATAAATGTCAGGCATCTTCAGCCTCAGGTGTGTATAGGTGTATAGGTTGGATCACAGTCATGATCATAAATCTAGAGCTAGACAAGACCTCTTATAGTCCAGGGGCTTCATTTTACAGATGAAAAAACTGTATCCCATGGAGGTTAATTGGTTGTGTTGAGGGTCACACAAGGAGTAAGAAGCAGAGCTGGGATTTGAACTCACAACCTTTGACTCTGAGGTTAGCATTCCAAGCTCATCACTCTTTGCACTACTCCACTAGTTCTGCATGTTAAAATCTATTTCCATGGAAACGCTGTGTTTCTACCTATCAAAAATTGACCTTTAACCTCAGATGGAATAGGAGAGTAGGTTTATTAGATATCTATTGGAAATTATGATGGTTTTCAAGCAGTGATAGAAATCATAGCTGATTAACAATAATAGCAGCTAGCATTCAGTGCTCTAAGGTTTTAAAGCACTTTACAGATATTGTCTCATCATCACAACCCTGGGAGATAGGTGCTGTTATTATCCCTGTTTTATAGAGGAGAAACCAGAGGCAGACAGAATTTAAGTGATTCGCCCCGGGGAAACTTCAAATGCCATGTCATGTAATCCCCTTATGTGATAGATGAGAACACTTAGGCCCAGGAAGATTAAAGTATTTTTCAAAGGTTTATACATAATTATCAGAGATGGAACTTGAACCCAGGGCCTCTGACTCTAAAATCAGTGTATGCAACCTCAGGAAGCTCACAAAGAAATACTGATAATCTGGGATAATTGAAAATTATTTTGTAGACAAAGTCAGGTTTGCTATTTAAACAGTTTGTTTAATTTATCCTTTACTTTATCATTGAAAAAAAATTTTAGTTTAGACATATGGTTTTATTAGTGTAGGCAGGAATGGGGAACCTGAGTGAGGCCTTGAGGCCACATGTGGCCCTCTAGGTCCTCAAGTGTGGACCTTTGACTGAATCCACATTTCACAGAACAAATCTCCTTAATAAAAGGCCGCAGGTTCCCTACCCTTGATGTAGGGTGTGTCCTCACCAAGTGTTCCCTCTCTTCCAGTGAAGATAACTACTCTTCTCTAATGTCTACTCTTATAGAGTTGCCTGGGAGCACTGAGATGTTGAGTGATTAGCCTAGGGTCACACAATCAGCACCTGTCAGATACAGTATTTGAAGCCAGGTGTTCCTTACTAAACCTCTCTCCACTATGACATCATTGAAATTTATTCATTTAATTTGATTCAGTATTAAGTCCCTTCTATGTACAAGGCCTTTGTGAAAGTGTTAATACAAAGATGAAAAAACAGCATTTCATGCCTTCAAGTTACCTGCAGCCCAATAGGATAGAACACTTAAAATATAAGTCTGGTATGGTACAAGGTACAATTTGACAGGCAAAGGAAAGCTCTAAAAAGATTTCTGTAGAGAATATTGTAGAAAAATTGAAGGAGAGACCACTTTCAATTGGGGGACCCTGTTTCAGATGAGAAGGATCAGGGCTTCATGGAGGAAATAATCTGAACTGGACTTTGAATAACATCTTGATTCCTTCTCAGATAATCATATCTGTGAAAAATAGAATTTTCCTATGTCCATTTCTAAAGGAAGAATTATTACCATTTTGAAATGGTGAGAGATAACTGCTTTGTAGTGAGTAGAGCAGATTTGAAGTCAGGAAAACCTGAGTTCTAATCTTATCTCATTTATTATCTGTGTGACTATGGGCAAGCTATTTAACTTCCATGAATGTCTTACACTTAACAAAAACCATAGTACCTACATCACAGAGTTGTTAAAAATAATATAGGTCATGCTTTGCAAGCCTTCAAGCACTCTCTAAATGTTAGCTGTTATTCATTGCTGGAGTACATATGCCTCATTAGTGTTGATATGATGTCCGGAAGCAAGAAGTCTAGAGAAAAGTTCCCAGCACTGTTTGTGGATGACACCTACATCCCCATACTCATCCCCCAGGAGATTTTTAAAAGTACATAGCTAAGTGTGGCAGAAGTTAGGAAAGTGTGAATGTCTCATTGGAGAAGGAAGTACATACATAATGAGATCACATCCATTTAGGTATTAGTCGTTAAATTTATCCTTATAAAAATAAAATTAGAACTTGGAGGTCACTTTTCATATTCCAGCATAAGTTAGGGAAGTATCTTCCTTCCATAAGCATAAAAAAATCAAAACTGTTTCCTCAACATAGAAAAAAGAATCCAATCAGCACATCAGGGAGAGTTTATGACAGGAATGATAAAAATTAAAAGCATTTGAATTCTATACATGTCCAAACGTGCACTTCTTACAGGGTTCATAGTGTGGGAGGACTGCCCTTAACTAATCCCCGAAAAGCCTGTTAGGCTGCTGAGTGACCCAGTTTGGAGGTAGCTACACAGCCCAAAAAGAAATACATCCTTGAAACTTATTGGGGTGTGGCAACTGGGGCGTTAAACCCTCAAAGGAAATTTACCTGGCCATGATTTAAAACATCACCTCTCCCTTCAGCTTCCTATGCAACAGATCCAGCTGCAGGTGACTACCCGTTCCTGAAGCCAGAATTAAACATTTTTTTATTGAACCTACTTAGAACTAAAATCTGTAGGGAGCCAGCATGCTTGGGTTCATTTCTTAAGCCAGGTACTATGTTAGATACAAAGCCAAAAAAACTCAATTGGAGAGAAAATATATACATATATAAGTATGTATATAAAAATTAAGTCTTCATGTAGGTGTAGCAATTGAGTCTGAGGGAACTAAGAATTTTATGGAGTAAATAGGGAAGGAAAGAGAAGAGAAGAAAAAAGAGAACCCTCCCTTGTCCAGCAACTACAAGATTTCATTTGTTAATTATAATATGCCAAGAATGGCTGAGATAACAAAGCCTTGTAATGCCCTCCTACCCCAATTGGTAGATTGATAATATTCATCATTATGCCTGTTGTATCATAACTGATCTGGCAAATTCCATCTAGTCTAGTAACATTCACTCAGGACAATGATCATTTTGTGTCTCCTTGGTTTACATTGCCAAATTACATTCGATTATACAGTTATTAGGAATCAAAATCAAATACCTGTTGGAAAAATATTTGTGTAGCTGATTTTTTAATGAGACATTTCTCTTTAAAAATTTTTTTGCTATTTATATTTACATTTTTAAGTATTTAAAAGTATCCAGTTTCTTTAAAATTACCATTCTTATCAAGAAAACCAAAAATCAGTGATAGGAAAAAAAACTACTTGGGATTCATTCCTGTAGTCAATACAGAATTGTTTCCATAGGTATTCATTCAAGTCTTTTGTTCTGTTCCTTGGAAAATGAGAAGACATAACTACTTCTTTTAATAGAAATCACTTAGTTTTATGCCACGGTGACAATTTAGGTTTTTGTTTCTGACTTTCCAATTAATAAGGTACTTGGAGAGCTAAATGTGATAAATTTCCCTTACTTCTTCTGGAAGGAGTAATTGACAATTCAATTAAATAAACAAGGAATTATTTGATAGATAAGATACCTTTGTTTAGAAAAATTAAAATCTACCTACCAATTTTGAATAAGTCTTGCATATGCTCATATACACATGTGTGTATATGTGATCTGTAGTGTCAAGCTGGTCTGTCAGTTGCTGTTACTACCAAGCATGCCATAGCCACACCAATAAGAACCATTGGCAGAGTTAGAGGGCAGCCAAGAAGTTATCCTGAAGAATTCCAGGCTAGCATGCTCCAAAATAGAAAACGAAACTACTCTGAGGTTACACCTCACACCCAGCAAATTTGCAAAGATGATGAAAGACAGAAAAAATGTTTAAAATGAGGGCTGTGGGAAGATAGGCACACTGATATGTTAGTAGCACTGGGAACTGGTCAAACTATTCTGGAAAGCAAATGAGAATCATGACTAAAATATCTGTATTCTTTTCACCCAAAGATACCACTGCTTGATATATACTTTATACATGTCAAAGAGAAAAGAAAGAAAGGAAGGTCCAAAATACTAAAACAGTCATAGCAACAATTTTTATGGTATCAAAAAAATTGGAAACAGTAGATACCTGTTGATAGAAAAATGGCCAAACTGTGAAAATAATGGACTGTGCATTAAGAAATGACAAATATCAAGAATTCAGAGAAGAATGGGAGAGTATGAACTGATACAGAGTGAGGTAAGCAAAACCATGAGAATATTAGATATCTTTCTAGATATGCAATGATTACAACAATATAAATAGAAAGAACAATAACAGAGAACTGGACACTATGTAACTACAATATTTGAGGTTGGCCTTGGAGAAAAGTTGAAAAAAATGCACCTCCTTCCCTTCACTTCAGAGACTGTATGTATGGAATTTTACATATAGTGTCAGATTAGGTTGGTGTGTTAGTAGTTTTTGATGAATTTTTTTTTCCTTTCCATTTTAATCTTTGTTACAAGGGAAAGCTCACTGGGTAGAATGATTACATGTTTTCAAAAATGATATGGTATAAAAAACAAGACATCGGTTTTTAAAAGAAAAATAAAACTTAGGATTATGAAAATATATTGATGATAAATAAACATTTTGTGAATGACTCAAGAATGAAGTTGCCCAGATTAGATTTTATCAAGCTCAAATGAACAAGCTCCAAACTCTCCATTCTGTCATTCAAGGTCTTCTGTTTTGTTGTTCAGTCATTTCACGTGTGTCTTAACTCCTTGTGACCCCGTTTGGGGTTTTCTCGGCGAAGATACTAGAGTGGTTTGCCATTTCCTTTTCCAACTCATTTTACACATGAGGAAACTGAGGCAAACAGGGTTACATAACTAATAAGTATCTGAGGCCAGAACTCAGGTCCTCCTGACTCCAGCCCTGGCACTTTATCCACTGTGCCACCTAGCCATCCCAACCCTCACCCCTATTCCCATGCTGTGGCCCTAATCTAACTTTCCAGTCTTACCATTTTCAACTTCTCTAAACATACAGTGGGTTCTAGCCAAACTGGACTACTTGGTGTCCCCTGAGCCGCACCCACTGTTTTCCCCATGTTGGCTCATGCTATTTCCTTTATCTAAAATGTTCTCTCCTTCTCATTCCACCCACAGACATTCCTGTTGAGTTTTACATATCCCGAATAGCATAATCATGTAATGGGGTAATCCTTGCCACTGCAAGAGGCAGAATTTAATGGATCACCTGAGCTCATAGGTTCTGAGTTGCAGTAGGGTTAAAGCTGATTGGGTTTCCACACTGTCTGCATCAATGTGGAGAGTCCCTGGGAGCACAGAGCCATCAGACAACCCACGGAAGGGAAAAATAAGAACAGGTTAAAGACTGATAAACAGACATGAAAAGAAAAGGGTCACCCTTTGTACCCCTCATATGATAACTGCCTTATATTTGTGTAGTCGTCTTATTACCCCCTAGTAGATTATAAGCTTCACTAAGAACAGGGACTGCCTTAGAGGGCTTTTTCCCCTATCCCCAAAACCTCAGAAGAATGCCTTTTACTAGACAAAGCTCAATAAATGTTTAATGAATGATTGGAATACATTTGCTGAATTTACTCATTCCTTTGCCTTGGAACCTATTTTTTTTTCTTTTTTTTTTGCTTCCTATACGTACATACAGCATCTCACCCTGACTTAAAAGCCATCCTATTTGGAAAAGGATTTTTTAATACATCCCAGTCTGTGTGCATGTAACAGCTTGCCAGTAGCTGTGAAGTGGTGATCATTTGTCAGAACATGATAGATTACAGTTGTATAAGGGAATCCTTCCTTGTGGAAAGTTGTCCTTGCCACAGAATGATCACTGTTACAATTGCACTCCTCCGAATAGTTGGTGTCTGTGCCTCATGCTCTTAAAGTATTCCAAGAATGCATAGTGGGATGGGTAGAAAGTGAGATTGTTTTCATCCAAGCAGTTTGTTTAAATCTCTCTTATTGACACAGGGCTAAAACTGTGTTATCTAGGTTTGTTTTGGGGGAGTTCTTTGATTTCTCCTTTGCACGTGCGCACACTTACACACACGCGCGTACACACATATATACTATTGAATGTAGTAGCAGAAGTCACTTTGGTCTTGCCCTTTGACAGATGTTATTTTAATTGCTAAATGTTCATAAAGTGCTGTGCCTAATTGAGGGCTAGGGGTAGATAATCCATCGGTCTTGCTGCTATTCAGGTCAGTTTAACTTGGAATTGTCATTTTTTGACTTGCATTTGAGATATGGAGGCCTTTAGTCATGTTAACATATCTAAGCAATGTTGTCAAATTGGAGAGAAAGGTAACACGTACAGGCATAATTGAATCTAAAACATTACAGCTCATGTGGGAAAAGATTTTGACATAAATCACACTAGGAATGGTTGTTCCTTGTTCATAAATTTTAATCAGTCGGTTTGAAAGCCAGTTTTTAACAAGTAAATTTGTGTGTTTACTGAAAGGTTTTCAGGACAGCGATGTCAGAGTTACGTGTGTGCCCGGGAGGTGTAAAAAGAAGGAAAGAGAGCTTTTCTTGCCTTCCTAGCCCTCCCATCCTTTGCATATATGTATCTATATGTATGTAAATAGTAGGTCATCTCAGAATGCTGGTAATTTTTTCAGCATTTTTTTTAGCAATAATTTTGGGAAAATAAGGAACTGGTATTAACCTTCTTGGACCAACTTTCTCTAAATTTCCAGTCTGTGTGTTTTTTGTTTTCTTTGCAAGAAAATACTTCAGGATTTTTTCTTTTGCACTTAAATGAGACTAGCCTAAACACAGTCCTGCAGACTGAACTATCTGTTGGATTCAGAACTCTGAGAGCCATGATTTTTTTCATTGCAACATTCTTGGTATTACAGAAAAGTGCTAGAATTCATTTCTGCAGACAGAAGTTGGGAAGTCTTAAGAGAACATTTGGTATAAGTTACTTTACAAATATTTAGTTATTTCTTGGCCAAATTTAGAAAAATGTAAGGAGGAGAATTTCTGAAATCAATGCTAAAAGACTTGAAAAATTCCTTTGTAGCAGTGTTTAAAACACTATTAATAAATGTTTATATTTATTTCTATTAGAGGATCTTAGAGCACTCTTTTTTCTGTTTTCTATTTTTTTTTTGGAGGGGGGAAGGGAAGGCAAGGCAGTTGGGGTTAAGTGACTTGCCCAAGGTCATACAGCTAGCAAATGTCAAATGTCTGAGGCCAGATTTGAACCCAGGCCCTTCTGATTCCAGGGCCAGTTCTCTACTCACTGTGCCACCTAGCTACCCCATTTCTATTTTTTAAAATCTTATTTTTATTACTCTCTTTTTACATCACCTTAATTTCTGAATATGTCCTTCTTCCCTTCATAACAGAAAAAAGAACCAACATATCAACCTTATCAACATATCAGCAGTATATTCAGTATTCCATATCTATAGTCCCCCACATCTACAAAAAAGGAGGTATATTTTCTCAGCTCTTCTCCAAGGCCACACTTGGTCATTGTGATTACAGAGTCTTCCGTTTTGTTGTGGGTTTTGGTTACTCTGATGCATTCCACTGCTTGCTGGAATACTCCCCTTCCACTTTTTATCTGGAAATAAAATTCATTCTCCTTCCTCAAAATACCCTTGTACAGGGACATCATCTGCCAGTTTTTATGAAATTCCACATAGACCACCCTTTCCCCCCACTTCTGCCTAGAGGAAAAAGGTATTCTTTTTTATCTATACTATGGGGCCTTATTGGGCTGTTAAATACTCAGGCTTCAGCTCCCTTTTAATGTTCATTTACTTCGTAAAAATTGTTCTTTACGTTCCACTTTTTTCATCAGTTTTCTTTCCCCTACCACATGCTTTAGTCTCGATTATTCCCATGGCTCTGAAGTGGACAGAATTATCTGTAGAAAGATGATAACAAAAAAAAAAAAAGAGGAGGAGGAAGGAGAAAAAAAAACCACAATCTGAATTCCCTTTTCTATAGCACAGCCCTATGAGATTTTTAGTGGAAGTGTTATCCCATTTTATAAATGAAAATACTGAAAATCAGAGCAGGAAAATGATGTACGCATGGTCACATAGCCAGTGTCAGAGCTAGGATTTGAATCCAGGTCCTTAATGATTCCACTGCACCACATTATATAAGACAAGCTTCTCTTTTTGTGCAATTTCTTTCTTTTTTATTATAAACTTAATAAACATTAACAAACATGAACGTGTCAAGGTTCAAAGAAAAACAGAAAGGGATATGATATGACACTTTGGACTTCTTTTATATGGGATTTTCCCTACCATGTACAGATTTTTTGAAATTATTCAAATTTTACATGCTAGTTCCAGCATTTCTTATCTTTGTCCCATTTTGAGCTTCCTTCTGTTCTGATTGTGTTTTTAATGATTCATGGACACTTTTTTGTTTCTTTTTTACTTCCTTTGGTATCACTTTCTACCCCTTACCCCCCAAATTCCTCTGTCACCAAAAAAAGAACAGCCTTCATTGTAACAAATTAATAGTCGTCGTGTCAGAGCATTCTTAATCATCCAGCCACACCCCAGAAACTCATCTAGTCTGATTCTTTATATTTATATAGAAGTTTGACTCTCTATAATATGGAATAAATATTTAGATAATTAGAATGTAAATCAGGCTTTGACTTCCCAGAGATGAAATGAGCTTCTTTCTCTTGCTCATTGTCTACATCAGATCATGTCAACAGCCTTTGAAATAAGTGTGCCAATTTTCAACCTTTTTCCTTTTTGTTTTTGGTGGAGGTGGGGAGAGGTGTGTAATGTAACGGTGCTGACTCCATTTTGATTTCCCGTGAAAGTTATTTAGGTGTGTGGAGGAGCTGAAAAAACCCTGGCTACCAATTCCTGAGGTGATTCCAGGAATGATAGGGGGTGTAGTGTCGCTTCAACAATCAGTGGATATACCAGTGAAAATCAGCTACATGCCATCTTTGGCAGAAGTGCCACAGATTGCTGATATGTCTGTCTTTCTAACTCCCTGAATTAAATGCCTGAATTTTTCCAGCTCTAAAATTTTGTCAGTGTCAAAATCAGAGCATCTTAAAAGAGATCAGATAATCAAAAATAGGGATTAATATTGGAACTTGCCACATACTGCGGATCAGTAAAAGTATCATGGTTATATTCTGTTAGTTGCTACTTATGTGTTCTTTGTATACACAGTTAGGAAACAAAGCCACTATTGAGTTTTATGAATGCAGAAAAGCAACGAATGCTGATCATCTAAAAAATGCCTTTTTTCCTCCCTTTGGGATAACTCCAGTAACCAAGTGGAATTTTCTGAAGCACTTGCCAAATAAAATGAGCTACAGCCAAAGTCTAGCATTAGGCATTTTAGCTGAATGTAGAGGGTTTGGGGTGCTGGGAATAGTGAGAGGATTCCTTTTCTGTTTTTGTTTTTTGTCTTTTAAACTCAAACATGGGACAGGAGTAACTCTTGGAACACTGCAGTAGGGTAAGCGGCCTACATTGGCTCATGTGCCACCTTCCATATACCTACAGGAAAAGCTGTGTGTCATTTTATTAATTATCTGGAGAGAGAGTGCAGTATCTGAATTGTCCTCCTGGTTGTTTATATTCAAACCACCCTACAAACAGGCCAGTTACTTTGTCTATATAGGATAGCTGCAATATTCCTACTTGCCACTAGAGAGCGCTCAGTCTGCAAACATTCTTTATTTCCCATCCACCAGACTGGGTTCTAGAACTTCATGTGGTAGCCCCGGCCAGGTTATGATTTTAAGCTAGGATAATAATATGAAATAATGACTCCAAATTACTAATATATATTAAATCGATGGATTTTTACTCACCCAACATTTGGAATCTCCTTACTCAGCAAAGACAGTCAACATACAGTGGCCAAATGGTTTACTTAACATCACAGATTTGCACATACATTTTGGTGCTCTTACCTTTTGGTGTCCCATCTGCAACTCCTTATCTAAAACCTCCTCCCACTTGCACTTCTAACCTTTCTCTTGCTGATGCTAGAACAACAGTCCCGAGTTACTTACTCGCCACTAATTGGCGGGAAAGATCAAAGAATGAATTGTAGTTTTGAGACCCCTACCTTATGTTTGGGACTGTGAGCAAGAGAAAATGGATGATGCATGGAGCTAAATCATTCTTCTCACCTCAACAACTGTAAGATGTCACTTTCACCTGAGTATCTTCTAAAGGGTTGAATCTGGATCACCTCTGTTCGTTGGCCTCAGGTAGTTTGCACAACTGGAAGTTAGCAGCCTGGAACTGCTTCTCTCTCCAGCATGGCAAACTGGAACTATTCTATCAAGGGCAAAAATAATAAGGAACTCTGGAAACCTGTGTACCTAAGTCCAGGTCTTATAACTTCCCAGTATCTCACTAATCTCTTCTGTTGGAATTTTAGAAGCCCCCTCCTCTCCTGGGCTGGGCTTGGTTCTAGTCAATGCCAATACTACAGAAATGGTTGATGTTTGTGGGCATGACTGAGCCCTGGTGGCCACCTTCCTGTTGTCACCAAAAAACAAAAAGACTTACTCTGATGTATCTCACGTATTAAAAGGCTTTGTTACTCAGTCTACTGTGGCACAGCCTAAGGCTGTGCAGGTTTTTTCCTCATATGCCTTTTATAGAGTGATTGGAATAAAATGGTTGCTTAAGATTCACCGTCCAACACAGCAGAACACATTTCCTGTCTTTTCCATCTTCTCTTCATGAGCACCTTTTAATCTAAATGGAATGTACCCATAAGCAACTGATAAGGACGTCAGTCTTAATGATGGAGGGGTTCAGCGGTGGCTCCCGTTTCCTATCGACTCTGCCTCCTGTCAAGGGCATCCTTCACTCTTGTTTCCATCCAGGCCATAGTTATGACAGTAGATAGTTCTGTGTCTACAGCTGATGTTCTTTCATAAAACTGTGGTAACCTGTTGACCTTTTGTCTTGTCAAGTGAAAGATTTAGTTTTCATCAGACTGCCTCTAGTCTGCTACTTTTCTATCTGGACAACCAATGGAGCCCTCTTATTTTTGCCTCTCTGCCTAATTCACAAAGAGATGTTCTAGAGTTCATTGAAGTTGAATTTTCCTCTATGTGACCATTCCTTACACACATTCTGCAAATGTCTTCACTATTTCTAGCAACTGCTCATAATTCAGCTATTTCTTGTTTCCCACTTATACCAATCCTGTCCAACTGTGTTGTGAAGTCAGAGACCTTTTACCCTTTTTTGTGCTAAAGAATATTGTTAAACTTTCCAGATACCTCCTCTGTGTCCTGGGCACTCTCATAGTGTTACTGTAGCTTTCAAAAACATTCTAAATACAAAATTTGTTCGGGTAAATGGAAAGTAACCTTAGAGGAGAAGGTAGCAGCTGAGTAGTGGGTGAGCTAAATTTCGAAGGAAGCCAGGAATTTTAGGAGGCATAGATGAGAAGATGGAGCACTCTTCATGGGGGATAGCCAGTACGAAGGTACAGATGTGAGAGGTCAAACATCCCATATGAGTTACAGCAAGTAGGTCAGTGGGACTGCCCTGTAGTTTTCATGGAACTGAGTGATGTGTAAAAAGACTAGAAAAGTAGGAAGTGGCCAGGTTGCAAAGGGCTCCAGATGCCAAACAAAGAAATTATATTTGATCCTAGAGGTAATAGGGTACCACTGGAGTATATCAAATAAAGAGAGGACCTACCATTTAGGAAAATCATTTTGCTGTGTGGAGGGCAGATTGGAGTGGGAAGAAATTCAAGGCAGACAGACCAGATATAAAGTTGTTGAGATAGTCCAGGTGATAAATGGTGAGGACCTGAACTAGAGAGGTGACAGTGTGGAGCAGAGAGAAGGAAACGTACTCAAGAAATGCTATGGAGGTAAAAACAACAAAAGATTTGTAGAATGGCTGGAAGTATGGTGGCGACCTCAGCAGTAATGGGGAAGTTTCCAAGAAGAGTGTTTGGTAGTAAAGATAACTAATTCTATTATGGGCATGTTGAGTCTGAGGTGCTTAAGGGGCATCTAGTCAAAATGTGTAGTAGGCATTTGGTTACTTTGGACTAGCGCTTAGCAGAGACCAGGACTGTATATATAGATCTGGGGCTCATCAGATTAGAGATAACTGAACCCTTGGGAGCTGATGAGATCAGGAAGTGTGATGGTACCAACAGAAATTAGATCACTCACCATCCCATAGCTAAGAAGCGTAGGAGTTGGTATTCCCATTGATCCAGGTCTGGCATTCTCTGCACTGTGATGCGTATAACAATAAGTCACATTCATAGAGTGCTATGATACTTAACAGAGTATTTGTATATACATTTCTTCCTTTGACCCTCAGTATAATCCCATGTGGTAGATGGGACATATACCACTATCTCCATTTTAGTGATGTACAAACTGACTCAATTGAAGTGGTTTGTACGAGTTCCAACAGAGAAAATGTATTTTAAATGGCTTTTTAAATTTTACCTTATGAATTTGTATTTTAACCTTTCAGCCAGGTATTCTTTTCCTTTTTATTCTGATTCTTACTCCTTGCTTTCTCCTCCAACAAATAATTGTTGGCCTCTACTTTTTTTTTTCTATGAAAGGATCCCCTCAGTTTCCTACGACGTCTCCCTTCCCACAACAATTCCTGGCTCTGAAATCCTTTGAAGGGAACTAAGCTGGGTATTAGTTTTGCCCAAAATTAGGTGACCGTCGAAGTTTGATTTAAGCTATCAAATACCTTTATGTTCAGAAAATGTCACCTAAAACAATGGATGCTTCAATTAAAGCTTCTTTTAATAGAAAAGCGAGAATCAGCTTAGCAGAGTGGCGAGAGTGCTGGACTGGGATTCAGGTTATAATGTCGACAGTTTCTAATTTGTCGCTACGTCTGGGCATTTACTTAGTCTTTCTTGGCCTCACTTCTTCATCTGTGAAATAAGAGAGTTGGACTAGAATGCCTCTTAAGGTGCCATCCAACTTTAAATCTGTCGTTTTATTATGCTGTGAAAAATAATGAGATGTTTATGGATATGTCAAAGTACCATTTTAAAGGTGTTTGTATTTTTTAAAAAAACACATAAAAGTTGGTATTAATTAATCAATCTTTTTTTCCTTCTAAGGGCAGTAAGTATAGAATGCTTTCCAAAGTTTGAAACTCTAGTTTTAGAATGCATCACAAAGGAAAATGTTTCTTCAGATTAATCAATAAGCATCAATTATAGTGTTTGACAGGTGCGTGGCTGAGTACAAGGTAGTAGGCTTGCTAATACACAGAGGCCTGGTCCCTGCCCTTGCAACAAAGCCATTGTCTTGAAATCCAGGAAACAAGTTATGATGTTCTCAACTCAAAAAGAAGTACTTTAAATGAATATTTGCAGAATTGTAGCCAAACGAAAATTATTAAAATCCTGACAGAAGTCATAATGATTTGTTTTGGTTGTTGTTCAGTCTTTTCAGTCACGTCCGACTCTTCGTGACCCCAGTTGGGGTTTTCTTGGCAGAGATACTGAAGTGGTTTGCCGTTTTCTTCTCCAGCTCATTTTACAGATGAGGAAACTGAGGCAAACAAGGTTGAGTGACTTAACCCAGGGTCACATAGCTAGTAGGTGTCTGAGGCCAGGCCCAGTGCTGTATCCACTGAGCCACCTAGCTGACCCATTATAATGACTATGTGTATGTTATTGTTGACTTTTTGACAGCTGCTTTTTCATGGACCAGGCTTATGAATGGTAGAAATTGCATACATAATCTAAATCTTCAGCAACATGTGTGAGGTGACAAAGAGGCCTTTGGAAACACTAGTGTCACTGCTTAAATTATGCAAGAGAAAGTGATAAGCATTTATATAGCATCCTTCTTTGTCCCAGGCACCATGCTAAGTGCTTTTTTATGATATAATCTCATTTAATCCTCACAAGAACCCTGGGAGGTAGGTGCTATTATTATGCCTATTTTACAGTAGAAGAAATTGAGGTAGCCTGAGGTTAAGTGACTTATAAAAGGTCACAGAGGTATATAAATGTCTGAGGCTGAATTTTACCTCAGATTTTCCTGCCTCCAGGCTTAGTTGTGGTGAAGAACTGCCTCTTTCAGAAGAACTAATATGAAAAATTGAATTTTGTTTCATGATACCTAGTGTAATGCTGTTACATAATTGAAGATTATAAAATTAATTAAGCCAATTTATTTCAGGAAATTTCTAGATATGCACATGTTTTCCTAGAGTTTTTTTGTTCATTTTTCTTCTTAAATGCCCTGTCCTCAAGGCAGTTTGCCAGCTATTTCCCCAAGGAGGGGACTCGTAAAGGACATTTTTTTACTGTCCCCATGAAAACCCAGTCACTGTTGATATGGCAGTCCATGTAACATCATACATCATGCATTGCCTTGGGATATTCTCTTTTGAGTTGTTGACTTTATATTTTTGGTTTGCATACACAGGTTGTCTCCTGGTTCTGACATCTATGTGACAGTTTCATCCATTGCTTTAGCGAGATCACAGCAATGTCGTAACTCCCCTAGCAACCTGTCTTCATCTAGTGAGACTGGCTCTGGTGGGGGCACTTACAGACAAAAATCCATGCCTGAAGGGTAGGTATGCTGTTTGCACCATTTTATCAATCAGTTGACAAGCAGTTATTAAGTGCCTACTATGTGCCAGACATGTGCTAGATGCAGGGGATGCAAATAGAAAAAATGAGCCAATCCCTACCCTAAAGAGGCTTATATTCTAACGGGGGAAGACAAGTAAAGTATATACAAAATAAACATAAAAGATAATTAATTAGAGAGAAAGAGCATTAACAGTTGAGAGATATCAGAATAAAAATGTACTTGAGTTGCATCTTGAGGGAAGAAAGCCTTTCTGTGAGATGGAGACAAGAATAGAGGGCATTTAGAGCATGGAGAATGACCAGTACAAAGGCTGGACTGCTGGATGGTAGGAACAGAAAGAAGGCCAATCTGACTCAGTTACAGAATTCAGGAGTGGCAGTAATGTACAATATGCTAGAAAGATTGTGAACAAGTAGTAAAAGTCTTAAAAAGCTAAATGGAAGAGGTCATACTTTATCTGTAAGGTATATTAGGTGCCAGATATTGTGCTAAGCTTTACAAACATTCTCTCACTTGAGCCACATAGCAGCCTTCTGAAGTGGGTACTGTTATTACCCCCATTTTACAGTTGAAGAAACTGAGACAAACAGAAGTTGTCACACAACTAGTGTCTGAAGCTGGATTCGTACTTAGTCTTGAGTCTGAAGTCAGGAGGACCTAAATACAAATCCAAGCTTCATCGGGATGGGTGCTCTTTCCTTCGTCACAGGACATAATCCTTCAGAACCTTAATAGACATAAATTATGGCTCAAAAACATTCATCACCTTATGGATAACCTTCTGGTGAAGTGTACAAGACATCTAAATCTTCTCTGTAACATACTAAAAGTTCTCCCATCTGCTGAGACCCAACAGAACTTATATTCTACTGTCATATCCTTCAGCAACCCAAGTGTCATCACCAGATCACAATGAGGCAATCAGAATAAGACTTTAATGGGTGGGTGGGAGTGAGTGTGTATGTGTGTGTGTGTGGACATACACATATATGTGTGTGCACATGCATACATTAAGCATTAAATGAAACATGTTGGTTATATTCCAAAAAGGAAAATGCTTTGATGTCTGCTTAAAGCCTCTTCAGGAGTCTATACCATAGACTCTGGGAATGCTGAATTATCACATGAGTTGAACTTCATCCACTTCATTAAATCGATTCATTTCATGTGCCACATTTCTTCATAGCATCAACTTCTTTGGTGGATTTAGTAGGAACTGTCCTCATTGTTTTCAACATACTTTACTGTGGAAGTAGATAAAGGCTGTTCACATCCCAGATGCTGACTTGGCTCTTTTCAAATGTTGAAAGTTTTCTGTAACCTTTCCCTGACATCTTTCTTCCTTCTTGAAATCACTGAGCCACCTGAAAGCCATTATTTGCCTTCGGGTAAGACTCGTAAAGTAAAACACTTAAGCGTGTGGCAATTTCCAAGGATGTGAAAAAAAAATAAATTGGAATCTCTGAAGCTGGGAAAGTAATTAGCTGCAGTAACATTACATGACATACACTAAAGTATCTTTTGCCCAGGGAAAGAAGTAAAAGATAATTATCATGGAGTTGTTCGTACGATTTCCCTTTTGGAATTATTACTGAGAACTTAAACCATGTGAAATGTTTATAGAAGCTGAAGTTCCTATTCCCCAAAAATTCCTTTCTTAAGTACATTTTTACTATGAGAATGTGTTTCTTTGGTAATTTTGTTGACATTTCACAAGAAGTCACAAACTGAGCACAAGAGCTAAAGTTTCCATCACTATTTACTTAGAACCATTCTTTATGAAACCTTGTTAGGTAATGCAAACCTTTATAGATTGTGTATTTTCCCTTCTCAGAATGCCTGAAATGAATGCTTTTTTATTAATATGAGAATAAGAAACAAATTCTAGCTCTTTTCAAGAGATTTTATGGAATAAGTATTAATGAAACAATACGATATACATTCGTGACCATTTCTATTTTAGTTATGGGGTAAAGATTGGAGCTCTGTTTTTACTGGTCTAGGGAACTCCCAGGAAAGGAAAGTCCCTCTTCCAGTGCAGGTTGGTACCTTCTCTGCATCTTGAGAATTGCCTAGAGCTCTGAGGTCTTAAGTGACTTGCCCAGGATTACTTAGCCAAGATACCAGGGTTGCTTCAAGGCTGGATGTCTTGTTACTAACACCATGCTCTCTCTGTATTCTCTTCTATTTTAATTGTTTGGTTTAAAATGCCCTGGTTAGTCTTTTTTTTTAAGAGGTAATTGCAAGTTAATTGTTAAGATAGTGATTAGCATAAGTGAACATGAAAGCAGAGTACTGTCTGTGCTCTGTGACAGTTCAGCAGAAATTAATCAGCTGCTTTATATGGCCTCCAGCTCTAAAATCTACAGAACAATGGTCCCATTTCAATGAATGTTATAACTAATGAGGTTGAAATGAAAGGCAGCACGGCACATTGACTGGAAGGCTGGACTTGGAGTCAGGTCTGGGTTCAGGTTTTGCCTTTGACATAGTGACTGTTCATATGCGAGTCATTTATCTCTCCTTGTCCCAAGAAGCTCTCTGGCTATAAATAACAATGCATCAGTGGAGGGAGTGGCCATGCTGGTGAAATCATGGCATCTATATGATGCAGTAGGAATTTCTTAACTATTTGATTCAGCATCCTGATGAATGGTCACCTAATTGCTAATGAGCAGGAGGACCCACCAGCTTCACAGGCAGCCCGTTTCACTTTGAGATGGCCCTCATTTTTAGAAAGTTTGTCCTTATAATCAAGTCTAACTCTCCTCCTTCAAATGCTGCCTATTCTGTTAAATTATTTTGCTTCTTTTCTATGATTTCATAATCCTTAAAATTGCTTTCTAGTCTTCGGCTGGTGTTATTGGCAGAGGCAAAGAAGAATGTTGAGTTGTGTCAGGAGACTGAAGTATAGAAAAGAGACACATAGAGATGAAGGGCAGCAGGAACACTGAACCTAAATATGTGCAGGACTCCGCACCGCTGCTTTTAAAGCAACCCAAAGGGCGCACAGATTAGGGTCAATGTCAGCATATGGTATGATCCGGTGATTACTTAGTACATTAAGAATCAGAAAACTAATTTTTTTTACCTTCTGACTCTGCTGATCTACCTACCAGTCCTATATTTTTAACAGGGATGTTGAAAATATTCAGAATGATATAATTCTTTTAGCTCTTCAAAGAAGTGATATATTAATATAAAATCAAATTTGACCATTTATTAAAATTAAATTTTAAAATTTTAATTTTACAACTACTCCTTTTGCTTAGAAAGCTATTTAAAACAGTATAGTGCAAGATTTTTAACCTGGGGTTCATTAACTTTTTTTTATAACTATATTTCGGTTTAATTGAATTCCTTTGCAATTCTGTATAAGGGTGTCCCAAAAGTCTAAGACTTTTATTTTACAAATATAAAATCATTGTTCTGAAAATACATCCATATACTTCATCAGAATACCAAAGGGGTTCATGATACGAGAGAATCTATACCTAGATTTCGAGTCTTTAAATCTACAACTTTGAGGAACAATCTTTTACTGGTAGAGTTCATGAAATGCCATTGCAAAGTAAAAGCAAAATTAAACTATGTTTAACTCATTCTTTTTGGGGGGCCAAAATTTACATTTCAAATCAAGTCACATATAAAAATTTGAATCAATTAACTAATGAAAAATTAAATAATCTTCGTTTGTGACTTGATTCAAAATGTAAATTTTGAACACTGCCTAATCTCAGTATAGTTGACAGTTTCAGAGCTAGATGTGTCTTGTTCGAGGAGGTGGTGGCAAAACAGTCTATGTGTTGAGTCCTTTGTTAGCATGAACATTTTTCTTAAACTTGCAGAAGACTGAGTTTTTGGATCAAATGTAAGTTGCCACATTATCTGTTGTTCACATCCTTCCTCTACCACTTATATGATCCCATACCACCTGTATGATCCCAAGGCCAGACACTCAACTTGTCTGGGCCTATTTTATCATCTGTAAAAAGCAGTTAAACTAGAAGAGGAGTTCTTCTTTCATCATGGACACCTTTGGCAGTCTGGAGAAGCCTATGTTTCCCTTCTTGGAATAATATCTAATCAACGGGTATTTGATAAATGACTACTTAGCACAGCTGGGCAGCATGCCAAGCACTTGAGATACAAAGAGAGGCAAAAAATGGTCCCTTGCGCTTAAGGAGGTCACAGTTTAATGGGAGAGAGAACATACATACAACTATGAACACACAAGATGTAGACAGGATAAATTGGAGCCAGTCTTGGAGGGAAGGCACTGCTATTATTAAGGAGGATGAGGAAAGGCTTTTTGTAGGGTTTGGAATTTTAACTGAGAACTAAAACAAAAAGGCAGGAAAGCTAGGAGATAGAGATAAGCAGGGAGAGAATTCTCTGAAAATGTCCAGAGTCAGGAGATGGAATGTCTTGTGCAAATCAAAGTAGCCAGGATATCTGGATCACACAGAGTATATGGAGAGGAGTAAGTTGTCAGAAGACTGTGAAAAAGTAGTGTTTTCAATGCATAAAACTAAATATAGAGGATTATAATTGAAACCAACTAGATTGAAAATGATTATCAAAATCCAGTTTTAAAATATTCATAAATCCCACAGTAAAAACTTCTGGACCAAAAAGTCCCAAAAGTCTCTTTTGGTCCTAAATCTGTGATAGTGGGAACCATATTGGAAATGCAGTATCCTCTGTAAGAAAATGGTAAGCAAGCAAAAGCTCTGATGGTATATATGCTGTTGAAGATTCTTCTTGCATAAAAACCAATTAGTGGATTCATTAATTAGGGTGTTTTTTGTGCTTTTCTTATCTAGATTTCTCATTTGTTTCTTCTAAAAGAGATGGACTTCTTTCGTTAAAGTCATTAGTCAAATACAAGTAAATCTGTACATTTATATAAACATCTTTGGATTTTATATTCTTCCATTTCATAGGAAGGATTAAAGCTTATTTGAAAATTTTCCCTGTTGCTATTTTAATAGAAAAATAAGGCTTTATTTGAACTATTTGAGTATCTTTCACATGAGAAAAATTAGCATTACCTTAATTCATTAACTTACCAATTATTACCTGATAGGTTCATTTGCCCTACTATGTAATGAGCTATAGGTAGAAAACCTGCCCAGTTGGAAATCGATTTAAACCATAATCTTATACTTAATAATAGTATGCCCTTGAAACCATTAGGAAAACAGTTCTTTAAGTTCTGGATTTAAACATAAAATGGTTTTAAATACTTCTTCCTCCTCTGTGGCATTCCTACCCTTTTTAGGAATCACTTATGTCAATTTAAAACAAAAATTATAACCTATGTTGAAAGAAGGCCATTAGTAATGTAAATATTAGGTTATCCCTGACCTGAGCTAAGCATCTATTAGAAGACATAGAATGATGATGATGATGATGATGATGATGATGATGACGATGATGATGATGAATGACTAGCATTTATAAAGCATTGTAAGGTTTGTAGAGCGCTTTATGTAATTACCTCATTTGATCCACACAGCCCAGTTGGGTTGGTGCTGTTATCATCCTCAGTCACACATGAGAATACTGATGCCAAAAGGAGCTAAGTAGCTTTCTCCCAGGATTACACAGCTAGTAAGTGCCTTGGGCAGGACCCAAACTCAGGTCCTCCTGACTTCAAATCCAACAGTGCCACTTAGCTGCCTACCTATGTTTAGAGTATTCAGCCTTCCATAATTTTATTTTGATGCTTTTGAAAAGCAGGTTAACCAGTTATTTAACTTTAATTAATTTGCTTTAATCTTTTAGCTCAAATTAGAGGTCATGGTCATAAATGGTTATTGTCTCTTGGTCATGGTACAGCGTGTCATATTTATACACACATAGAGGAGTAGTCTAACATACATAGCTATAGATAGGTTTTACACATATAATTCCATTTTTCTCACATTCTTGGATGTTACATCATGACGACCTTCTCTTTATGTATGATGTTAGTGAAATCTTTGCCTTTGTTCTGGGGAATTCTCCTAGGTTTGGGATGAGCCGCAGATCCCCAGCCTCCATTGACCGGCAGAATACTCAGACGGATATCAGTGGCAGTGGGAAAGCCACACCCAGCTGGCAGAGAAGTGAGGAGAGCATTGCTGACCAGATGGGTAAGTCATTCATTTCCATAGAAAGAAAATTATTTTCACCACAAGATGAGAGTCACCAAAGGTGATTGGCCTCTAGGAGATGACTTAAAAAGTGACATTAAAGCTCTGTCTGCCTTTAAATAGAAGTCCAACTTAATAATAAAAGTGAGTTAGAATCAGGTCCCTAGTAGCCTATCCCAGACACTCTTCCTGGAAATCAGTGAGTAAAACACAAAGGATTCTAAGACTATCTTTGCTCCAGATTTCTACTCTTAGGATACACAGACAGACTAGTAAGTGATCAGCATCTTCAGTACCAAGAATAGTCACCCGAACCATCCACATGTAAGCCACATTTCCTCATTTTGTTTTAGTTCTTGCTCAGTTTATTTAATATTTCCTTGTGTACTTTTCCAAATAGGGCCACATATGTCATATATATGTATTGGAACTATAGGTTTTCTTTTTAATTTTTAAGAAATCCTAGTACAAAATTGGAAAAAATCCAGAGAAGGTTTAAATAATTCAATAAACCTGTAACTCAGAAACTTTTTCTGTCGTTGTATACATTTTCATTGCTCTCTACAATTAAGCTGTTGACTAAGGAAATGTGTTAGTAGCATAAAACAGCTGCTACAACTTTGCATCATTAAGCTCTCATGTGGAATTTTCAGCATATTGTCCCTTCCCTTCTCTACATCGTAGTTGCTGCGCAATGACATAATGACACAAGTTGATACTGGTGAGATTGTGCCACAAATTTATTTTATTTTATTATTATTTTTACCCTATCAAGTATTTCTGTGAAGTTGTTTCACCAGAACTGGCATGGGTCTGGGCTGCTAGATTTTCCTTTCCTGTCTCCATCAACAGTAATGGCAGAATCACCATCAATATGAGATGCAATATAAGGAAATTTCAAGGCTAAAAAAAGCGTAATTTTTTGTAAGCTGAAGACTCATAGTTTTATTATTACTCAAAAAGTAACTCTTGTTACTATTCTATATCTGATCACTGTCCTTGTATAATTGTGTTAACACATAATGAAGGATGGGAAGTGGGGGAGAATATTTCACAGACAGGAGTTTATGAAGTGAAATGTAATTCTCAGGTTCTGAAGATAGGCTTTATTCTAGTAACTTCAGAAACTCCTTGTGCTATGCCTTGTTATTGAAGCCATCTGTCGTTCTTTACTCTCTCCCCCACCCCCATTGCTACCCCTTTTTAATATGAAAAAACCTTAGATTGTACAGATCTGCAGTTCTCCTTTTGACAGACTGAGTTTAATCACATATATTTTGATACTGTTGTGATGGCAACGATACATGTGAAGCTGATCCCTTGTTCAGCATTATTTTTGCAGCTTCTGAGGGGTATGTTCAGGCTTTGAGCAAAGTTGCTGGCAGACCAGACACTTTTGTGCCATAAAAGTATAGTTCCTGCGTATACAAAGTCAAGGGAGGTGGAAGTAAGGAGGGAGAGATGGAGCATGTATCTTGAAACGAAGAAGGGTAATAATGAGATTCCTCATGGATTTGTATTTATTCTTTCACATAAACTTAAATTTGGTCTTTTTTCCTCTGGTCCCTTTTAATTTAGTGCCATAGCTTTACTTGACATACCAGACCTTAAAGTTAATGCTGATGAAGAATTTCGGTAATCTGTTCATTCCTTTAGTAAACTGCATTTTCACGCACTTTTCAGGAATCTATCCTAATGTCTGTAAGAAAAAGCATTTTTTACTGCAGTTTGAGGGCATACGTACAAGTGACATCTTTTCTTCGTTCCAAAACTCAAGGTTTTCTTTGGGCTTGCAATGTAAAAGAGAGTTGTTAAGATCTCTGAGAGCTATTTTGTTCATGGCTTACAAGCAGTCACCTGTTATACTCAAAGGGAACACAGGGACTTGAAAAGTAGAAATAATAATAGGGAGGGTTCAGAAGTAATAGCTACATAATGAAGTATATTTTTCCCTCATCTCTACTTTGGTATAGCTGTAGTCAGTTATGGGCCCAATTTTGCAAGAACGACATTCTCCAACAACCCATGTTTCACTAATTCACAGTATCTAGGAGTTTTCCCTATCTGCCTCACCTTTCTCTATACGTGAATATGTGCTCCTGAGAAAGAAATCAGAGGGCTATAAACTCCTTTTCCCAGTCTTAACAGCAGAAAGAAGGTCATCATCCTTACTTGACTGGATCCATGCATAGGGTAGAGTTTTTTTGGGTAACAATTTTTAGGCCAATCGTCTTTCAGAAATGGTTATGAAGAGCAGTAAAGAGAGTAGATTGCAAAATGCCTTAATCCTTCAGGAAAAGTTCTGTATTATTTGTACCATTTTTTGGCAATATTCTATTAAAGAGAATACTGATAAACAATTGACCTTTTACCTTTGGAACCCCACTTTAATACCAACTTGGAGTTCAAAAGGAAGCCAATGTTTGAAGTAAACTAGTTGCTATGTGTCTTTTCTGTTGTGCCTAGCTTACAGTTATAGAGGACCTCAGGATTTCAATTCTTTTGTCCTCGAGCAGCATGAATATACAGGTAAAATATTTCCAAAGTACCATGGTAAGTAATATGTAACTGCATCCATGCCTGTCCAGGTAATGTAGTTCAAGCTAGGTTAGCCGAATGTCACAGTTATTTTCATAAATCCAACCCATATGTTCTAAATATATCCCCCAAACTAAAAGTGGATTACCAGACTTTGCCCTGTTGCTCATGGCCTTTTTCTTTTCCTTTTTTTCCTTTCTTTTTTGGTTTGGTGGTACTTGGCTATGCTCCTGTGTCCGATGTGGCACACTGTCACCAGCTGCAAGCTTTATCCATCAACCACTCAGTTTCTGACATGCTGTCTGTCATGTCAACTCTCAGTAAGCTTTATTGCTGAAGTTCCAAGTTTGCTGATCAGTGAACTGAGAGATGCAATGCCAAGCCGTCTTCATTTGTTACCCATGTTCTTGCCTTTATCTCATGCTCGCACCTAATATCATGTGTTATATTCCAGAGCCAACATGCCACCTCCCAGCTGTATCAAAGGTGTTGCCATCTTTCCGAGAGAGCCCTAGCGGGAGGTTAATGCGGCAGGATCCGGTTGTTCATTTGTCACCAAACAAACAAGGGCATGTAAGTTAACTTAAGAAACAGTAAAAGTCCTTGAAACGTTTTACTTCCTAGCTAGACATATCTTTATATAAGTCAGAGACTCCATACCTTTCAGAAACATTATTACAGAATCAGCTCAAGATAGGATTTCACTGTTGGAATGTAAAAGCGCCATCAAAGCAGGCCTCTGTTACCTTTTCAATATTCTAAAGCCTAAGTGAAGTCTAACAGTAAATGTATTCATGGAAATATATTCCAGCCAGTTGAATAGGTGATTTAGGCTCTGGTATTTAGAATAAACAAAGGATCTGTGGGAATGTTGATTACAGTTAAATATTCATTACGAATTTATATATTTAAAGTTATTAATTCCCAAAGTTTTAGCTTATGACATTTGCAAAGAGATCTACTATTAAAAAAATCAATTCCAGTTATATTCCTACTTCTATAAGTCTTAGAACAAGATACATTTTCATACATTTTCACATTTTAGTGGGAACTCAGCCACCTTGTTAGTCGTCAGCGTTTGTGAAATAGGCAGGATGTTCAAAGTATTTTGGAAAGTTCTTTAAGAAGGATAGTCACTTCTCCATTTTTTGAATGTGAGTTGTATCTAAGTTAATCTCTCAAGGCCAGTTTATGAACTTTGTGCGATGGAAAGAGCTCTGGATTTGAAATGAGAAGGCCTGTGTTCAAATCCTTGCTTTACCGTTGCCAGAGCAGCTGAAAGGAGAAGCAGTTACCAGTTATTTACACTTTATTCTGAATTGATTTCCATTCCTTTTCATAAAAGCACATCACCCTAGAGGGAAAATACATGTTAGTGTTATATATGGTGATTTAAATCAGCACCAATTCTCTCTGGAAGATAGACCTGCCGCCTAATGAAATGCCTTCCCCAATGCCATCAGCTGAGTGAAGAATGTATTGTGTCCTCTTTAAACAAGTATAATGTATGTGTGTTTCCTTCCTTTCCCAGCCTACTTTTCATGTCCACCAAAAAGCAGAAACCTATCTTAATTGAAACACTATGTTAATTGCATGTGTGTTTTGAATCTCATTTCTTCTTTCTCCTTTTCTCTAGATAATGAATTAAATGATTTACTATGGATTCTAGAAAATGCCCCTTTTAAACAACATAGCCATTGCCTAGGACATGCTTCTATGAGTAAAAATCATCAAATGGGAAGGTGTCACTCCCAGGAAAGTGCTTCCTAAATATGGGGGAGTTGGGGGATGATGGAAAGTGAAATTTATTTGGGAGTCAGTCTTACATCTGTTCTGTTCTTCAGGTTACTATGAGTAATCAGGCCTTCTGGAATAATGAATTCTTCCAAATGACAAGTCCTTTAGAAATGGCATCCCCTTTCTATTTTTAAGATTAAATGAGGTGCTTAAGACTTTTTAAAGACATGCTTTCTTTTCATGTGAGCTCTTAACAAGTAAGGGAAAATGTTCTTTAAAAGACACACATACACACACACCATATTTTGTCATGGATCCTTTTAAATCGGCTGGAATTGTGGGGGTCTTTTGAGGTACCATCTCTCCAGCTTTGATTTGCCAGTGTCCTTGATCCATCAAGATCACCTTGATCCATTGGGAACTTATAAAACAGACTTCCAATAGTGCCTTGTTCCTTTACCTATGTTTTCCTTGTAGACATGGAGTAAAAACCTGACTTTTATCTTTTCAGTCTGATAGTCATTACTCAAGCCACTCCAGCAGCAATACTCTCTCCAGCAATGCATCAAGTGCTCACAGTGATGAGAAGTGGTACGAAGGTGATCGCACAGAGACAGAGCTCAACAGCTACAACTATCTTCAAGGCACCTCTGCAGATAGCGGCATAGATACCACCTCCTACGGCCCCAGCCATGGCAGCACAGCATCTCTGGGGGCTGCTACTTCATCCCCGCGCTCAGGACCTGGAAAAGAAAAGGTGGCACCGCTGTGGCACAGCTCTAGCGAAGTTGTCTCCTTGGCAGATAGGACCTTAGAAAAAGAGGGTCATGGAGTAGACCGCAAGACAGAGTCTTCACTGAGCCTGGATATCCATAGCAAGAGCCAACCCAGCTCGAATCCTTTAACAAGGGAGAACAGTACTTTTAGTATTAATGATGCTGCTTCTCACACAAGGTAACAATCCTCTCCAGGTACCATTTTGTTTCCAGTCTTCCATCTAGCATCTCTGTCTTCCATAGTGTATTAAATATTCAAAAAAGTTGAAGGAAACCACCTACTTTATTCGGCTCAGCAGAGTATTAAAAGAAGCATTCAATGTAGTGAAGAATATTATTGTGCATTTAATGCCTTATTGGTCATAAAATACTTGACGAGTAGTCCCGTAATCATAATACATTTTAAAACTAGAGGATTCTTACACATCTATCCTTTCTAAAATTGTATTCAAATTATATTTATTTTTCTTTCCTGTTGTGCTCATTATTTCAAGCTACTGAGCACTTTTAAAAAATTACAGAGAAAAGGCAATAGTTTTGCATATCACTTGATAATAGACAATGCAAAATAGGACAATCTCTTATTTGCAACCTTTTCAGGGGAAAAAAACCCACCAAGTTTTAAAGGGAAGGGGTGATGTTACACAAAATTCTTTCATGGTATTTTTTTCAGTTTCCTCTCACAGGAATAGAGGAGGGATCCAACAGAACAGATTAAGTAATGTGTATGTGCGTGTGTGTGTAAATCCACACATACATATAGACACATGTGAAAGATACATATAGACACACATGAAAGGCAGGATTTTGTAGCGAATAGAGAGACAGCCTCAACCAGAAAAACTTGGGCTTCAGATCTTCCCCTCAGAAGCGTAATGGCTATGTCACTTACCCTCTCTTGTCTCTTGGCATTAAGATTATAAATCCCAGAAGAGAGTTTCATCCCTGAGGGTTCTGCACGCTAATAAAATCATAGATCCAGACAGGAAAAAAAAAACACAAACAAAAAAAATACCAAACAGCTCAGTATAAATGTCCATACACACACTTCTTAGAGTAAAGAAGTCTACATTCCCTAATAAAATTGGAGACTGCTCAGCTGGGCAAACGGGTGCCACTTTTTTTTTCCTCCCTTAGCTTTCAGCCAGAAACCAAAGAGTAAGACTTTACCCATTTATATAAGTTATCCATTCTGTCAGTCTCTTTGTAAAACTGTTCATCTTAGCACTGGTTTCTCTTTTTCACTCTTCACTTTCTTTTAAAAAAATTTTGATAATTTTTGCTTCCACATCATTTCTATTTCTCATTTGATAAATTTCCTTCTTTTCATCCCTTCCCAGAGAGCCTTCCCTTATAATAAAGAGGAGGAATGGAATAGAATTCTTCAAAACTAACATATCATAAAATTGACATGCATTATTATGCACACCCGTGGTTCCCTATTCTATAGTCACGTCCTTTTCTCACCTCTCACGTCTTCATGTATCCTCTTGAAGAGAAAAAGCTTACTAAGGGAGGCTTAGTCGTGTTCTATCTGGCATTAAGTGCAAAGCTATCTGTGCCCATCCTTCACTAGTTCGCTAGACTCACTAGGTAAGTAATCACTTTCTCTGTCTGCTCAGTAGAGTCATAGATTTAGAAGTGGAAGGGACCTTAGCGATAGGTTCCTAGATCTGTTCCTGGAAGGGACTTTGGAGGCCATCCAGTCTGACCCACTCATTTTTCAAATGAGGAAATCTGAGGCCTAGGCAGTGTTGGAGGTGCAGTGTGAGCCAGAGCTTCTTCCAGATCCTCTCAGTCTTTTCAAGGTAGCTGGTAGAGGGCATGGTTAATATGGGCATCATGAAGGCATCCTGATCCTTTGGAAGGAGAAAAACAACTAACTGATAGCTT
Organism: Phalanger gymnotis; assembly: GCA_028646595.1. Lineage (NCBI taxonomy): Eukaryota > Metazoa > Chordata > Mammalia > Diprotodontia > Phalangeridae > Phalanger > Phalanger gymnotis. The sequence goes on along the minus strand of CM053624.1, from coordinate 164,350,160 downwards.
CACAACTTGAGAATCAGCTTGGCTTTCCCAGCCTTCATATTGATTACAAGTTGTATACAGTCATAGAACATATTTACAAATTAGGTTATTTTCTCTGTAGTTCAAAAGGTTATTATCCCAATCCTCTGTTTCTTTGGTTTTCCCTTAAGTTCTTTGTCTTAAAGCACTGTACTTTTTTTTTTTCAAGGATTGTGTTACATCTCGGAGATAGGGCTCTGTTCCAAATTTTTAGGACTTTTTCCTAATATTAATACCATAATGTGTGATAAGTTGAGAGGCCAAATAGCCTAGTGGATGATGATCCAGCCTTGACAACCATAGGCTGTGTGACCCTGGGTGAGTCATTTAACTTCTCGTTGCCCCATAAGTTACATAACAGGTGCCCATCTGCATTGGTAGAAGAAATTCTCTACTGGGAACACCTTATGCTAGTGAGGTCACAGGTCCAGTCCCTAGGTCGAGGTTTGAATGAAATCAGCAGATGATGAGCTACCTCTTTGTACCCAAAACACATCATCAGGATTGGGCCGTTCAGTGTTGGCTGAATTACTTCTATAAACTTACTCCAGGTTAAATCCCACCGAAAGATATAGCTTGACTTTTATTGTGATTAGATGCTTGGACGGTGCTGAATTCACCATATGTTATTTAACACCCCGCTTTATATTAGCTGTATAGAGATAAGTTTTTAAATTTGAAGTACCTTTCAGTGCATTAAAAATGAAAATATTTTAAAGAACAAAGATTATGTGAGTCTTTAGGGCACAAAATTTGGAGGGACAATGGCCAAGCCTGCTACCTCACCCCTGACACCCTAACTGATGTGTCGAATAACATTAGTTTTAGGACTTTGATAACTTGAACGCTTTGTGATTTGGGTGGGTGAGTATAAGGAAAAAGATCTGTAGAAGGCGAGATTTAACAGCTATTCTCTGCTAGAAGAAAAGAACTTGGTAACCAAATGAACATTGCAAGAAAAGCTAAAATGGCTGCAAATTAGAGTGTTTGTGTCCTCAGAAGACAGGAACAATAATTAATGTGGAGATCACTTGACAATGCGTGAAAGAGCTTGTACCTGAGAATCGGTGACAAAAAGTAAATTATAGTGATTAAATTCTGCTGCAGTATTTCTGGCTGGGCTCTGTTCCTTTCCACTATCCCTATTGATGATACTGCAGGTTTCTTGTGGCATCCCATGAGAACGGCATTAAAGTAGGTTGGTAATTACATAGTATCTGTTATTTCTGAATGTCATTAAGAGAAACCATAAGCACTAATAACTTCCCAGAATTATTTTTTTAAGTCAGCCTATTAATTCTTATAAACTTTTTTAGCTAGGTAAAAGTCATGTTATTTGTGGGTCTTTGGTTTTGTTGGGGCTTTTTTTTTAAACCATTTTCAGTGAAATGTAGGATCTAATACCCAATAGTATTGTTCAGCTTCAGTGGCTGTCTCAGTTTGGGATTTTAATATGTAAGTTCTTCAGAATGATGATTAATGATCAGAATAAGAGATTGATCTCTTAAAGTGTGGCTCCTTCCTCGTAGAATTCGTCATTCCTTGGGGCAGCTAGGTGGTGCAGTGAGTAGTCAGGAGAATCTGAGTGCAAATCCAGCCTCAGGCACTTGACACACTTACTAGCTGTGTGACCTTGGGCAAGTCACTTAACTCCAACTGCCCTGCCCTTCTCCCTCCAAAAAAAATTTTTTTTTGTCATTCCTTAGTTACTCCTTCTCTGAGCTCTGACCTTACCTGCAGCATGCTGCTTTTCTATGTGGACAAAAACTTTCACAATCAGTGTTAAATAACCCTAGTCCCACCAAACAGTGCCAAGGACAGTCGCTCATTCAAACTAAGAAGAGTGCTCCTGTCCTCTCACTCCCCCTGCCCACCACTGTTGGGCACTAAATCGTACTGATCAAACATTATAACCTCTAGCTTGCCCTTTCTGTCCCTTAGCCAAGAAGAAACCTCTAGAAAAAGAATTCAGAAACTTTTTTGCAATCTTTCTCCATTTTTTCCCTGTCATCCTCTTAGGTTCACCAGACCCTGCTTATGTCCTTTATCTTTAGGTTAACTGAACAATTTCTTTTCAGATTGAGCTTTTTTTTTTTTGGTAGGGGGCGGCTGCTGCCACTGCCCTCATAGAGTGTAGACTCTAAGTATTATTACCTCCACAGTCCTTCCACGTTTTTGACTAGCATGAATCCAAATTCCAGAGGCAGTTCTACAGTGCTACCACCAGTCTTCCTAATCTTGATAGGATCTCACTATGTACTATTTTATTTTCAAGATCATTGAATACATGTCTAGAGTAGTATAAAATTATTATGCATGTATATGTAAATATATGGGTGTATGTGTGCGTATGTATGTATGTCTGTTTGCAGCTGATCTTTATCATTAGACCAAGGTTTAGTGTTAGCAAGGTTAACACCTAACAATGTGTGAGACTGGGTGACGTTAGGTATAAAACAAATTCCATGGAAAAGAAGCACTCACTTAAATTATCAGTGCACAATCATTTTCGTAACTGTTTTTTTCTGATTGAAAGTCAGTGTCACTGTTCACACCTGAAGGTGTATGTATATGGGGAAGAAGGGTAGATTTTTCTCCTTTGGTTTACAAAGACCAGTAGCCTACCCTTCAAGCTCCTACTGGTAGACTATATCCGTGACACGAATACAGATACATACATATTCAGTTTAAAGCACATTTGCTGTAGTATTCACTCAGTCAAGAAGCATTTATGAAGTGTCTACTAACTGTTAGGCACTAGAGATGCAAAGACGAAAGTGAAACAGTCTCTGCCTCCGAGGAGCTTACAGTCAATCAGCCATGGTAGACAATATATACGTATATAGATATGTACAAAATAAATACAAGATAATTGGGAGGAGGGGACGGAGCAAAGAGGCCCTAGGACCTGGGGGAATAGTGGCAGCCTAGGGGACACAGTAATGGGATGGAGGGGCAGATTTTTAGGGAGACTGGGGCTAGTGATAGTGATGTCAAAAAAGAGAAAAATGAATCATCGAAGCATTCTAAAAAACACAACAGAGTAGAAGGTGGTTCAGAGGAATCAAAGACAAGCAACACACCTTTAAAAACTAACCCTGTTGAATTTGAAATGGCAAGTTGTCTGTAATAAAATTTATAGTCTCCTATACCATCCAGTTTTTTGCATACAGAGATGTTCGTGTTAACCAATGTTTATCAAGTATAGACTAGCAGAAATTTTCAATTACTTAAAGACAATTCTGTGAATGGAGGACAGACAGGGCAGATACATAGACAGTAATTCACCTTGTACATCTATGAGGAGCATTAAGAAGACCCAGGGAGAATTGTATAATAAGGATAGGTTAGGACCAGATTGTGAAGGATTTTAAGTGCCAAATTTGAGAAGTTATCTTTGATCCTAGAGGTAATAGAGAACTATTGAAGTCGATTGGTGAGGGAATCATCCCTGATCAGACATATTGTATTTTAAGCAAAATACATTGACAATTGTGTGGTGACTGAACCGAAGTGAGGAGAGACTTAAGGTCAGGAAACCCAATTAGGAGGGTCATGGACCCCTTTGGCAGTCTGGTGAAGGCTATAGTGAAACCTCAGAATTAAATTTTTTCCATGATTTTTAAATGCTCAATTTAAGTTAAAGGTTAGTGAAAATTAAAATGTAGTTTTTTTTTTCTCATCTAAGTTCTTGGACTCCTGAAATCTACCCACAAGGCATTGAATCTCAGGTTAAGAACCCTTGACAGGACAAGTTCCAGGACTGAGTCTTGGGGTATACACATACATGTGACATGAATAATGAGCTAGGCCAAAGATACTGAGAAGCAGAAAGACATATGAGAGGAGAACCAAGAAAAAATAGTGTCCCAAAATACCAGAGAAGAGGGTACTTGATAGTGTTTAGTGCTGTAGGGAGGTCGAGAAGAATTAACAACCAGAAAAGCCTCTCACATTTCATCCTTAAGAGAACACTGGCAACCTCAGAGAGATCAATTTCCAACTTCAAAGAGGTTGGAAGCAAGATTGCAAAGGATTGAGGAGTGTGAGAAGAGGAAGTGGAAGCATAAAGGGTAGACAGCTCTTTCTAGGAGTTTTTGCTAAGAAAAGGAGGAAAGATGTCCACAATAGATTCAGTAGCTCAGTGATTTTCTCAGGAATACATCCAACCAATAATATGCTCAACATGGCTTCCTTGCTTAGAATGTTAAATCCTCTTCATCTGTACCAGCTTTTTTTCTATAAATTTAAATGAGACTACCATATTTTTATTTTTAAAGGAGAAGAATCTATAATTTTTTTCTGATAATCTTAAGTACCTAGAAATATAAAATCCTTTTTAAAGCTTGCAATCAGACTTTTAAAAGCTTTCATTTGGACAGGTATATTATTTTAAATTTTTATTAAATTATTTTTATTAAATTTCTTAAATTATTTATTTTATTTATTATTTAAATTATTTTTATTAAAGCTCCTGCCTCTCTTATGTAAAAGAAACATCCGAGATTTTAGTTTACATTGATATGTAATCACAGTTACAGATGATCTAGCCCCCAAACCTTTAGTTACGTCAACTGTAGAATGGGGATAATAACCTCAAGGTTATGGTGAGGGTCAACTGAGATTAACTTTTGTAAAACACTTAGTATATTGTCTGCATATAGAAGATGTTTAATCAATTCCCTTCCTTCCTTCCTTCTCTTCAGCCTATGAGGTGGAGTTGGACGATTGTTTTAGTGGACTTTCTAATTAATGACGCCTAACCAAGTATATATACAGTAAAAAACAGAATTCCAGTGGTTAAAATTGCAAGTGATATTTTAAAAAATGATCCCTTCTCACATCACAAAATTAAACTGAATTATTTCAGTCATTCAGCAAAAAGTCAATATTCGATTTCTTCCCAGTCCAGTTATCCAGCTAAATGGCTAACTGCTGATGGCACCACATTCTACAGGTGTCATGGAGTCAAGAGACTGGAAATGAGAACAGGGGTCACTTCATTCATTAGGTAGGATCAAACTTAAATAATACAAAGATGAGAATTTATCCTAGTTGCTTTTTTTTTTTTTACACCTCTAAGGAATGAGACGCCACACCTTCCTTGGTAATTAATTTCAGAGCTTAATTACTCATTATCAGGAAATTTTCTTCCATTTCTTACCTGAATTACTCCTGCAACAGTTTAAATGTTTTCCTTTGGTTTGATCTTCATGTAAGAAAGTGAAGCCTTTTTTTCTAGCCACCTGCTTCTTCTAAGTACCTAACATGCAAAAAAAAAAAAAAGTTTTGTTTTTGTTTTTCTTTCTTCTTTTTTTAAAGTCTTCCAGGGAGAAATGTTCTATCACTTCACTTGGCACATAGCTTCTTCCAATATTTAATCAGTCTGAAATTCAAGAAGTTCTTTCTTACATCTAGATTAAATCTCTTCTGCCACCATTTGTCCTATTTCTTTACATAGTCTTCTAAGTAGACAAATGGCATAAAACTCTCCGTCATGCTAATCATTAATACATTTGAAGAAAACAGTTACCTTTTAACTATCTCAGGTTTAGGCTGGTCTCCCACCATTCTTCTGATTTTCTATTCCTGTAACTCCACTTTTTTGCTTATGATCTTTGGGTTCTCCAGCTTTCGTAAATGCTTTGTATAAACCAAATTCCAACATGGTTTTCTAAGAAGGTTCTTAACTACGTCAGCATATAGAAGTGTGACATCCTATTCAATCTAGGAATGACTCCTAGATTTCTTTCCTGCTTTATGTATACTTATTCAGGCTTCTCCTCAAAACACATGGGGTGCTTTTTTCCTTAGCTTACTGCCATGTACTTGTTAACATCATACTGTTTTCAAGGATTTTTTTCCTATAGTTTGCTGCAATTACTCAAAATCTCTATACAAGTTCAACGTAACAATTCAACAGATATTTTTTTTAAATCCCTGCTCTGTTTGATGTACTTTGTTAGATCCTGGGGTTACACAGGTAAGAAGGGCTTGATCTTGCCCTGAAAGGAACTTGGAGATCTCAATCCCTTTAATAGGTTTTTCTTCTCTAACCTTTTAATCTCAGCGACTGTCCTCTGCACACTCGCCAAGTCTCTCTTAAATTGTGGCAGCCAGTCTTAGCCACAAAGCTATGTCAAATGGCCTCTTTGTGCTAAACGTTTTGGGAGTATTACCTAATTAGCATCCTTTACATTCTCCATCACCTAGAGGATTATTTGATGCGACTTGTATCATCCCAGCATTTAACTACACCTGTTGGATGGCTGGCTCATTGTGAGTCTCCCCCTTCCTAAGAAGATCGTAATAATATGCAGTCTGATTTCCCTCCCGCGCCTAATCAGATGACTCCCAGGTGTTTCCCTGCACTAACTAATGATAGCTAACATTCATATAGAGCTTACTACGTGTCCAGTACTGTTCCAAGTGCTTTGCGATTATCTCATTTGATCGTCACAATAATCCTTGGTGGTAGGTGCTATTATTATCCCCATTTTACAGATGAGGAAACTGAGGCAAACAGAGGTTAAGTAACTTGCCCAGGGACGCACAGCTAGTAAGTGTCTGAGGCTGGATTTGAACTCATGTCTTGGGGGCTTTATCCACTGCACTGCCAATCTGCCCCAACGTAAAGAGGAAAGAAATATTAGAAAATCGATTTTGGTCTTTGTTTATGATCTTGTTTGTAAATCTTACTGTTCATGTCGATTCATAGCTGATTTTGTAGTGGCCTTGAGGCCAAGAAACACCTGGGTTCAGGTCTCATCCCTAATGCATACTAGCTTGTGTGACTCTGGGCAAGTCACTCAACCTCTCAGTGTCCTAGGCTGTTCTGAGAAAGGTAATTTTCTCACGTTTTTCTGTCTTAGTAACTATGATTCATAGTGCATCATTTTTCCTTTGTATAAGGTCTATGTGTCTTCTCTGTCCCTCTTGGTGTCTCTTTTCTCTCCCCCGCCTCTCCCTTTCAGTTTGTCTCTCTGCATATCGTTTTCTGTTTCCATCTTTTTCTGTTTCTTCCCTCTTTGGAGTTTTATCTCCCCTGACTTTTTTTTTAAACTTTAACTAGCTCTCATGTAGACTTAATTTTTCTAGGTGTTTTAATTATTTGTTGAACAGAATCTTGTGTTCTCTGTTCTCATTTTAAAAGCCAGTCAATGAGGCGTAGATGACATCTTGTACAAAAGTCACCTTATTTCTTTTTTGTTTATGTAGCCCTCAGTTGAATATTTTCCATGTGCTTGGTAAGAGGGGAAAAATGTTTTTAAAAAAGAGGATCATATTAGAAGGGGGAAACTAGGTTTGGCCAGCTACTTTTGCAGAGGCTGAAGCAGGCTATACATGACAGGGATGGAAATTCACTTGCTTTTTGTTTATCTTGATCTTCATCCAGGTGCTTTATCTTTTGCCAAGTTTTAGCCCAATTACTTGTCAGCAATTACAAGAGTGAAGGAAGCTTTGCCATCTTCATAGTCTGTAGATAGCACATGGGTTTTATTTTTGTAAAGATTCTTTGTTGTCAGAGTTAATCTAGGTAAAGTTTGAATTGATGTGGCTAACCCTCCTTCAAAAACAAAAAAGTCATCTTTGCTCGTTCTGTTTCTTCTCCTTAACCTCCCCTGAATCTTTTCCTGGGGCCGTTAATTGATTTGAGTTTCTCCTCCTCTACCTTAATTCACTCACCACACTAGTGGAAATTATGATGAACAACAACCAGTGGGAGAGGAGAATAGCAAAGAACATGGACAGTCTAAATATATGGATTTTGACCCCTTGAACATCTTGAAACTTAGAATTCATTTAAGCTGTCTTTGGTTTTTCCTTAAGCTAGTAATGTCAATGGGATTCTATATTGTGGAAAAAAAATCCAGAGGGACATTGTGTGGGGCAAGGTCTTGACTTAGGAGGTTCTCTGCAGTCCCTCAGAATTCTATATGAAAGGAACCTCCTCTTAGTCACTAAGCACTTATTAAGGGCCTGTTATATGCCAAGCACTGTGCTAGGTGGAGTTCACAATCTAATGGTAGGACCATAAGCAAATGAGTACAAACTATGTACAACAGAAGTGACAAAAACTCTCTGATCTTCGATGCAGAAGTACCTGAACCAGATTAAAGTATAAATGAGAAGTACTTAACAAAATTAATAAAATGGAATAAAAATACAGTGGAACATAGATAAAGGTCATCTGTGGTTTTCTAAGTCAATAATTCACAGCTGACAAGGGGCCCTTATATATGGTTTAGTGGCCACTGTTTCCATTTGAGTTGGGTACCACATTAAAGGAAATAATTAAAGAAGGGAAGGCATTAAGAGAAATTGTTAAAGACCTCCTGTAGAAGGTGGGATTAGTGAATTGCAAGTCTCATTGGCCACTTTTTAAATACTATTTGAGTCTCGTCTTTTCAGATACCGCATGCTAGGAACCTAGGAGGTACAAATAGTGAGAAGGAATTTTGGTATGTTTCACCATTCTCTTTGGGTAGTTCATAAGTTCAAAGATTTAGAACTATAAAAGGACTTTTAAAGTTCATCTGGCTTGAAAAATGAGGAAACTGAGTCACAAGGAAGGCTTTGCCCAGGGTCACACAGGTAGTAAGCAGCGGAGCTGGAATTGAAACTTGAGTCCTAAGACTCCCCAGCCACCACGTTGTTTACATCAGAATACCTAGAGCACTTTTAGTTCGATTTTTCTGGGATGGATTCTTCAGACAATAAGAACTAAGAATGAAGTGAAGGAAAAATGTTACAAGTAGCAAACAACTCACCCCTCGAAACTGAGCGCTGTAATGTTTTAACCCGATAGCAAAAGTATTCATGATAAGCAGCCTTCATATGAGAATATAGAGGCCTGAACCTAGACCACAAGTCAGCATGAAGAGGACGTGCAGTATCCCCACCCTCCGATTCCTTTTCCCTGTTTCACCTCATCCGTGATCATCATAGACATGGATACTCATCTCTAAAAACTCCAGACCATCACCTATCCTTCTAGACTAGACTATAATGAACGTTTTTATAAATGACTTAAAAAAAAACAAAGCAGTTTCTTTGATATCCTCATATATTTTTTGTTTTAGTCCGAAATGCCAAGGGGGACCCAGGTTACCACTTATTTCAATGGACATTTAAATTACAAGCAGTAATGAACAAGAAGGCCAGTAACTGACCTCCTTCAGAAGTGTAAATTGTTCATTTTTTTAGGCTTACAACCCTCAGCTGTGGCAGGCTTTCTCCAGTAGCAGTAGTTTTGACATTGTGTTCCTAGTGACAGAATGTGGCTTTAGTAAATAATTATACAGGATGCATACATGCAAACTGAAGTCAAGTTTTGTCTTTGTTACGCTTCTCTCCCAGTACCATGAGCTCACGACACTCTGCCAGTCCAGTTGTTTTCACCAGTGCCAGAAGTTCACCCAAAGAAGAGCTTCATTCTGCCACTTCCCCGCAACTTGCACCTTCTTTCTCCTCCTCCTCTTCCTCCTCTTCTGGTCCTAGGACTTTCTACCCTCGGCAGGGTGCTACTAGCAAGTACCTGATTGGATGGAAAAAACCTGAAGGGACAATAAACTCTGTGGGGTTTATGGATACAAGAAAGTAAGAGCATTTTTTGCTTCTATTGCTTGGTTGTTCGTTTTAAACGTGAAGACAAGAAAATCCAGAGCCGCTGCTTTAGAGGAAACAACATTAAAGGGGGAGGGAGGGTGGCAACAGAGATGACTGTACATACTTATCATTCGTGAGCTCTATCTGTGTACATACTGATGGTGTCATCATTTCACCGATCCTCCTCCTTGAATGAGCAGTGACATAGACATTAGGATTTGAGTCTCAGATCTCCAAAGTTAAAAAAAATACATCGGAATAATTGGCCAACTGGAATGCCCATTGAACACTTGGGCCACTATGATGTCCTTGCCAGTGTTAAGTGTACTATTCTCAGCTGATGGTAGCAACTGCCCATGCAGCCAGATGCCACAGGGAATCCTTGAATGTACGCACACATACATATGTGCATGTATAGATTTTAGTACTTTTCACACAATAGAAATTGAAAGATATGTTGAGTCATTTGTTTCTGTGCAGAAAATATTTGAGGGTGGATAATCAGCATTTTTTAGTGGATCTGATGTCATTTTTAAATTCAATTTCTACTCTTACATTGATTTATTAATGTGATTAGCCTTTTAGCATTTAAAGAGTTAATTATTTAAACACAATTTCGTTCCTTTAACAGGTGCTTATTTAAATAAGATCTGCTTTAATTACATAAAATTCACCTCCTTCCCTTCCTCCACAACCTTCTCCCCTAGTTTAGGGTGCTACGTTCTGTTACTGATTTTAGCGTCTGCTATCTCCGTTTCTTTTAAGACGCCACCAGAGCGATGGCAATGAAATAGCCCACACCAGGTTGCGTGCCTCTGCCAGGGACCTCCGGGCATCCCCAAAGCAAACATCTAAGTCAACAATTGAGGAAGATCTAAAAAAACTAATCGACTTTGAAAGCCCAACTCCTGAATCACAGAAAAATTTTAAGGTATGTGAAAGGAATTTTCTCAAGAAATATGTAATTTGTAATCAACAAGCTTTTATTAAGAACTTTAAGACAGTCTCTATCCTTAAAGAGTTTATATCCTAATGGGGGCACATAATTGTGTACAAAATACATACAGGGTAATTTTTTTGTGGGAGGAGGAGTAGGAGAAGAAGGGTGCAAGCAAGAAGGAAGACCAGGAAAGTCTTCATTTACAAGATGGTACTTGAACCCAGTTATGAAGGAAACAATCAAAAAACATTAAGGAGTTTCTATGTTCTGGGCATTGTGCTGTGTGTTGGAGATGCGAGGGGGAGTGAGTAGGGGCACCATTCTGCTCTCTGGGAGTTCACGTTCTAATGGAGAAGCAGATAGTCTAAATAACTATGTACATACGTAGTATACGTAGAGTAGATGGAAGAGAATGTCAGAGGGAAGGTACTGGCAAGAGATGGAGCCTGTGAAGGGGCAGGGCAGGAAAGGTCTCTTGCAAAAGGTAGAATTTGAGCTGAATCTTGAAGGAAGCTGTGGTATTTAAAAAGTGGAGGTGAAGAGAGGAGAGCATTTCAGGCATGGAGTCGGGAGATTGTGTGTGAAGAACAGCAAGCTGCCCTGTGTAGCCAGGTCATAGAGTGCGTGAAAGAAAGTGAAGCATAAGAGCAATGAAAACCTAGGAAGGGAAGGGACCCAGTTGTGACAGGCTTTCAGTGCCAGACAGAAGATTGTGTTGGATCTGGGAGACCACTGAAGCTTATGGAGCAGGGCTTATTGAAGGCAGGGTTACAAGGGCACACTGGCCTTTAGGAAATGGGGTGGGGGGACCCACTTAGACTGTTACTGAAGTGGTCCAGGTATTAGGTAACGAGGGCCTGAGCCAAAGTTGTGGCTGTGGGCGGGGAGGCAGAGGGGGAGATATATACAAAAGATTTTATGTAGGTAGAAATGACAAGATTTGATTGCATATGTAGGGTGAGTGAAAGTGATGAATCAAGGGTGACACCAAGATTGTAAGGCAGGTAGCTGTCAGGGTGGTGGTGCCCCTCAGTACTAATGGGAACATTGGGAAGAGGGGAGGATGTGGAGGAAAAGGAGTTTGAGGTATCTACCAGATACCTAGTTACAGATGTCTAAAAGACAACTGGTGACAACATGGTATGTCAGCTGAGAAGAGAGAACTGGATTGCTTATATAGATCCTGGGAGCCATCAGATGATAATTGAATCCACAGATAAGCTCCCCAAATGAATATAGAGGGAGAGGAGAGATGGGTCTACGACAGAGCCTGGGGGCACACCCACAGTCAGTGCGTGTGACCTGGGTAAAGATCCAGCAAAGGAGACTGACGAGGAGTAATCATACAGGGAGGAGGCGAACCAGGAGAGCACAATTATGAAAGAGTATCCAGGAGAAGAGATTGCAGGGAGCTCACGGAATATGAGACTTCAAAAAAGGCTGAGCTTAGAAGGGAGAAGTTTCATTTAATTGATAAAGGTGAGAAGCTAAAGGGTTTAGAGGACAGTGAGAGGAGAGGAAATGTAGGCACCTAGGGTAGAAAGACAATTTCTCTTAGACTTTAGCCAAAAAAGGGAGGACCCACGTAGGACAAGAGCTTGTCCCATGGGGATATGGATCAAGAGAGCCAGCCTAGATGGTTGGATCAAGAGATCAAGAGAGGTTTTTAAGTCTGGGAGAGATGTCCGTATGTTTGTAGAGTTCAGGGAAGGAGCCAGTAGAAACCAAGAATTCTAAGAGGCAGAGGGGAGGTGAAAGTACACTGGAGACAGAGGGAAGAGCCGTTGTTAAGGACAGGAGATAGAGGATGAAGGTTCTCGTGAGGAGCAGCAAGAAGACCCATTTGGGTGAACTGTAGAGTCTAAGAAGAGAATTGGAATTGGAATTGGAAAGGTAAAGTTTAACCGAGAAATTTGTAACTTATCCTGGGGCAATAAGGAAGCATTGGAGTTTATTGAGTAGGGGAGGCACATGGTTAGACTTGAGCTTTAGAAACATCACTTTGGCAACTTTGTGGATAAAGGGACTTGAAGCAGGGAGACCAATCAGAAGGTTATGGCACTGATTTAGGTGAGAGGTGAGAACGCTGCCTTGTATGTGTAAGTGGAGAGAAAGCGAGAGACCGGAGGCGCTGTGGAGATAGAAAGGACAAAATCTGGCGGTTAGTTTGGATGTGAAAGTGAAATACAAGGTGAAGCCTGAATTGACTGTTGATCATCACATCACTGTTTCAGAAGTGCTAAAAGATAGCTTCTTAAATACCAGAAGATTGGAATAATCTTTGACGCTCCTCTCCTTGATTTCCCCCAAATCAGGTCATCATCAAATCCTTCTTAAGTTTTCCAAACTTTAAAAAAAAATTGATAAAGAATCATATTGTAAAAGATAGGTTGATTTTGCTCAGTTCCTTTGGAAGATTCCCTGAAAGAGACTGAATTACAATGACTCCTTAAGTAACTTCATCCTGATTTAGTCAAAGCTCATTTTTCATTTTGTAAAGAAACGTGCAAATGGGTTTTGGCCTTGTTTCCTCATCAGATTAAGAGATCTTGAGGTCATGAATAATGTCTTCTGAACTTCTGTGATCTCCCCCATAGCATGTAGTATAATATTGTCCTGAAGTGACTAATTAGCAAACATCTATTAATGACTTGAATGAGTACATACACACTAGCTATGATCATGTGAGAAAATGTCCATGATGAAAGCTTGTAAGAATTTTGAAGGAGATATTGATTATACTTTAGGCATAGAAATTGATAAGTAGAAAGTTATTAAGCAATTTTGGTTTGTTTGCATTGCTATTAAATACTAAGTTTCTAATAAAACATCTGATTTCTTTCTTTTTCTATCTAATATGATCTTAGGAGTGTTGAGAGAAGCATAGTATCCAGAATGAGGGAGGTAATAGTCCTCTGTTCCCTACTCATGTCAGATCACACCTATGGTATTGTGTTCAGTACTAGATGCCACATTTTAAGAAGTACATTGACAAGCTGGGTATTATTCAGAGGATGACCATGATGGTGGGCAGATCAGAGCCCATGATATGCTAAAGACCAGTTGACGGACATGGGAATATTTATTCTGGATAAAACTTAGTACAGGGATAAGGAAGGGCCAGGAGGCAAGGAAAAGTCCTAATTGTCTTTGAGTACTTCAAAGGTTATTGTATGGAAGAAGAGGAATTGTGTTCTTTTTTCCAACAAGTATAACTAAGAACCAAGGGTAGAAATTTCAAAGAACCAGGTTTAGGTTCTGTGTTTAAAAATATAAATTCTTAAGAATTAAATCTATTCAAAATTGGAACAATTCGTCTTGGAGAGGTAGTGGGCTCCCCTGTCACTGAAGTTCTTTGAGCTGAGGCTGGGTGACCACTTGTCAAGCAGGTTGTAAAGAGAATCCCTCTTCTGCTATAGGTTTTGTCAAAATTGCTCCCAGAGTCTCTTTCAAGTCTGAGTCTGTGATTCTGCAATTCCGTTGATACTATTGACTGACAGAAATCATTTTGTTCACATCCCTCCTATAACAACAACGAAAGAAGTCTTCATGGTCATACATATTTTTCCCCCAAATCAATACAGTCTTTCAACCATGACTGCTCTCCCTTAGATGAGAACTAAGGTTTTATCATCTGGACAGTTGGATGCTGTGTTTATAGAAATAGAATAGGAAATAAATAAAAATAAATAGAAAAGGAAATAAACCTAAGAACAATTATTCACATTTATATAACACTTGAAGAATCACTTTTTCCTCATAAAGCCTATGGAGTAATGCAAAAATTACCTCCAGTTTACTGAGAAATAAACTGAGACCTGAGAAACTTATTGTCATGCAGTTAATAAGCCTAATGACCACCCACCCTGAAATTTTTGAGTACATTTTATTTCTTACTTTAGAGCAGAGGTTCTTAACCTTTGTTGTGTCCTGGACCCCTTTGAAGCCTGTGAACCCTTTAAAAGAACTGCTAGGATTGGTCGAAAATAAAAATTATAATATTCCCTCAATGGCCAATGATACTTCCAGTCTCGATTAAAACAGAAAAGGAGTTGCTGTTGTCACAATATATGCTTTTAATGTCTCCCTAATCCTATTGTTGGGGTGGGATGGGATTCCTTTTTTTTTTTGGCCAAGAATTAAAATTTGTTCCCTAAACTTCATTGGTATTTACATAGAATAAATGCTGTTGTAAGATTTTATCAGAGATCATTTATTATTATAAACGTTTACATAATTACTTTTTAGATGTATATGTTCTTGATTTCCATAATTTCCATTTTGTAAGCCAGCCCTTAACAGTTCAGACTCATCACCCAGGGTACAAATGGTTTCCCTGGCAACCTTTGCAAAAGCAAGTGCTTGTAACTCCTTTCTGTGTTTGTCAAAATGCAAAGAGGCTTATTAAAAAATTTAAATACCTTTTTCCAAATAACAAATTATTTCATATCTTGTCTTGGGGGTCAGAAGAAAATGAAATTTGTTCTCGCAATTTGTTACTGCGGTTTCCGATTTAAAAATATTGGGGAAATGAGGGGCGGGGTTAAGGTTATGAGTTTTGCTTTCTTGAAAAGTTTCATCCATACAGCAGCATCACCTGGCAGCTGGCAAAGAACTGATGCTACTGTAGTGTCCAAGCTGTGCTAGGATGGATGTCTAGTTGTCAGTACAAAGAATGGAAAAAGGCCAACTGTGGTCAAGCATTGTAGAGTGCTGAAAAACACCTAGGCAGATGGGTGTAGTGTGGGCAGCCAGCCTTGTTAGCAGTGGCAGGCTTTCCAAGCATCAGCCACATCTGCAAACATTTTGCAGATGTGGCTAGACAAAGGCTAGACTTTGAAGGTGGGAAAAAGTGGCTGCGCTACTCGCTAAATACAAGGTGATTTAATATTTATATTGGTAATAGGCCTCCCTGTAATGGTGAGAGCACTAGACCCTGGGAGTAAAGTGGTGTGGATTCTCATCCCTGCTCCACCATTGACTGTGGAGCTGCAGGAAAATCATTTCACTTTCCTGAAGCTCAGTTTCTTTCTATAAAATGGATGATTAAGATCTCTACCCCTTCCAGTATTCCTAGCACTCTGTAATTTTCTTTCAAATTAAGTGCGGTTCACATTTCTGTTAGTCTTCTATAGCATTTGATGTTTCTCTCCTTTGGGCAGGACTGACCTGCCTGTCCACAGTTACTTAGATATTCCTGGCTACAAATGATCTAGTTTCCCCCAAAGAGTCTTGACAAACACAGATATGAAGGGCATGATGATGATGATGATGGTGGTGGTGGTGGTGGTGATGGTGGTCGTTGTGGTGATGATGACGATGGTGGTGGTGGTAATGGTGGTGGTGGTGGTGATGATGGTGGTGATGATGATGGTGGTGATAATGGTGGTGGTGGTGATGATGGTGGTGATGATGAGGATGGTGGTGATGATGAGGATGGTGGTGATGCTGATGATGCTGGTGGTGATGATGATGGTGGTGGTGGTGATGATGATGGTGCTAGTGATGATGAGGATGGTGGTGATGCTGATGATAGTGGTGGTGATGATGATGATGATGGTGGTGGTGGTGGTGATGATGGTAGTGATGATAACAAGTAACATTTATATAATGCTTGAGGGTTTGCAAAGAGCTTTTCAAATAATTTTTCATCTGATCCTCACAACAGCTGTGGGAGGTAGATGCAGTTATTACCCCCCATTCTACAGAGGAGGAAAGTGAGGAAAGGCAGAGGCTGGGCGACTTGCCCAGCATCACACAGCTAATCAGTATCTCAGGCTGTATTTAAACTCTCGGGTCTTCCTGCGTCCAGCTCCAGTGGCCTGTCAACCACGCCACCTAACTGGTGGTGGAAAGAAGGGGAGTATTAATCCTGCCACCTTTTTTAGGAACCATCCCAGAACTTTAAGTGAGTTCAGATACCCCAGGAATGATATTTTCAGTCTCCCAGCCTTTTAATAAGTATGCTGATAGTAGTATGACCTAATAAGGTAGACAGACAAATGAAGAGGAACCATTACCTCCCAAGACGACGCATTCCACCTTTGAATGGGTCTGCCAGGAGGTTTTTCTTAACTTGAGTCTAAATCTGCCTCTTTACAACTTCACCCCATTGTTTCTAGTGGTGTTTATTATGTCTGATACCTAGGGCTTCCACGTAGCAACCTTCCAGATACTTGCAGGCAGCCAGCTGTCATGCCACCTGTGAATTTTTCCTTTCTTCAGACTAAGTCGTCTCACTTCCTTCACCCAAACTTCATGACACGATCTCGAAGCCCTTCGTCATCCCAGTCACTCTGTGGATACTGAAATTTATCTGGTCCATAAAACTAATCGCCAGGCCAGAATGCAGTGGTCTATCGCTGCCCTAAACCCTGGGTATTATGCCTCCAGTAAAACTGCCTTAGATCACGTTGTCCTTTCTGGCTTCCATTCTTGAGCAGATATTTCAGACTGAACTTAAACACAATATGTATTATTGGATCTATGCAGTCACTTGTGGATTTGTCTCTCTTACTATTATACCAGCCCTTCAGTGCGTCAGAGGATCCTGTTGCAACCTTCTACGGGAAGTACCTTGAACTGCCTCCTCCCCACTGGTGTTTCTTTTCTTTTATTGTTTTTGACAGGTTGGGTAATCACTTATGGGCCACCGTTGGTCAGCTTGTATGTACTATGTCATATTGTGTATTGCTTGGAATAAATGGGCATTTAGGTGCTGTTAAATTTTTATTGCTCACCAGCCTAACAGAAATCTCCTGCTTAGAGAAAATCTTAAGATAATTTCAGATTTGGTCACAAAAAAAGCCAAAGGTACCAGCCAGAGAAACACATACCTTTTTTAAAAAAAGAATTTCACCAGAACATTATCCATTTAAAGAACCTACCTCCTCGGAACTTTCTTGTGTTTATTTTCTGGATGAAGAAACCCATTTCCCTGAGCTTCAAGAAGCAGCTCTCCATGCTTTTAATGTATTTGCTACAAGCCACTGAATTGATACAGAAATTTAATTTAACAAATCTTGATAAACTAATGCCAAGCAGTTGTCTTGCTGCCCAGCAAATGCATTGTAATAGGAGGAGGTAAGAAGGAAGGGCTAATCGCCTGATGAGCTCCTGTGCAAAGTGTTCATACCGCCATGTGTCTCCAATACGCTTGTAGACACCAGTGTTTGATGATAATGAAATACATTAAGGGATAGTTTCTGAGATCTTGAGCCAGGAAATGTTAGTTTGTTTTGAAAATGGCAAAAACTGTAGCTGCCTCTAGTCTAATGATCTTACTCTCCTCCTCCACCCCTAGTCCATCAAGTTCTATTCCTCTACATAGTCTGCCCTGAATATCAGTGGACTAGTTGCTAAACAGCTGATTTACTCTCTCTCTCGTTGACATTATTTTGCAGTTCCATGGGCTTTCCTCTCCACAATCTCCTTTCCCTTCCACTCCTACCACGCGGCGGACCTTACACAGAACATTGTCAGATGAAAGTATTTACAGCGGTCAAAGAGAGCACTACTTCACCTCGAGGACCTCGATTCTGGACCAAGCCTTGCCCAATGATGTTCTCTTCAGCAGCACATACCCCTCCCTCCCAAAGTCCCTCCCTTTGCGGAGGCCATCGTACACATTAGGAATGAAGTCATTACATGGTGAGTGGGTTTTCCAGCTGTTGTGGTTCTCTTATGATGATGGCCAGTGTAGCCACAGATGGCCTGATTTCTAACTGAAACATCGTTTAGAAAATGAAGAAACAGCAACTACAGAAAACACCTTTCCCTCCCCTGATGCAATGATGTGACTTCATTCATACTCTGTACTGGTCCTTGCTTTGCATGTTGCTGGCTAAACTATGCATCGTCTCTAGTAGGAAGAGCTAATGCAGTGTCCAGCAGGGGCGTTGGGGAGAGAGAAGGGATTCTTCTCAAGCTCCTATCTCTCTGCATCTCTTCTAGAGAATTCTAACCAGAGTAATAATGTCACTGATGATGTTGACCATCATTTGAATGGTTCAGAGCAGTCTTATGGTTACAATGTACACCTCTCTAAGTGTGTCCTTGACTTTTCTTCTAGTTTACATTATATTTGCTATAATTGGCTGGATTCGCGTATCATTTGGTACCATACTATGGGAGCATGGGGTACAAGGAGCACTTCCCTTTCATTTGCCAGTAGGACTCCTTGCTCTTCTCCCCTACCCAGATTTCAATTTAGGGTATTTTCTTTTTCTCACAGAGGGCTGTATATGATGGACCATCAGCATAAACCACTGTCTATTTGACAATTCAGGAAACATTTATAAAGTCCTTACTATAAGTTCAGTAGATTGTGTTAGGTCTGTAAAGGTGATTTGAAATTCCCTGCAGTGCCCTGGATTAGTTAACACTGACCCATTTACCTAATTCCCTTCTTCCCTTTATTCTTCCATGTGAATGCAACCAGATTTTTTTTTATGTCTTTTTGAACTGCTATACTTTCTCATTCTCCCAGATAGATCTTTGCTTCTATGTTTCTCTTCTACTTTTGGGCAGTATTGTATCCTACTCTGATCCCTGCTGGGTCCTCCTTCTTTATTTACATCCTTCTCCAGATTTATGGACTTTGCCCCATTACTTCTGTCCTGTTCTTTGCTTAACAGGGCAAGGCCCCATTTTTCTGCAAGAAACTTGTTTTTCAGTAGATAAAGCATTCCTAAACTCTTCTGCTATGCTTTCTTCATATTTAGACCATTCCTGTTATCATGGTAGCTTTTCCAGTTTAATACTTGTCCTTGGATACTTCTCTCATCTCTATATACCTTTGCAGCTACCTGCCTTGTCAGTAATCCCATCATCATGAATTAAAGGATTTATTAATGTTTATTGTAAGACATAGGGAGACAACAGACATGGCGCTCTTTCAGGGGAACTTAAAAATTAGTTGCCACATAAACCTTATGCCCCTCTTGTGTATCCACCATTGTAATCTCTCCCATATAATTGGTTCCCTTCATTCACACTTTACCATCTCCTTTGGGAAATGCTCTCCAACTTATTCACTCCTCTTAACTTTACCTTCTAGAGAACAGTCTTGCAGAGATTGTCTGCTGCAGGTGGGATCAGAAGACCTTAGTTTGAATTCTGGCTCTGTCGTAGCTAGCCGTGTGAGCAAGGAAAAGTCCTTTAGATTCTCAGGATCCTCTTCTGTAAAATGGAAATAGTAATACTTAGACTCCTTCTCTCTGTGGGAGAGAATGTGAGGAAGGTGCTTTATAAGCCTTTTAGAACCATAGAATTGTGAGCTCCTGTTATTGTCTTCTTCCTCCTTTTCTTCCATCCTCTTCCTCTTGGGGAGGAAAAAGTGTCTATTTCCTGTTTCTTTAGAACGTGAATTCCCGAAGGGGAGAAATGATTTATTCGATGTGGGCTATATCACACCTCACACATAGTTCATACTTAATAAATATTAAATCAGTCGGCTTCACAGTAACTTCAGAGTAATAGGCAGGCACAGCAAATCCAGCAGCATTCACACGCTGAGCTATTTCCTCATGATCAGTGTCAAACAGAGAGAGCCTGATGGTAAAACCGCAGGGGCTGAATCAAGTCTGCACGGCCCTGCGTCGTTTCTTAAGAGACAAAATGCCCAGAGTCTTTCTGGCTGCACGTGATTTTTTTTTTCCTCTTCAGGCTGCTAACATTGGGGATTGTGCTGATGTTTGATCATCACTTTGAAGGACTGTTCAAATGGAGAGGTTAATGAGCCAAGTCTGGCTCCTGTGCCTTCTCCAGGCCAAAGGGGAAAGGCCGTGCTGTCCTGGTTCCTTCAGCTCCCCTCTGCTTTTGAGTTTTTTCTGAGTGGCATCCGGTAGCATGGTTGGTTATTTTAACTCAATTCAGCCAACATCTGTGAAGCATCTGTTGTGTACAAGGCACACAGTGAGCCTACAAAAACTAAATAGGCCTTACCCTCCAAGAGCCTGCATGCCACCAGGGTCAAAGTGCTTGCCCTCTTTTGGGACGTAGACCCCTGTGGCAGTCTGGGGACCCCTTCTCAGAAAAATGTTTTTAAATAAAATAAAATACATAAATTTATAAAAGAAAGAAGTTTTATTGAATACCTTAAAAATATTTTAAACAAGTTCTAAATATTAAAAATAAATACTTCAAAAGCATATTTAAGAATCAAAATATTAAAAAAAGTTCACCTCAAGTTAAGAACCCTTGTCCTAGGGGGATACAGCATGTACACAAGTAAATATATTCAGAGTAATGAAAAATAATTTCAAGACAGAAAAGGGTGCTAGGAATTGGGTGTGGGAGGTGGAGAAGGGATCAGAAAAGGCTTTATTTATTCAGGAGGTGGCACCTATACAGCGCATGTACCCAAATCAAGTTAGAACTTGACCAGTTCTAATTACATAGCCCAAAGCCTTGTTGGCTATGAATATCACTAAAATACTATTTTGGGGGGAGTGAAGGAGGGGTATGTGTGGAGAGGGTAGCATTTATTTCCTTTTCAGGAGCATCTGAAATTGGGACCCTGGAGGTAATTTTGAGTGGTGCACAAAAATGTCTGTTCTACCTACTTGCCCTTGGTGAGAGCCAGTTTAAATAGAACTGAGTATTTAATATCTCCCAGTATTTGTTGATTTCTGTTTACTCGTAATTCTGCTAATTTTAAGCACATTAATAACTAGCAGCTGCACTTCAAAGCAGTTCTTTGGGTACTTTGAAAAGGAAAACAACTGCTAAATATATTGTGTTATACCAGCTTATCTTAACTGACAAAACATTTTAACTCCTTGCAAACAGGTATTTCTAGAGATGCTCATAGATTTGCACTGACCATTTTTCCTGCCTTTTGTTTTACTTGTGTGATCACATTCTGTAGACTAATGTCCCAGAACTGCTTATCCTGCCCTTGCATCTGCCCTGTTTCAGGAACTCACATTTCAAGAGCCACAATTTCAAATGACCCTTACTGGCCCTCTTTTCCAGTTTTCTCCATCTGTATAATTTGGTGCTGGCTGTCATGCCCTGAAATGCAGCAAAGTGGCTAATTTCATACCCTCAAATATGGAAATTGAAATCCTTCTTCAAAACCCTCCCCGGAAACGTAGCAGTGGAAATGTGTTCATTTGAAGCTTCATTTGGCTTCTTTCACTGGCTTTGACAATGGTCGAGTATTTATAAAATGACATCGTGTCGCTTTGGATTCTTTGCGTATGGCTTCAGATTCAACCCAAGGATGGTTCAGAGTTATTTACTCAACCTTCGAAAGTAAAAATAAAGGCCGGTGGCCTGTAAGTCATGGTCAGTTCTCTTCCATGTGCATATGAACAGTTTTAAAACCTAGCTATTCCCTTTTTATGATTAGTCCTCTTTTGTTTTCTTCCCCTATTAAAGGAAAATCAGTAAAGGAAAATGTCCTCTGACTCTCCCCACCTCCAGTTCCTCCTCGCACTGACTTTTGAACATCTTCTCCTGCACAGAGCGTTGCTGGTCTATTAACAGTGTTAGGAGCAAAAAGAATGGGTCTTTGGATCTTGAGCTGGGTTGTAGATCACAATAGGACAGAATTTCTTCTGTTGTTTAATGAATAGAGATTTCGTTCTCATCACTTGGCCACCAATTCAGGATCAGTGCTGGTGCATAAGCAACACCAATCTACAAAATACAAATACAAATTACAATCTACAAAATACAAATTTGTTTGTTAAATTTTACAAAATGGAGGGTGCTTTAAAATTATGATCCGTCTGGCTGATAGGCCAGAAGTCTAGTATGCGTACGGTTCATTTGTTGAGAGACCTAATCATTTGGAAGGCATCTGAGGATGAAAGTAAGAAGAGCAGAACACAGGGAAAATGCGAGAGTTCTTACATCGATAAGTTTGTCACAAACTCTTTACTCTGTCATCACCGTTAGAACCGTCACATTCAAACTCTTAGCCTCACATTTCCTGATATATTAAAAGGAGAGATAGAGATGTCACTAAAGAGCATCTGGCAGCAAGGTGGTGTGGTGGATGGGGCACTGGACATGGAGTCAGGAAGACCTGAGTTCAGATCGTGCCTCAGACACTTACTTGATGTGTGACCCTGAGCAAGTCACTTAACCTCTGCCTCAGTTTCCTCATCTGTAAAATGAGGATAATAATATCACCTACCTTCCAGGGTTACTATGAGGATCAAATGAGATAATATGTATAAAGTGCTTTGCGAACCTTAAAGTGGTATATAAGTGCAGGTTGTGTACTTTACCAATCCCTGTCTTTTTTTTTTGTTTCTATGAGATATTTATGAAAACAATCAACATATGTATCTGAAAGTATGAAAAGATCTTTCACAAATTATATTCTGTTGTAGGCCATACAGAGGCAGCTTAGGTGGTGCAGCAGATAGAGTGCATGCAGGGCTTGGAGGCAGGAACATATTGCTGAGTTAAAATCTGGCCTCAGATACTTACTAGCTATGTGACCCTGGGCAAGTCACTTAACCCCTTTGCTTCAGTTTTCTCATCTGTCATGAATGAGAGAAGGAAATGGCAAATCACTCCAGTATCTTTGCCAAGAAAACCCCAAATAGGGTCACAAAGAGTCAGATGTGACTGAAAAAAGTGACTGAACAACCAAAGTAGGCTATGTTGTCACAGTCATACAATTGATTGTGCATATTGGTTTTTGATGATAGAAAAAGTATTTGATTCAGTAGGTCCGGATCACTTTGGGGAGAAAATTCTGCAGTGCTTTTGATGACCCCCAGCTTCCCTCTCCAACAGAGATCTATCTTTTTGAGATTAATATTCCTCTAGTGATTGCGTATGGCTCTGAACCATGCTGCATCACCCAAGGAGTAGTGCACGTGGCGGGCGTGAGTATTCTGGGACGTACACACGTTATTGTCATCAAAGACTTGTGCCAGAGAAGAGACAGGAAAAAATATCGTTAGACAGATGTATTACTGAAGAAAGAGGTATGTCAGCCCTGTAACAAAGGGAAGAGGATCCCACAGGTGCTCCATTGGATGTCCATACAACATCAAGAAATTTAATGGAAGAATTCCAGGAGTTGAGTTACTCTCCTCTGAAGGATTTACAAGGGAACATAGACAGTTGTACAAGATAAAAAATGGTGGGTAGGTTGCAATCTCTGTAAAAACTTGATGAAGACAGGGACTTACCTCATCCTCCTCACTTCACTGCCTACCTTGTAGGGAGTACTGATGTTCTGAGCACACATTCATCCAAATAAATATTTTTCTCATCAGAAGGTTCTGGCCAGTTGGTAGCTCCTAAAACACTACTAGAGTCCCCTGCTGCCTACAGCAAACCAGGATGATGTGGGCTGACCGGCCACTAAATAGACATAATTAGGTTCTTAGTTGTCTTTGTCCCCAGCAGTTAATATGGCTGTAGCTTTGGTGTCCTCCTTTATGAGTCAGATCTGGAGCAGTATAAATAAAGAGATTCAAGAACTTCTAGGTTTTGGGTAGCAATGCAATTGTCACATTCATTCAGCAAAATTTTAATTAAAATGTTCTTAGTAATATTCTCCTTTTTATATCTCATCATTTCCAGTTATACCCCTTATCTCTTCCTTTTTCCCTTCTCTCCAATACAGCCCTTCCTGGTGATCAATAAGTACAATTGAAAATTAATCAAAAGTCAACAGATTGACTCTTTTAGGAAAAACAGACTTCATTCCACACCAATAGCCCGTCATTCCCATGCCCGTGCTTCATTATCCAAGCAAATACTTTAAATAAACACTGCAGAGGACTGTGGAGGATGCCAAATGGACATACAACATGGTCTCTGTCTTCATAAAGTTTTGCAGTGTAGGAGGGAAATAAGATAACATAGATAGCTATAATATACAATTTTAAATGATAAGTATTACAGTTATACAACAAAATATTACGTGCAGTCCGAAAAGGAAGGTTATCACCAATAGGAACATTTAAGAGAAGAGGTGGCACATGAGTTGCTTTTTCAAAGATGTCTGAGGGTTCAGTAAGTTGGGGTGGGAAAGTCGGATGGAATAAGGAGGAGGACATTCCAGACAGAGTGAATAGATGGAGAAAAGGCACTCACATAGGCAGCTGCGGTGCTTGATTAGAAGGCAAGGTAGTTAGCTTTTAAGCGTAGTATTGGGGAGGGGAGTAATATTAGTGG
This sequence comes from Phalanger gymnotis, assembly GCA_028646595.1. Lineage (NCBI taxonomy): Eukaryota > Metazoa > Chordata > Mammalia > Diprotodontia > Phalangeridae > Phalanger > Phalanger gymnotis. The sequence goes on along the minus strand of CM053624.1, from coordinate 164,325,439 downwards.
CTGGAAAGGTGGAGTGAAAGGCACTGATTGCAAAGGAATCCAGACTTTGTTTTGGTAGGTAGTAAGAAACCATTGAAGATGCTTTAGCATCATGATGACATGACTGGTTCTAGTCAATAGGATTATTCTGGCTGCACTGTCAAAGATGGGTTTGTGGGGATTGTAGAACCTTAGAGTTGGAAGAATTCTGAGAAGTCATCCAGTTCTACTTGCAGAAGGCAAATCCGTTACCTGCTTGATACTCAGAATCCTCCTCTCCAAAGTATAAAGGCAAATACCAGCAAGAGGACCCTGGAGTTGAACAAATCTAAGATCACAGTGTTTTCTCCTCATCGCAGAGGAGCCCTGAGGAGGCCAAGCCAGAGTGAACCTTTGCTCCTTTGGAGCATATCAGAATAAGTTCCCCCTGGCTTGATGCTAGGGAACATCAGCCCAGGAATCAGTGATTGCATGAGATCCGTCAGGATTCCCTGATAGAAATGAGTTCTTCTCCAGGATTTTAAGAAACCTGAAACTGTCCCAGCCAAAGGGTTTGGGCAATAGATTACCACAGTCCTCCAGTTTTATATAATATGCCTTGGCTTAAAGTAACTTTTCCACAGCTTATGCCACAGTCAAAAAAAAATGCGGTCACAATTTGGAGCATTTTCTTTGGCCCTCAGTCTGTTGAACAGACCATCTGCAGGAGAATTTAAAGGGAAACTTGGATGAAAACTGCACAGAGTGAAGGCATAGAGAAGTTGCAATATGTACTTGTGGAAGGAATGTCTACCCATCCCCTTAATCTTAAAAGTACCAAATCATATTTCCTTGTAAAAGAAAATGCCTGAATGTGAATAAGCAAAGAATTAGTTCTTATTCCCAGGTTAACAGTGAGCTGTTTTTCTTCTGATTGAAGGTAGTGAACATGAATATTTCGTTATTTTCTTATGAATGTCACTTCTTCCTTCTATTTCCTTGCAGGAGAGTTTTCAGCTTCAGACAGCTCCCTCACCGATATCCAGGAGCCAAGAAGGCAGCCCATGCCTGACCCGGGTCTCATGCCCCTGCCAGATTCTGCTTCTGACCTGGATTGGTCAAACCTGGTAGATGCTGCCAAAGCTTTTGAGGGTGAGGGGACTGAACCCCTATGCTGGAAGGAATTTGTATTCCCTTAAGCATTGTGCTGAAATAGACATCACAAAAACATAATGATGTTTGAACTCAGGGTCAACTGGATTGTTGAAAGCTAATTCTCAGTGACATAACAAGAACATACACATTTTCTGGACATACTCCAATATAATGAATTGCTTTTCATGAATGTAAATCTATGACAAGGATGTCTTGCTGAGTCTCCCATCTGTCATGCTAAGAAAGCAGGGGTGTGGCAGAATCCCAGTGGTCATTTAGTTGCAAAGTATATAATCCGAAGATGAACACTCACCACGTTATGAAGACATTTCCACAACATCTTCCAGGATAGTAGAGGAACTCTGTCTTCACTAGCCTCCAGTAGTCTGTGGCCTCCTATGTCCTCCCTCCTATATGCATAGTCATGTGGATGCTTTATGTCTTCCTCTTGCCCATTTTAATATTGACCAGGTGACCAGTCCACTGGTCAATTGACTAATCCCCACTCCCTTTTTTAATGTTTGCTGAGCTAAAGCAAACCCCAGATTGTTGGTCCTTCTTCTTTACACATGTCTTTGTTAGATGGTTTTGATTTCTCTTGTTGGCTCAGATTTTAAATGTGAATGTTTTTAGTTGAGGAAGGATCAATTTTTAATTGCCATTTGACCAAGACCACTTATGGAGTAGTATCAATAAGTAGACAGGAACCCCTAATGTCTAATTAACTCTAGTTTCACTGACTCCAGCTGTTCTGAAAGTATTGCTCACGTGCCCTTCTTCAGGCTATATGCCCTTTCTCCCCCTCAGGAATTGACCGCTTAGGGAAGCTTGAACTAATGCTAAGAACTTCTTGTTGCCATGTGCTCTAGTTCATTAGGCAGAATAAGAGGAGCCTTTAATGTTTTACGGATGACAAAGCTGTCCCCATTTTATTATAAAACACAATAAATAATATTTTTGCCACTTCTGGACACAGATTCAATGAAGATTCTTACTTGTAATACAGTAGTGACATGACAGCCTAGGCCCCATGTCCCATGCCTTTTATTTATTTCATATGTTGTATTTTTCCCCCGAAGAGCATTTTTTGGATCTTTAGTGAGTATAGGAGCCTGACCAATTTAGTTTCCAAAGGGCAAGAATGAGTGTCTTCTGATTTCCTTTCCAGTCCAGCGAGCCTCCTTCTTTGCTGCTAGTGATGAAAACCACCGACCCCTGAGTGCTGCATCCAACAGCGACCATCTAGAGGACCAAGCCATGGCCCAGATGAAGTCTTACGGAAGGTTGGGCTCCATGGGGCATGTGTTTTACTTTATGTACTCTTTTATTCCTTCTTGCAGTTAGGCAATGTGAAAGGGTGGGGACATACATGACACCTTGAATATTACACCATTATTGGAGTTTGAGATTATTCTACATAAATTTTCTCTATAATATAACTAGGATTGTTGAGATATAAAACTCTTTGTCCCCACACTTAAATGGCATCACACTGCTATACTTTTGAATTATCATCTTTGCTTTTTAGAACCATTTTTCCGCCCACTTCACTATCAGGCCGTCACTTCTTGGTGATGCCAGTGTGCCTGTCTCTAGCCCTGACTCCCTTCCTCCAATTGCCCCTCTGATTTGCTATTTCCAATCTGCCATAAACTAGGAAACCAAATGTTCGTGTTTATTACAGTTGTGTCTAATAGGAAAGAAGGTGGTTTTTACATCGGCTCAGGAGGGGCTCCTCTTTAAGTAAAGCGCACAAGCTCTCATGCAAGGACTTTATGCTTTTGGGAAGTCTTTTCTGACTGTTTCCTGGCTTTTGGCCAGGGTCTGAGGATTTAAGGCCCTTCCCCTAAAAGAGAAGTCCATCAGTCAGTCACATAACACAAGTGTCACAAGTGCGATGTTAGGGGGTAAGTGTTTGTCACTAGTCCAGCTTGTACCTGGATAAGAGTTCCGTCTACAATATGCTCAACAAACGGTCATTTAGCCTTTTCCTGAACACTCTTATTGGGTGAGAACCGAGCCTCCTGTCGTACTTGAGAGAAGCCCTAGTTGTTAGGAAGTTTTTCCTTTGTATCAAGCCCGAGTCTGTTTCCTGACCTTCTGAATTTTACTCCTAACTCTGCCCCACAGGCTAAGCACAGCAAATGTGATCACCCATTCTGTTCTTTCAATTATTCAAAGACAGGGAGCATATTAGGTATCTCTTCACATCAAATATTTTTTCACCGCCCGAGAAAAACCAAACTTACCCCGCATCCTCTCCCTGCATGTTCTTATGTTCTTATCTCTATGATCTTAAGAGAAATTGGACTAATTTAAAAAAAAAGGTATAACACAGCATCATTGGAACAGCTCAGCCTTGAGCAAAACTCAACAGTTTGAGACTTCAGGAGAGCTTAGGGTGGGAGGGAGGACAAAGAAACGTCTAGAGGAAATCGTACATGTCATCTTTATTTGGGAAAAGGTGTGTGAGGGAATGTTAGGAGTGCTCTATTTAGGATGGAAAATAACTTGTGGTTGTCATGCTGTGCTCTCTTGTGTTCATTAGACAAGCAAACTGAAGCCTTGGTACTTAATTGCCATTCTCCTTCTCCGTTACAGACCAGTTCAGTAGCAGTTTAGAAAATACCGCATGATGCCATTTTAGTCAGCCTTGGGCCATTAATTGCAATCGGTGCAAAATCATATTCATTTGCTGCTTGTGGTAAACAGGCAAGATTTTTAGCTAAGTTTTTACAGAGGACAGTGGCAGAGGGCCCAGTTTTCCTGGCCCCATGTGAGCTGTTATTTTTATTTTTATTCCTTTAATTTGGCAAGCTTGTTACATACCTTATTACTCTGGGATTTGCTTTATGGTGCCGTGGATGAACTAGAAGCAGGGATCTGTGTTGTCTTCTCTAGGACAGGAATCCTAGCTTGCATTTTGACGTTAGTCTCCTTCTCTCCGAAAAGGCAAATGGGTTAGACATCTTCTCCCTCATGGATGGTCTGAGGCTTGCAGAGGCTACATGACCAAAGGTCACATGAGAAATTTATAGAAAGAGTAGGCATCCTAAAAAACTACCGTCTAGAAAAGAGATGAAGTGTGTTCTTCTTGGTTTTGCCAAGCAGAAATGAAGAACACTAGGTGGACATTGTTGTAAAGACTTCAGCTGTGTTAAAATTGGACTTGCCACTTGTGTAACACATAGGCTGGTTTTTAAGATACTTTAGAAAGTTTTGACTGGTTTTTAGGGTATGATTAGATAATTGGCTACAGAAAGTGATTTTCTAAGAATCATCATCTGGATAGCCTCTCCCCATTGGCTTAAGACTAGCCTATATCCAAACCATCTCTCACAGGTGGATAGGTGGCTGTTCTGTCTTGAAAAAGCACTGAAAGATTCTATAGTTTCCTAAGAAATTGTTTCACTGTTTAGTTATCATTGTCAGAAAGTTCATCTTTTATGTGTTGCCTCCCCTTTATATTACCAAAGAATATGTTTTTGCTTATTTCCCTTCGTTCTTTGAAAACAAAGATATGATGTCCTCAGCAAAGGCTGTTATTGGCTATAGCTAAAACATGTATAGCTTTTGCTACTGAAGTAGTCTTTCTGAAAAAAATGTATATTACATGGACCATACTGAGCAATTTCACATCATGAAAACCCATTTACAAAGGCAGTCTCACATTGTGAGATGTAAAATGGATAATTTTGATACCAGTGTAGCCAGGGTCAGAAGGAAAGGAGAAAATTGGGGGAAAAATTTATAGACAGTTTCTCAGATAAAGGTCTCATATCTCAAATATATGGAGAACTTTGTCAAATTTAGAAGACTGTGAGTCACTTCCTAATTGATAAAAGGTCAAAGAGTATAAACAGAAAGTTTTTGGATAAAGAAATCAAAGTTATATATAGTCATATAAAAATGTTCTAAATCATTATTGATTAGAAAAATTAAATTTAAACACTTTTGAGATATCTTACGCCTATCAGATTGGCTAAAATGGCAGAAGGGGGAAAATGACAAATATTGGAGGGGATTTGGAAAAATTGGGACGTTAACATACTCTTGGTAGAACTGTGAACCAATCCATTCATTTTGGAGAACAAACTAGAATTATGCCCAAAGAGTTAGAAAATTGTGTATATCCTTTGACCCAGCAATACCACTATTAAGGCTGTTTCCCAAGGCAGTCAGGTAAAAAGGAAAAGAACTTATATGTTTGTTCTGAAGTATTTTGAGCAGCTCTTTTTGTGGGAGATAAGAACTGGAAATTGAGGGGATGCCCATCAGTTGGGGAATGGCTAAAAAAGTTGTAGCATGTGATTGTGATGAAATACGATTGTGCTGCAAGAAAAGATGAGTGAGATGATTTTAGAAAAACATGGACAGACTTGCATGAAATAATGAAGAGTGAAACGAACAGAACGAAGAGAATGTTGTATACAGTAACAACAATATTCTTCGAAGAGTAACTGTGAATAACCAAGCTATTCTGAGTATGATAAATATTCAGGTCAACTACAGAGGGCCTATGAAGGAAGAGGCTCACCACCTCCAGAGAACTGATAAGTAGAAGTGTGCATAGTATGGTTTTACATAGATGGGTATAGATATAGATATGTCTGTGTCAAAGGGTGGGGAGGGAGGAATACAATTTGTAACTTAGAATGTAACACAAAGGAAAAAAAAAAGACACACAGAGTCTCTAAGATTCTTGCTAATAGGGATCCTGGTCCCTTTTTTCTCCTTTTCCCAGCAGTAAAGATTCCTCTCCTACACTGGCTTCTAAAGTGGACCAATTGGAAGGTATGCTGAAGATGCTTCAAGAAGATTTGAAGAAGGTAAACACTTATTCTAAAAGCAAATATCCCAATCCATATCTGGTGCCACGGCCAAAGTTAGCATTGTCGAAGTACTGTCTTACTGTACGAGGTCACTTTTCCACCCATTTTAGTTGTATGTTGAAAGTGTAGCCTCATGCTCCCAAGCTTAGATATCATGGGGCAGGTTTAGATGAATACTCAGTGCAGGGCAGCTGCCAACTGGTTATTTATTCTAGTCCCCATCACCTGAGATAGAACCAGAACAAATATTTAGTGCAATTCACAAAAAGTGTTTGGTTTTTTTCATAAGATTTTTTGAGTTTCAATCAGGACATGATAGGAGGGCACATATCAACAGTATGGAAAAGAGACTTGTTCTCATACATTGGATTTTTTTTTCCAAGCTGAATTCTCGTGATTGTAGCTCAGAAATAAAGAATATTACCTGGTACCATCAAGGTTGAGAATTCCCTAATTCTGAGCACTCTAGGACATATATCTAAATTTCTAGTGGATATGAAAATAAGGGCCCCAATATGACCCACATCTAGTCTCTTTCTTGGGTATAAGCCTATCCTTTCTACCTCTTGGGTACTTGCCCTCTGAGGATTTTCCCCCATCTTTGTCACCTCTCAGGAAAAAGAAGACAAAGCCCACCTTCAGGCTGAAGTCCAGCATCTTCGGGAAGACAACTTGCGTTTACAGGAGGAGTCCCAGACTGCATCGGACAAGCTGAAAAAATTCACTGAATGGGTCTTCAACACGATTGATATGAGCTAAAGACTGATGAAACCGCAGGTGGGGGAGGGAAGGTGTGGAAAGGGACCAAGAGGGAATGTTTCCTTTCCCCTGAGACTGCTTTAACGCCCCGTAAAATGCTACGGAAAGCATCTTCGGAGCACTTTCCCCACCTTCCTTATGGATAGCCCCTTTTTTTGCGAGTGCACAAACAGAACAATTGAGATCAACAATCAACGTCTGCCTTTTGTAGAAAAACAAAAACAAAAAATAATTAAATAAAAAATTTAAAAAGTAAAATAAAAGTTGAACTGCTAAAATGTGAATGTCTTTATTTTTTTGCACAGTATCTTTCTCTGTAATGTATAAAGAAAAAAAAATGGGGGCTAGACTAGAATGGTCTGATCCATCCGCCTCCTTTACTCTCCATCCGCTCTTTCCTTTCTGCTTCAGGTAATCCAAGCGTTTTCTTGCTCTCCTGGCAAATATGATGATTACTAGAAAGCTAGCACATACTTATTTTGGACTGTTTATTGGGGGTTAGGGCTGGGGCCACAGGAGGGCTATGTTCCTTACCTTTTTTGCTGAAGTGACTAGCCACAGGGAGTCGTATCTCCCTTGAATGCATGAGCCAATGCTGTTTTTCCCTGTGTTGCCCAGAACAACAGGATTGGGCCAGGGAACAGAGGCTAAAGATGGGGCATGTTATTCATGATCTTTCCCACATCCCACGTCACTACGTGACTTGTCACCTGTGGTGTGCTGTGGATACACTTCCACTTGCTTTCCACAGGGCAAATATACTTCTTAGGTGAAATCTTAAGCAATCTCTCCTCATGTAGAATCGACCTCTAATGATCCCCCTGGCTGTAAACATAAAGTTGTTCAAGATTGCCTCACACCATGTCCATTTAATGACCCATCCCAACAATCCCAGACTCTCCATTTTATGTAATCAAAAAGTGATGGTCCCTCTGTGTGGTTTTTCTTTAGTGGGATGTAAAGGAAAAGATTCATGAGACCAAAAGCTCACCCAGTAATGCTGATTAAAAGTACCCAGAGAAGATTGAGGAGTTAGTCTTTGCCAGGGAACAGTTAGGAAAATCTAGTGATAAATTATAAAATGGTAAAGAGTGGTTGCTTGCCTTTAGAATGCACAGTATTTACATGCTTGGACATATATCTAGAATTGACTTTTCCCCAATGTGACATCAAAGCATATCAAAGCATGGGATTTTCCAAATTGAGGCCATCAACATGGTTTCTCTGAAGAAATGATTCATTTGCCATTTAAGTTCAAAAAGTCCCAAATGGTTTGGGTATGATAGGACACCATTAATGGGCCCCGGTGCTCAGCCCCAATACTGCTCTAAACCATGTTCAGCCCTGTGGAGGAAAACAACCTAAGCCTTTTCCTCTGAGCCTTCATAATCATAAAATTTGTGTCATTATCCCTGTAATGGAGCAATTGACCTGTAACAATTGTTCGTGATTTTTATGTCTCTCAAATTTTCTCTCATACAATTTAAAAATAATTTATCCCTCCTCTGACCCCCAGAGAAGCCATATACATTCATATTTTCTCTTCCTCAAATTTTTAGCTAAAATTTCACTCCATATTGTGATTTCCTCTCCTCATGAAATCCTTTTCTAATAATACTTGCATTATGGGAAAAGGAAGCTTACCAAGTTATTTTGTAAAGATTGTGACTCTTTCTCTTTGATTTGTATGAAGGAGGTTTGTACAGTGCCTGATATTATTTGTAAATGGGAAATATTGCTAACATCCAAGCGTTCTGAAGTCTTGCTTATCCTGAGTTTGCTCTTTATTTTGTTTTAAATTTTGTTTTGGGACTTGGGGCAGACTATTTATTAGAGTTTTGCAACAGAATTCTTGTATGAAGCCTCTAAAGGCTACTTGTAAAATTCAGACAATAAAACTGACTTTAAAGGCTCTTCTAAAACCCTTTGGCATTATTTTTCGAGGTTTTCTTATTTTGAAAAAACTACATAAGAATCGGTCTTGCTGCTTCACTTCTTTTTCCAACACATTTCTTTAACATCATATGATACCAACGCTTTATTAATCGTGATTAGATTATGTGTCTAAGAGATTGCATAATGAACCTCCTACGTGTAAGTTAACATTTCTATACCACTTTATTTTTTCAAAGTGCTTTTGTAATAGAGCAATCCTTGATTATTCATATGTGAAATCTTCATAGGAAATTTTAATTCCCTGAGACTTGGCACATTGTTCATCCTCAACATTAGTTGGTCTACGCTCAGAGCATGCAAATTAATATTGCTATTAGCCTGTGTAAAATATAATTAGAAAAGTTAATCTGCTGCAAAACAACAACAAAAACCACAATGCATTTCAAAACTATATAGAATTGATTTTTTTGGATTATTCACATAACCGTTCTCCTCCAGTGATGCAGCTAATTGGGAGCTGACTGTATTTTTATACTTGATTCCTTTCAGCAACCCTAGAAATTCTAGAATCACAGAGGTACACTAGATCACAAGATACCCTATGTAGAATACTGATAACCTATGAAGATTACATAGAAATGAATACTTTCAGATATACAGGGTGTCCCAAAAGTTTTAGTTCAGTTTTAAGCTATTAAAGCCAAGACTTTTGGCATACCCTGTATGCAGCACTGTCATCAATGGCATGCCAACTAAAGTGATATTGTGGAGGAGATGGTCCTGAGGGTGGAATTATTTTTGAATCGAATACATCTAACTTAGGAAGTCTATGAAACTCATGACACTAAGATGGACTATAAAAGGGTCTGGATAGGACTTCAGATATGATTTAGGCCACCCTCTACCCTCAGAAGGGAGGAATATGAGTCCCAGAAAAGTTTTGACTTTCCTGGAGACATACTACTAATAGCTGAGTGAGGAGAACAGCCCAGATCTGCTGTCTTCCTGTAGAGTATTTATTCTATTGCTTCATATGACCTTCCTCATATGGGTATAGTAGATTCAAACACAAAATGGTCAACTTTTAAGACTTAAAAAAATCCAAGATGTATACTCAGGAAAAAATTGTCAAGTGTCATCCTTGACCACAAGCTGAATGAATAGTGATGTGGAGGTGTTAAAAAACAAAGATCTATTGTGTGTTTTTTTCATATATGAATTAGAATACTATAGACCTACTAACTAACCTATATTTAAGAGGATACTTTGTGTTTTCCTCATAGTACATCCTAGGAAATCAGAAGATCAGAGTTTTAGGGTTGGAAGGAACCCCAGGATTCATCTAGTCTAGGTCTCTTATGTATGAGGAAACCGCCAGAAATGCAAAGGCCAGTTTCACATAGTAAGCAGCAGAGTCAGCATTTGAACCCAAGTGTTCTGACTTCAAATCCAGCTGGCTTTCCACCCTTCTACTATCTTTGACTTTGGCCAAATGCTTGTTATTTAGCCAAAACATTTCTCCACATTTAAGAAAGATAGAGAGGAACTTGGAGATCCAGAGAAACGTAACAGTGACGGTTAAAAGGAAATGGTACAAGAGAATTTACTGTCTCCCAAGTATACCTACTGTTCTATTAACAATCATTTGTAAAGTCTGTGGAGATTATTATGACAGCGGTTACCCATTTGTTTTTCACCTCCACAGAGGACTGATCTGGGTGAAATAACACGTATACATGTGGATATACGTGGGCTGCTAGGGAGCCCTGGCGTCGGAAGGGTAAGGGGCACCAGGAAAGGCTTCATAAAGAAGCTAATGCTTGAGCCCAGTCTTGAAAGAAACCAGGGATTCCAAGAGATGTAGGTGAGGAAGGAGCGCATTCAAGGCATGGAGATGGCCGGTTCAAAGACGCTGTTGACCAAAGCATAGAGAATAGCGAGTAAACCTAAAACAATTCCTGCATGTGTGTAAAATGTAGCAAGTGGAAAACTGATGAGGCACCTGATCGAAGGAGTTTATATTAGATTGAGATAAGAGAACCATTGGAATATGTTGAATGAGTAGGGCTGGTAACACGATGGAAAATCACACCAACAACTGTGTGGAGGATAGGAAATTCTGCTGGGGAAGGCAGACCCTATGGTGGATCCTGGGTAGCCAGAGGTCAGTATGAAGGCACCGACGGCCTAGCAGGGAGATGCTGGAAATAAACTACTTAGAACTTTACTCCAGGTCCAGCCCAAGTAAAGAGGGCCAATCTTGCTTTAAAAGGTTCTTTTCAACTTTCTTCAGGAATCCGTGGCCTACTCTGCCCCTCCCATTTTAACATCCCCGGTAGAGTAAAAGGCCTTTCTCAGAACCACTTCTTCAGCATTAATTAGCTAAGTTTCTCTTGATCTGCCCTTACTAGAGATAGTAAAAGTTGGTAATTCTTCATACAGTACTACAAAGGCTTAACAATTTTTATTGTTATCCTTAGCCTTCTCTTCTCAATAGTAGCTGACCCCAGTTCCTATAGCCTACTTAAGTTTAATTTGCTAAATAATTTTTCATATTTCTGGTTCTCTTCCTCATCCCTCTTTAAGTTATGGAGCTAGTAAAGACTGTACTATAAGCAAACAGATCTCCGTACACCTTCCTCTTGTACATCTTAAACCTTTCAGTTTTTGAAATTACCTTTTCTACCTCTCGTTGTACCCTTCTAATAATAGATCAGGGCAGCTAGGTGGTGGCCCTGGAATCAAGAAGACCCAAGTTCATATCTAACCTCAGACACTTATTAACTGTGGGACCCCGGTCGACTCACTTAACCCTGTTTGCCTCAGTTTCCTCATCTGTAAAATGAGCTGGAGGAGGAAATGGCAAACCGCTCCAGTATCTTTGCAAAGAAAGCCCCCAAAATGGGGTCATGGAGAGTTGAATGCAGTGGAAATGACTCCACAACAACAAAATAATACATCTGATGACACCATTTCCTCTGTGTATTTCATTACAGCCCCTCAGATATCTCATTATAGTCTTTACATCCCATTATGGAACTTCAGTGTGAGCATCATATCACACCTTTCTGTTCCAGAATCGATTTATACCCTTTTGCCTAGTGTCTGGTTATAGCCCTCCAGTGTTTACATCTCATTACACCCTTTAAACATGCATATTGCATCTCACATTCCATCTAAACCTCCCACTCCCGACTGAAAGTGCACAGGTTTCTTTCTCCTTTTAAACAGGCTCTTGCTGAGCATCTGTCTCTACCTTTAAACATATGCAGTTCACTGCCACCTTCCACTTAGACATACTTCATTACTCATTTTAAACCTGCATGTTCTTTTAAACATTTTACACTCAATCCTATGTGCCTCACACTCTACCTTTTAAATAGGAGGACTCTTTTAAGCAGCTCATTATGTATTCCCCTGATGTAGCTCTTACCAGAATGGATTACATTCTCATTACACACCCATGTGTGCTTTTCATTTTCAGCCGTATTCAGTTGTGTTTGACTCTTCATGACCCCATTTGGGGTTGTCTTGGCAAAGAGTCATTTGCCATTTCCTTCTCCAGCTCATTTTATAGATGAGGAAACTGAGGCAAGCAGGGTTAAGTAACTTGCTCAGGATCCCACAGGTAGTAAGTATCTGAGGGCACATTTGAACTCATAAGGATGATTGAGCCTTCCTGATTCCAGGCCCAGAACTCTATCCACTTTGCCACTATGCCTTTCATCAGTTTTGCCTTTTAAAGGTACTCATTTGAGCTATTTTTCATCTCTTATGATTCCCCCCCCTTTTCCTCACACTCCTTTTTCCTGGGCTTTTTTTGTTAGGATTTTAGAAATGAGCTCTATCATCCAACCAACCAAAGGAAGTCATTCACCTGCCTTTCTGTGAAACCCCTGAATTCTACTGTAACACCTTCTAATTCTATTTGGGGGAAAGGTCAGTCTCAATTAGCAAAGGGCCTTAATGAGCAAATGAATTTAAAGGACTACAACTTAACTCTGCGATATGGTAGGAGAGCAAAAGGGAGAAAATGCTAACAAAGTGTTAACTCAAATGGCAGTGCTTAAGGGACTTGCTTTAAGGAATAATTAAGAATGATTTCTAATTAGCCTCTTTTGCTTGTATGTAAATGGATGCTTTACGAAGTGCCTGAGGGGACTTAAAAATAGTTTGTTCTCTAAAATTTAAGTGTGTTTACACTGTCTCCTCACCATAAACTTGCTTACTAAAAGGTATTCTTTATATATATAGATATCAGGGCCTTGTCAAATTAACACAAATTCCAAATTAATGAGTTTTCATGTGCTAAATATTTCTTTCAGATTAAACTGAGGTTAACATTCCAGATTGGTTCAGGAGCCAGGAATAAATTTACAAACACTGAAGAAAAGCACATTCCCCTCTCCCACCCCCCTCCCAAATATTTACTAAATGCTTACTATGTACAGAGAACAAGGCTAGGTACTGGAGGAGTCAAAATATTTAAATTAGAAGAGTCCCTGTCCTCATGGAGCTTACAATCTAGTAGAAGAATATGATTCATATGTGTCATAATATACAATAATACACAGTAAGTGCATTCAGGAAACGTGAAACAAGATCTATATTTTTACCTTGAAGGATTGGAATTCTTTTTTTATTTCAAATGTGAAAAACACTCAAAAGAAGACTGCGCATGAAACCAGGGATCTCCATTGTATACAGCTTGATGTTTTCTTTTAAGCATATGGTAACATTCAGAACCTGGTTTCAAAGTCATCCCACTTGTTGGTGTTTACCTCTGAACTTCCTTCTGTTCTCCTCTTTTTTAAATGCTGCTTCATTATTGCTCATAATTTTTTAAGAAACAAACATTTTATATGACCATTACTCCCCCTCTGGCAAGCAGGCAAAAAGAAAGAGTTCAAGGACCAAAGAATCATAGTCAAGATCACACAAGATTATGCCACAGCTACTATAAAAAGAGACAATATTGGAATACAATATTCTAATATTCAAAAGGCAATTAAGAAAACCTTACCTGGCAGGATAGTATAATCCTATAGGGGGAAAATGAAACTTTAACAAGATGAAACCTTTAATAGAAAGTCAAGCATTCCTGATGAAAAGATGAGAGTTGAGCATAGATAGAAGGATAGACAGATAGATATAGATATGTGTGTTTACCTAATAGCTCTGGATTTTGGCTATGATGTTCCTGGATGTTTTCAATTTGGGGATTCATTTCGGAAGTGACCACGGGACAGCTAGGTGGCGCAGCGAGTAGAGCACCAGCCCTGGAGTCAGGAGGACCTGAGTTCAAATGCGGCCTCAGATATTTGACACAATTGCTAGCTGTGTGACCTTAACCCCAATTGCCCTGCCTCTCCCCCTCCAAAGAACCATTAGGTTCTTTTCTATTTGTACTTTACTCTGTCATTTTAATAGATATGGGGAGTTTTCATTTGTGATGTCCTGAAAAATGGTGTCCAGATTTTTTGTTTGGTCATCATTTTCAGGGAATCTAAACTTACCTCAACTCTCCGTTATCTATTTTTGTTTTTCATAGTTAGTATTATGTGTATACATACATACGTGTGTGTGTGTGTGTGTGTAATTTCAACCCTTTGATTTAGTTTTAATATTTCTTATTATTTCCTGGAGTCAGTGAGTTCTGCTTGCCCCATCTTATTTTTCAAGGAATCTGCTACTTGGGTAAGATATGTCACATTTTGTTCTAAGCTATTATATTCACCTTCCAATTTTTTCCCCTCCAAAGCTCTTATTTAATTTTTTAAAATCTCTTGTTTCATTATTGTTAGATACTCTTGTAGTCCTTGTAGCCAAGCCATTTTCCCCTCTCTGAAGCTCTGTTTGTAATTGTTGTGGAGTTTCTTCTTCTGGGTTCATGTCTTGGACATCTCAACTCAGAGCATTTTTTCATTCGGTTGTATGTTTTCTCCTGTTTACTCACAACTCCAGCCTCAGTTCCTGGTTTGGGATTTTGTGCCAGGGTTAGCCTTTTCTCCTTTCTTGCATTCTTGAACAGAATAGTTGAGTCCTGTTTGGTCTTCTCCCTGATTTCCTGGGTTCCTCCTGCTGGCTTCCATTTCTCTAATGTGGACTGTTCAGTGTACTGGCAGGATTTAGGGCCCCCAGCATGTCCCCAATCAAAGTATCTTACAAACCCCCAGAGGATGCCCAGGGTGTGACAAGCTATAGGGCCCCCTGGAGCAACTCTTACTAGAGCAATGACAGTTTTCAAGCTTTTTTACCTGAGTTCCTGCTGGTTTCCCTGGATAAACCCATTTCTCAATTCTTGAAGGGTTTTAGCTGTCTTTTTTCTTCCGTCCTGGACTCGATGGAGGTTACTGTTGGATCTCTTTCAACTTCTTATTTGTTGTCAAGAAATTACTAATCTGGTTACATTTTGAGGTCTTTGCCAAAGTACATATAGGAGAACTAAGCTCTTCTTAGACCTTTCATGTTGTCATTTTAACTGAAAGTCCTCTTTTCTCTCTAAACTCTTTTGATGAACTCCCTGGTTCCCATGGGTTTCATTATCATTTCTTTGAAGATGACTATCTATCTGTCTATCTATCTATCTATCTATCTATCTATCTATCTATCTATCTATCTACAGAGACAGATATAGATGAGCACGTAAATATATACACATTTATATATTTACATACACACATGTACACACACATACATATATGTATGTATGTGTATATGAATGCAACCTCAGTCCCAAAGCTCCTTGGTATGGGACTCTCTTCTCATTGGTGGAGATCAATACCATAAATCTATGTGAAGAATGGCATAGAGGTGAGAGAGAGAGAGAGAGAGAGAGAGAGAGAGAGAGAGAGAGAGAGAGAGGAACTGAACTGTCTCTTCAGATTCTTCAGCCTCTGCAGTCTCTTTGGGCATGTCTGGCTTCCAGCTTCAAGAGAGAAGATGGACAATGCCAACCTCACTTCAAGTTGCTGAAAGGGAAAATATATACCAGACAATACAGAGTGATGGCATTGAGTGCTCTCCCTGGGAATGGGGTGACTGAGTTCAACAAAGAGAGAGTATTCCATCTCACTGAAGGGGAACTTCCACAAAGTCTCTAGTAAAACCAGCTGGGAACAGGGACATGATGATGGAGAATGTCAGCTTCTCTCATGCTGACTTCTTCCCAGAGTATTTTCTTCCTTCCATGACCTGAAATGGTCTTCTCTCTCAAGGCTGGAAGCCAAAAGCTCCAGAAGAGACTCCTGAACCTGAAGAGTCTGAAGAGACCAGAGTTCTCTTCTCTCCTTTGCTCTCACCGACTCTGCCCTACCCCTCACACAGACAAGGGACATTGATCTATTCCAATGAGATGAGAGTTCCATACTAATGACCTTGGGTCTCAGGTTTTAAACATTAAGATCTGTAACTAACTCAGATCCATATATCCAGCCCTAGCATCTCTCCTCAATTTCAGTCCTCCATTACTAACTCCCTATTGGTGATTTCCAGATGAATGTTCCATGTCCAAAATAGAATTTATTTTTCCCCCAAACTGCCCCTCTTCCAAAATTCCCCATTTCTGTTGCAGTTACCACCATCCATCGGTCACCCGGGTTCAATACCTTGGCATCATTCTAAACTCATTCTCCCTCACCACCAACCCCATGTGCAATCAGCTGCTCAGTCTTGTTGATTCTACTTCAGGAGCATCTCGAATATTGGTCCCTTCTCTCTGCTAACCACACAACTGCCCCAGTTCAGAAGCTCATCATCGGATCGTTGCAGTGGTCTTCTGGTTGGTCTCCTTGCTTCAAGTCTCTTCCCTCTCTAATCAATATCCTCTATGCAACTCTCAAAGTGATATTTGTGAGCTCAGGTCTGATCTTCACTTACCATCTCTACATCTCAGTTTCCTCATCTGTAAACTGGAGATAATAATAACCCCATCTCACAGGGTTGTTAAGATCAAATGAGCTGACACGTAAAACTGAAAGTGCTCTATAAATGCTAGCTATTAAATACAAACTGTTTGGCATTTAAAGCCCTTTTCAGCCTGGCTCTAGCCTGCCAGGCTTATTCCATATGACTCCCTTGCAAGTGTTTTAAATATCAGCTCAATCTGCCTACTTCTTCTTGCTCCTACGCAGCATTCCATCTCTCATCTTTGGGCCTTTGTCCAGGCTGACCTCCAGGCCTGGAATGGCCTCCTTCTTCGCTGAGGCCTCTTTGTTAGAACTCTAGTTTCCCTTTCAAGTGCCCCCCCACAAGAGGCCTTTCCTGATCCACTCATCTCCTAAGGCCTTGTCCCCAAATAATTCCTTGTCTTTACTTTGCATGTACATGCTTATATTATGCATGTTATTTCACAGAATATAAGATATTTGGAGACAAGGAAGCTTTTGTCTTTGTATCCCTGGTCCTGGCAATTCAGTAGGTGCTTAACAAAGGTTACTATCCTAAGAGTCTCTGGGTGAACATACCTAGAACTGTTACCCTGTGTTCCTGAAAAGACTGTAAGTCAGTGTTTAAACCCTCTAGGATGGTGCCAAGGAGAGATGGTAGTATGCGGAAGGGCTGACTGCCTAACCACATCCCCTTGGAAATCAAAGGATGGTTCTTTATTCTTCTATAACATCCTATTTTTTTTGGAGGGGAGAAGGCAGGGCAATTGGGGTTAAGTGACTTGCCCAAGGTCACACAGCTAGTAAGTGTGTCAAGTGTCTGAGGTCAGATTTGAACTCAGGTCCTCCTGACACAAGGGCCACCTAGCTGCTCCGCATCCTGTCCTTAAAAGCATCCTAAGACCCAGTTGCTCCCTTTATTCTGCCACAATAGTTAAGACATCGTAGCACTGAGAAAGAGTTAAGGATTTGTGTTCCCATATCTCTCAAAACCCCTAGAATAAGCCTATGGTCTAGGCCATAGCAATGAAGTTGCCATTATTGTAAGATAGATAGATAGGCAGCTAGGTGGCCCAGTGGATAGAGCGCTAGGCTTTGGAGTCAGGAAGACTCATCTTCCTGAGTTCAAATCCAGCCTCAAACACACTCACAGATCCTGGGCAATTCACTTCACCCTGCTTGCCTCAGTTTTCCCATCTGTAAAACGACCTGGAGAAGGGAATGGTAAACCACATCAGTATATTTGCCAAGAAAACTCCACATGGGATCATGAAGAGTCAGACATGACTGAAAAACAACTGAACAACTGACAGAAAGAGACAGAGAGAGAGAGAGAGAGAGAGACAGAGAGAGAGAGAGAGAGGATAAGCTATATGTCCAAGATCAGAACGGTGGTAAGTGACAGAATTGGTATTTGAATCCAGGCGCTCTTACTCCAAATACAAATCTCTTTCCATTGGTATGGGTGTGGGAAGGGAGGAGGAAGCTCTATTTTCCCTCCATGACTGCAGATAACATTCCTTTGAATCCAGACAAACCCACTGGAGGGCTCTATGTAGAAGACCATGCAGATGTCTCCCTCTTATTGGCCATTTGGGCTACTGATCCATTGATTGTCTTCAGTTTTTATCAAGCAGTAGATGCTAAGTAGGAGCCATTTAAAGATTCTTCTGCCAAGGCTTCTGAACCCTTTTTTGTCTCTTGGGCCTCTTTTTGGCAGTCTAGTGAAATCTATTGGCTTCCCTTTGAAATAATATTAATAAATAATTGAAGCCAAAGCTAAATTTCAGTTAGTGAAACAAAAGGTGCAAGTTTTCCAATTCCATTTCACAGAACAACCCCTCCCCCCTCACATACATACACACCATGAAATCTGTCCTTTGTGGCGTAGAAGGTTCTGTGGGCCCCAAGTCAAGAACTCTTATTCTAAATGAATTTCTGAAATTTTGACCTTCTACTCAGCCCCATTTATAGCCAGGGAAACAGTAGGAATTTCACCTTATGCATAAATAGGTCTCATTATTGAATTCAGTCATCTTAGTCATTTGGATCTGTGGGGTTCTTCGAAAACAAGGCTGCAATTAAAAGACAAAGCGAAGCCTCCTAGTACGTATTGCTCAAAGGCCATTGATTAGAAGATTTCTCCTGTACTAGGCCTGCAACCGTAGTTCGAGAGAAACAGAGCAAGCAGAGTTTACAAGTGTAAACCACAGCAAACACCCAACAGGCTGATGAATGCTTCCTAGTGAGCCAGGAGAGGCCCTGGCATAGGGATACAGAGACAAGATGGCTCTGTGTCAAAATCTAGGGCCATTCACTCTATCCTGGATCTCCCCTATTTTTTTAAAAGCATCTCTCAGGAAGGGAAGGAGAAAACAGGAGGAATGCATTTGCCTCTACCCCAACCCAGGGTTACTGACTAGGTCCCTGGGAGAGGCTAAATTGTAAATTTTTGCTAGCCCTTAAGGGAAAACCCTTCTAAACTCTGAAGTGAACAGAAAAGATAAAGCACTTCTGTCTTTCTCCCTCACAGAGTCAGTGTTTGGAACGTCCACTAGCTGTAAAGATCTGTGTGTAACTAGTCCAGTTACTTAACTTGTGTCAGTCAATAAACATGCATTAATGTTTATTGGGGCACCTGGATGGCACAGTGGATGGAGCACTGGCGGTGTAGTCAGGAAGACCCAAGTTCAAATCTGGCCTCAGACACTTACTACTTGGATGACCCTAGGCAAATCACTTGACCCCGTTCACTTCAGTTTCCTCATCTGTAAAATGAGCTGGAGAAGGAAATGGTAAACCACTTGTAGCAACAATGTTGTAAGCATCTACTGTGGCTGTGTATGACCAACAACAAGAGTACACAGAAGGGCTGCCGACACAGGATCTTTGATCTGATTTTCTGAGGAAAGCAACTTTAAGGGGTTAAGAATCTCAGTTTAATTAAACATACACATATTATTCACTTAGTTGGGGGAGAAAAGATCAGTCCCCTGAACTTCGGGGCAAAAACAAACGAAAATTACAAACAGAGCAACAGACAGACCTTGTCCGATCAAATCACAATCCTTACCAGAGAAGCACCAACATCTGGATTATCAAAGGGCGGGGGTGGGGGGGGGGAGCTATTTCAATGGCTTGCCCAGAGTCTTGTCACCTTTTAAAGATAAAAATAAAGAAAATACAATTAGGATACATTAGAAAAAAAGCACAGTTTCCCAACAACAACTGGAATACAGTGCTTTGTCTAGACACCATTTTAAGAAGAATATTAATAAATTCAAGAAAGTCCAAAGGAGGGCAGCCAGAATGATGAAGGGTCTCAGATCCAGATCATATGAGGACCATTTGAAGGAACTGGGAGTTATTTAAGCTTTAGAAAAGAAGACTTAGGAGAAATACAATAACTGTTTCCAAGTTTTTGAAAGTTTTTTTCATAAGGAAGAGGAATTTGGCTTGTTTTGCTAGACCCCAGAAGGCAGAACTTAGAGAAATGGATGGAAGTAGAAAGACTTAAATTTAATCTTGATATCAGGAAAAACCCTTTAATAAGCAGAATTCTCCAAAAATGGAATGGTCTGCCTCAGGAGATAGTGGGTTCATCTTCATTGGAGGTCTGAAAGCCAAGGCTGGATGATCACTTGTAAAGTTTGTTGTAGAGAAAATCCTTCCTCAAGTCCAAGGTGGACTAAATAAATAACTTCTGAGTTTTCCTCCTAGTCTCATTGTGATTCTGTGAGCTGGCAGTCAGGAGAAGGGGTTGGCTGAGACAGTGACACCCTCTGCCTGCCACCCAGAGGTATTGAGAAAGATTTGCCAGCACATTTTGTCTTCTCAGCTGGTTATTCTTAAGATTCAAGGGTAACTCTTGTTGTTTGAAAGACATTCATGCTTCGAAAAGCTCAGAAATCATTGGTGGGGGTATCACCCTCTATTAGCTTGAGCCCCAACTGAGAAACCAGAAATACTAAGTGCTGGGTTTACTGAAAAAGTCAAGAGACAGTCTGCTCTCAAGGAGATCACAATGTAATTGAGGAGACAATATATAAACAATTATGTACAAACAAGGTATATACAGGATAGATTGGAAATTACCAAAGAAAGGGCCCGCCATTAAGGGGGGTTGGGAAGGGCATCTTGTAGAAGGCGAGACTTTATCTGAGATCTGAAGGAAACCAGGAGGTAGAAATGAGCAGGGAGAGGATCTCCAGCATGGAGGACAGTCAGTGAAAAATGCCCAATGTTGGGAGATAGTGTCTTATGTGAGAAGCAGGAAGGAAGACAGTGTCACTGGATTGCAAAGTACATGGAGAGAGACTAAAGGTAAGATGAGTGTTAACAGGATGGGGAGGTGGAATGTTGCAAAGGGCTTTGAAGACCAAGTGGAAGATTTTTATCTGGGGGTGATAAGGAACCACTGGAGTTTATTGAATAGAGGATGTAAGGGTGGGTGGGGGGGAGGAAGGAAGAGGAGTGCATAGAACTGAGCGTTAGGAAGATCACTTTGACTGTTGAATGGAGGATGGATTGTAATGTGGGTAGACTTGTGTCAGGAAGACCAACCAGCAGATTACCCCTAGGTGCAGGTTTCCAAGAATCAATAGTGCCTTTCATTTAGTCTGCTCTTCCCTAACCCGGGCCCATTGTTCTCCTAGTTTCTTGCCATCTGGTCTTGAAGCTTTTCTCCCTTTATGGAACACCCACCCAAGTATCTGTGGATACAGCTCAGAATGTACAAAAATGTACAATACCCAGGTCCCATGATGAGTGAGTCATCTTGTCCTTTATAGGGGTGGTGGGGGAGACTCCTACAAAACCTCCGTGGAATTTAGAAAATTTTTGGGTTGAAAATAATCTCTTTTGATCACTGGTGCTTCTCTGTCTATCCATCCTCCCTTTTAATTAAAGGTTAGGAAGGTTATATAGAATAACATACTTGGAGGCGAGAGAAGAAGGTAGGAGGGTAATGTCTCAGATCCTCAAGAAATGTGAAAGGCCTTTATTGCTCCTTTCGCCCCCAACAAGTTAAGTTTTCCACTCAATATTGTATCTGCAGACTACTGGAAGGAGGGACTCAACATCGAGCAGTCAGTTTATTTGAGGGAGTACTTTGATAATCAGTTATTTTCTCATTTGACACTATGTAGGCTCAAGTCTATTTGAACTGATGCTCTAGATTGCGCTAATGAATTTCGGTTGGCAGTGGTATAAAAAAATGAGTAATTGGGATTGGATTGATTATGGAGATCAGCTGATTAGTACAGTTAGAGACAGAGAGTGGCATACCGGAGATAGAAAAAGGGATAGATTAAGAGTTAGGAAGACCTAAGGTAAAATTCTACCTCTGACACTTACTAGCTGTGTGACCACTGGCAAGTCCTTGGATTTCTCTCAACTAAGTATTGTCCGTTCCATTAATAAGTGTTTGTCATCTGCATCTCTTGAGAATTTCCTTCCTTCCTTCCTTCTTTTTTTCCTTCTTTTTTTCCTTCTTTCCTTCCTTCCTTCCTTCCTTCCTTCCTTCCTTCCTTCCTTCCTTCCTTCCTTCCTTCCTTCTTTCCTTCCTCCCTTCCTTCCTTCCTTCCTCCCTTCCTCCCTCCTTCGCTTCCTTCCTTCCTTCCTTCCTTCCTTCCTTCCTTCCTTCCTTCCTTCCTTCCTTCCTTCCTTCCTTCCTTCCTTCTTTCATTCCTTCCTTCCTATCTTCATAATTTGGCTATATTCAGGTCTCTGGTTGGAAACTCCATTACAAAAAGAGCAAACACAGTCTTTTGCTCATTGTCGTTGTCCAGTCATTTTTCACTCATGTACAACACTTTGTGACCCATTTCAGGGTTTTCTTGGCAAAGATACTAGTTTGTCATGGACTTCTCTAGTTCATTTTACACATGAGGACACTGAAGTAAACAGGGTTCAGGGACTTGCCCAGGATCACACAGCTACTAAGTGTCTGAGGCCACCTTTTAACCCAGGTCTTCCTGACTCCAGGCCTGGTACTCTATCCACTGCACCACCTAGTGGCCCTTCCTTTGCTCAGACAGTCAAAACTCTGAAGTTACCAAACATATGATTTCTGAGGGCATGGGTAGAGGGAGCGTTAAACTCTGGACTTCTGCTTATTCATCTGTGTAGGGGATTATCCCCACTGGACATATTTCCCAGATCCGGATCTACAATTCTTCTGTAACATTCTCCTAACCTCTAATTCTTCTGTAATCTTACAAGCTGACAGGTTTTCAAAGGCCAACAAAAGTATAGTAACAAACTAATGGTCATACTACTAGTATGAGTCAGAGGTAGGACTCAAACCCAGATCTTCCTGACTGCAAGACCGGTCATCTATCCTTCACTCCCTTTTTGCTGATGTTCAGTTGTTTTTAGTCATATCTCACTCTTCATGACCCCATTTGGGGCTTTCTCTGCTAAGATACTGGAGGGGTTTGCCATTTCCTTCTCCAGATCATAAAAGACAGAGGCAAACAGGGTTAAGTGACTTGCTCAGGGTCACACAGCTAGTAAATGTCTGGGACCAGATTTGAATTTAGGAAGATGAGTCTTCCTGACTGCTGGCCCAGTGCTCTATCCACTGTGACATGTAGCTTATCCCCCCCCCCCCATTACTCTCCACTGCCTCTCAGAGAACCAAAGGGTTCATTTTCTGCATTAGCAGAAAACTTTTTCACAAGGAGTCATTTTTTTCTTTTAAATAGTATTTTATTTTTTCCAATTACAAGTAAAGACAATTTTTAACAATTTTTAAAATAAAATTTTGAGTTCCAAATTTTCCCTCTCCCTCCCCTCCCTCATCCCTAAGATGATAAGCAATTTGACATAAGTTATACAGTCACAAGGAGTCCTGAAGAATTGAATTCTTTAGTGCATGTATAAGCCTAAAAAAGAAATAAGACCAAAAGTTTGTTTTGAATCATAGTGATTAAGAGCAGAGACCCATCTAGTCCTAAAAATCACAGATAGTAACCACCCTAAGTAGGATTTGAACCTCAGTCTGACTCTAGAGACGATACTATTTCCACTGGGCTGTACCAACAAGTACTAAATAGAAAAGCTGGGATTCAGACCTAGATCCTCCCCCATTTCTCCTTCCTTTCCCCCTTCTCCTTCCTTCCCCCCCCCTTCCCCCTTCACCCACAAAATTCACTATTCACAGAGTTTAGGAGAGAGACATTTGAAGCTCTGGAATGACTAACCAAATGAAGATAAATGGGAAATGAAGACCCATGATGTTGTGATTTAAGTCAATGGAAAAGCAAAGTTTAATTTACCTCCCCCCTCCCCCAGCCGGTGTTACGTTGGGGTGGCTGCAGCTACACCCAGGCAACTTGGGGAGCAAATTTGAAGGATTTCTGACAGCCTAGAAGGCTTCTAAGGTCCCTTCCAGATCAAAATCCATGATCCCATGACTCATTGGTGAGGAATACATCTTTAGTGAAATGATACTTGGTCTGGTTTGCTTTATGCAAATGTCTTTCCTAGTTTTGTTTTGTTTTGTTTTGTTTTTAAGCATGAGCCAAGGAGTTTGAACAGTAGGTTGCTGGCTCCCTCTAGTGTCTGCCTGCTGTCTTTGCATGCCTGCGAATCTAGAGCCATAAAATTTCAATAGGACAGAAGGAACAAACTCAATATCAAGTTATACTCAGAAAAAAAAGTCTCTTCATGCATTTCAGATTTGAAATAATGGGTTGTTTTCTGTGACAGCACTCTCGACTCTTGTAAGATGTGTGTAAACAGGGTTGGGGGACTGGAGGTATCAGACTGGCCACATTGAACGCCTCCTGGACAAAATTGGTTTTTTTTTACAAAAGTTTCAGAGATGCTCGGGGAGTAAGGTGACATACATTGGTGACCCTGTATGAAAGTCGCTGTTCTAGGCATCAGTGGATATGGGAAGTAGGACACTGAGCAGACTGGATTTTCATGTAGCCAGAATTTTGTCATCTGTCTTTATAAATGGAAAGGTTGAACGACAGCGAGAATTCTTTTTTTGGTGGGGGATGAAGGGGTGGAGGGAACCAGCATTATTTTATTTTGCAATTTGATAAATCAAAAATCTTTGTTAAGCACATGCCAATACCCTAAGTTCCAGTGATATTTAAAATATATTATGGTAGAGCAAGGGTTCTTAACCTGGGGCCCATGAATAGATTTCAGAGGGTCCATGAACTTGGATGGAATGCACCCTGATTTTCACCACCTTTACTGAAAGTTACCACTTCCCTCAATTACTTAAAAACAGTACTTTGAGGAGTCCATAGACTTCACCCGTTAATGAAAGGGGTCCAAGACATAACAGATAAGAACCCTCGGCTTAGAATTTCGGGCTTCTTAAACTGTGGGTTTCAAACCCCCCCCCCATGTAGGGGTCATGAAAAATTTGGCAACAGTCAAAGGTTTCTGGACATGCAACGGCCAAAAATGAATTAAAAAATCAAACACATAATGCATCCAAGGTGTTTTTGGCAGCACTTCCCCATGCTACATTGCATGACTTCACTGCAGCCTCAGTTATGAACACACAACATGTGCACTTTGCACTGTGCCTGCCGTCACACCACTCAGCGCCAACAAACATTGCCAGAACACCTCAGCTCAGATTTGAGACTGTTGTATGTTAGGAATTGCAGCATTTTTACTGTACATACAAAGTTTTCTGCTCTTTAGAAACGTAATAATTTAATTACGGAAGATAAAGATTTTTCATGTTTTTCTACCATCATTCCTCAGCATATAAGTATCAAATTAGTGTATCTTTAGATTGTATTGTGCTAGAATGTTTGATTTTAAAAATTGCTGTTATCTCCTTCTTTTACAGAAACATAAGTGTTTAATTGAAGCAAGTAAGGACAAAGGCCCTTTAAAATTTCTCCACCATCACTGTTTTATGTGTATATAAGTGTGAACACCAATTTTTAAAATTAGGCACAAACAAATGTAATTTTGTAAACTAAAGCTAGTATTTATTTGAGAAGTTATTAGCAATATTTGTTTATATTTTAGGAAAAAATATTTTTGTTATGGATGTAGCAAAATTTAGGCAGAAGAGGTAAATATACTGATGACAATGGCAGAATCTTTGCTACCAGGTTGCAATATGCCTAAACTGACAAGAAAAAGAAAAAAATGTTGAATCATTTTTGCAATATGGATTTAATTCTAATAATGATGATGAAAAAACCTCTTTGCTTAATTTATAATAAAGTTTTGGGTGGGGAGAGCATGAAACCAGCCAAACTAAAATGGCATCTTAATACCAAGCCTGCAGCATACTGCAATAAACCAAAGTAATATTTTGAATGACATTTAAAATCTTCAGTTAAAGAAAAAAACTGCTTTGAGAAATTTGTTACTGTCAATGAAAAGTATTGACTTGCATCTTATGAAGCTTCTTATTTAATTGTAAAAACTAAAAAGTCCTACATGATAGGAAAAGATCTTGTGTTACCTGCTGCTATTAAAATGTCAGAAATAGTTCATGGGAAAAAGTATGGGGATGAAGTTCATACAATTCCTTTATCAAATGACATTGTTTCCAAAAGAATTTCTGAAATTGGTAATGACCAATTCCAACAGCTTTTTACCAGGCTTAAGAGCAGCTCAAAGTTTGCGATTCAGTTAGATGAAACAACTAATATTTCTAACCTGGTATAGTTGTTACTTTATGTAAGATATGTTTATGAAGGAAGTGTATACATGAAGAATTGTTTTGTAGCCCTTTGGAAGGACACACAAAAGGGGAAGATACATATCTTAAAGTTGATGAATTTTTCACAAATGAAGGTTTGCAGTGGAAAAAAATGCATTGGAGTCTGTACAGACAGTGCTAGAGCAATGATGGGCAAGAATGTTGGATTTGTACCAAAAGTTAAAGCTGGTAGCAATGAATGTATCACTTTTACTCATTGCATGATCATCCGTAAGGAGTTACTTGTAGCCAAAAAAAAAATATCACCACCGTTAGATGTTGTGCTTTATGATACTATCAAAATCATTAACTTCATTAAAAGCCATGTCCTTAACAGTCATTTGTTTTCAAACTTTTGGAAAAACATGGACTCTGATTACAAAAGCTTAATACTACATGTAGAGGTAAGGTGGCTCTCAAAAGGACAAAGTTTAAAGAGATTATTGAAATTGAAAGATGAAGTTGTTATATTTTTGACTGAACAGAAATCTGATTTTGTTAATTTTTTTTCATAATGACTTATGACTTTCAAAACTGTGTTATTTGTTGGGTATTTTTGAAAAACTCAATAATTTAAACATGTCATTTAAAGGAAAAAATTGTTATATATTTATGTTAAAAGATAAAATTGAAAGTTTTCCTAAAAAAGTTAACATATGGAGGAATAAGGTAGAAGATGGTTCTTTAGAAATGTTTACAGCTACAGATGATTTTATAATTGAAAATAACCTTCATAAAGATTTAATTGTAAGAGTTACAATTGATCATTTGAAGCGCCTGGAGACACAGTTTTAGAAACACTTCCCCTCAAATTTTGATTCTAAAAAACTAAGTTGGGTTCATAAACCATACTCAATTGAAATAAAAAATGTCAGTCACCTGCCATTAAAAGTTCAAGAAGAATTTGCAGAGTTATCAAGTGACAGAAGTTTGAAACTTGAGTTTCCTAAAAAATCGTTAAATGAATTTTGGCTTGGGATTAGGATAGAATTTCCAACAATTTCTGAAATGACCCTAAACATACTTATGCCATTTTGTGCTCTGTATTTATGTGAAGTGGCGTTCTCAGCATTGATGAATATAAAATAAAAATGTCAACCAACTCTGGAAAACATTGAAGATGCTCTGCGTCCTGCAGTATCAACTATTCCGCTGAGATTTAACTCTTTATGTAAATATTAACAAGCATATGCATCGCAAATTTGCATTTGTCTTTAATAAATGGTGAAATTATATGTACACCAAAGAAGTGTTTTAAAATAGATTTCTTTATGATTTATTATGAGTGTTTGATTTGTATACTTATTTTACATACCTACATATACCTGGGGGCGTGTAAAAATTTCTCTGGTGAAAAGGGATCACAAATGGAAAAAATTTAAGAAGCCCTGGATTAGATGCCTCCTGATATCTCATCTAAGAGCCTCTAGATGGCGCCATAGAGCACAGAGCACCAGACCTGGAATCCGAAAGACTTCCTGAGCTCAAATGTGGCTTCAAACACTTAATGACAGTGTGACCCTGGGCAAGTCACATTACTCTGTTTGCCTCATCTGTAAAATGAGCTGGAGGAAGAAATGGCAAACCTCTCCAGTTTGCCATTTTGGTCATGAAGAGTCAGACATGAGAGAAGCAACAAGAATATCTCACCTAGTTCTAACATTCTGTAATGACTGTGATAGAAGCTTTGGACTAAGGGCTGAGTTTGGACTGAATCATGAAGTTCTGAAGTTTTCCCCCTAATCTTTTCTTTTTCCCTTCTGATGTTTCTACTCCAAGCTTGCAATGTCATCATGATCCTCCCTGGCCATTCCGGCATCCTATCTAGTTCTCCTCCTCCTCCACACCCCAGGATATGCTGGTAAATATTTAGCAACCAATGCTCCAGGGAGAAAAAAAAAAGTATGCAGGCTACACTTTTTGAATTTAATCTGAATTATTAACATTTTTTTCCATCATTTCCTGAAGCCTAGAAAATCAACAGAATGGTAAATCAAGCCCTGATTTGTAGCATTTGCCAATTTCCAAAGTGTAAATGCTCATGCTGAAAATTTAAGTTTAATTGGACTTGGGTTGGAGCTGGTTCTATCATACCCTGGCTGTTCCTGACCTTCTTTCCCTTGCTCCTATTCAAAATTTCCCTCTCTCTTTCTTTGTCCTCTTCTCTCTATGCTCCTCTCTGTTGAGAAAAATGGAGGAACTGGTCCACACATTAAAGTGATAACAGAGACCGGTGAATTGATGCATCACCCAGTTAAAATATCTATATTAAATGAAATTTTTTGGGCACAATTACTGTAAGGATATAAAATGGTGGAAATGCTAGGTGGAGTAGAAGCATGGCAAGGGAGGCATTTTGGAGCAGGTGGGACCTTTCAAGAACTTTGCAAGTTACCGTGAGTAAGCAAATCTACCTCCACTCTATCCTTCCAAATATAGCCCAAACCCC
Organism: Phalanger gymnotis; assembly: GCA_028646595.1. Lineage (NCBI taxonomy): Eukaryota > Metazoa > Chordata > Mammalia > Diprotodontia > Phalangeridae > Phalanger > Phalanger gymnotis. The sequence goes on along the minus strand of CM053624.1, from coordinate 164,296,807 downwards.
TCTAATTGGAATGGCTTCTGCTTTCAGAGGAAAGGCTGCAGATCTGGGTGCCTGGAGGTGAAAATTAGGAGCTGTTGATCGAATTGGAGGACATGGGAGGCTAAGGACAGTGACAGATTTGCATAATTTTACTATTTGAAAGTCCTTTTTTACTACTACTAAGATATTGATGATGAATTGTCCAACTATTATATTTACATTGTTAATGTGATGATATAATACTAATTTAATAATATGTTATTATGTTTGTGTTGATACATGTAGGTACATGTATATAGATATCTCTGGTCACTTATATCATTTTCAGCAATCTCAAACCTGGCCAACCTAATTGGTAAAATAAAAGCAGTAATAATAATAATAAGAAGAAAAAAAGCTACATACGGTGTTTTGCGGTTTTTGAAATATTTTTGCAGTATTAATTTCTTGTTCTAAAATCCTATGAGTCTATGATAACAACTTTGCAGTAATAATAGTTAGGATTTAAATAGAGCTTTAAGATTTGCAAAGTACTTGCAAATACTATCTCACTTTTTTAATCTTCACAACCACCCTGGGAAGTTAAGTACTATGGTTACCCTCCTTTTACAGAAGGGGAATCTGAGGCAGTCAGAGATTGAATGATATGCCGAGGGCCACACAGGTAAAGATTCTGTGAATACCTGAGGATGGATTTGAACTCACATCTTCCTGACTTGAGGTTCAATAATCTATCCAGGGAAGCAAAAAGAATAAGTATATAATGGCTACTATGTGCCAGGCACTGTGCTAAGTGATTTTTACAGATGTTATCTAATCATCAAAACAACCCTGTGGGGCTAGGGAGGTGCTATATTATTCCTATTTTATGCTTAAGGACATTGGTTAAATGACTTGCCCAGGGTCATACAGCTATTGTGTATTAGATCTGAACTCAAACCTTTTTGACTCGGCAGTGCTGTAGATCCACTGAGCCATTCTAGCTGCCTCTACCTCTGCAAGGAAGGTGAATTCTCCCCATTTACAGATGAGCAAATTAAAGCCTAGTGATTTGCCCAAGGCTGATATCTCCTTGGTTTTCCTCCTTCCTCTTTGGCCACTCCTCAGCCTCCTCTGCTGGATCCTCATCCATGTGTGATGGAGGACTAGCCAATGACCCTGGTCTCTCCCATGAGCTTGAATAGAATACAACTTATGGAATTACCCACATGAAAGAGGATAGGGGTTGGGGATCCTGTTTCCAGTAGCCATGATATTGTATAATGGAAGTTTGTTGGAGAGATTTGGAGCATGTGTAGACAATCGGTAACTGGTTTCAGTTTGCTAACCGCGTGGTGGACAGCCACTCCTTTGATTGGCCTTAGTTATGGAACCAGAGCTGAGGGCATGTTCGTAAGACTTTGGCGAACCTCCAACTTGGTTGCTCTCCCTTCCTTCCTCTAGATGGTGTCCACTGTGAAACAATTCTATAAAGGCAGAGGTCTTGAGTCCCTTCGCCTTCTGCAGCTAACACGAAAATGAGCCTTGTAAAAATGGGCCTTAAACTCTTTGCCTCAGAATTCGTCTTTTCATTTTGGGGGAAGGAAGTAAGAGGCTATGACCTGGCGAGTTTGGAAATGTCAGGAAATAGAGCCATACTGAAGTCTGAGAGTATAGGAGTCAAATCTGTGGTAGGTTTTTCAGCCAACACAGAATAGATGAGTGACCTTTGGGCTCCAGTCTGGCAATAACGTAGGCAGGACTCATCTATTGGTGAAGCTACATTGGGATGGGAACAATGCTGTGTAGGAACTGATACATACGTAGATGACTGCTCTCACCAACTCCCCCCCTTACATTGGGGTACAGCGTTCTCCACTGATGAGGAAAGTCTCATGCAGAAGACCTTTGAGCCCCTGGTTACATTCAAACGGGATGTTCCACACCCAAGGAATCCCATCAATTCTGCAAAGGATTGAATCCCAGTGAGCCTTGACATTTTTTTTTTTTTGCCTTCCTTTGTGTAAGCTATGGTTTTGGAACTCCAGGGCCCTGCTGCTAAAAAACAAAGCAACTGTGTTCAGTAAGTCTCGATTCACGTGAGTAATATTTATCTTCCTACTCCCTTAGCCAAAGGACGGGCAGTTAGCTTTGGGGAAGATATGAGGAACCAGAATTCCTCCTCGTAAACACACTCACTACATCTTTATTCTGTGTCTCTTTCCTTTCACCCCTTAACTTTTACTTGCTTTCAACGATTCCCTTCCAGGCATTTCGCAGATAATGTCTAAGATATCATATGTTCCAGGGATCTTGACATTTTATTAAAGGGAACGTTGTGTGAACTTCTCATCTCTCTTCTTTGGAGCTAGCCAAGCTTGTTCTTTGTAATATTGTAACATTTATTTTTGATTGTTTTGTGATGGTTTTATCTGCATTGTTCTAGTCATTATGTGGGGCACCTAGGTCGTGTAGTGGATAGAGTGCCAGGCCCGGAGTCTGGAAGACGTGAGTTCAAATCCCATCTTAGACGCTTATTAGCTGTGTGACCCCAGGCAAGTCACTTCACCCTGTTTACCTCAGTTAACTCCTATGTAAAACGAGCTGGAGAAAGAATGACAAACTACTCTAGTATCTTTGCCAAGAAAACCCCCAATGGGGTCACAAAGAGTTGGACATGAATTAAAAATGACTGAACTGATCTGTGACCTTGGGCAAGTCGCTTCACCCTGTTTGCCTCAGTTTCCTCATCTGGAGAAAGAAATGGCAAACCACTCCAGTGGTTTTTCTTTGCCAAGAAAATCCCAAATGGAATCACAAAGAATCAGACATGACTGAAACATCTAAACCACAAGTCATTATGTATACTGTTTCCTTGGTGCCACTTACTTTGCTTTGCATCAGTTCATATAAGCCTTCTCATGCTTTTTCATAATCTGTCTTTGTAATCTTTGTCGTGACCATTTCTAATGTTGTAGGGAAGAATCTTGTTCAGTTTTGGGTTCAGTTGGATTGACTCCTGTCTGTTCCAGCTGGGAGATTCTGGGTGTTCCTCACCAGGATACAAAGGAGATAGCTGAAGCAGGCGCTGTGGAGCAGAGTTTGGTGAGACATCAAAGACACCAAAGTCACCCACTGCATCCCAGGCCATCGCCAGTCATCTTGACTTTTGTCTTGCCACTGGACTCTGATGACTCTGTAGGAGAGAGTGAGACTGATGACTTTGTTTAACTCTGCCTCACTTAAATCCAATTCACACATAAGTCAAAACATCACCCCATGATGTCACTGGTAACCTTCAAAAATGAAGGAAGAACAACAACAACGATGAAGGAAGCTTCTATGGTAATTATTGATGTTGGGTTCACTGTGTTCATTTGTGACACACTAGAGAGATGAAGTACCACAGCAACATTCAAGGGAAAACCATTCTAGGCCTTAAAGGAGGACTTTTTGGCTCTCTTTCTAAATTATGCTAACTATTATAATGACTTCTATGGCAGTCAATAGAACACTGCCTTCCAACCCACAGTTTTGGATTGTGAGCCTGCTTTATAGGAGGGTAATCAGATCTCTATTTGTTCTAATTCTTAATACATCCTGAGTGTTCAACAAGTGTTGATTCACATGAATAATCTTTATCTACCTACTCCCTTGGCCAAAGGATAGGTAGCTAGCTTTGGGGAAGATATGAGGAACCAGAATTCCTCCTTGTAAACACACTCACTACATCTTTATCCTATGTCTCTTTCCTTTCACCCCTTAACTTTTATATGCTTTCAACTATTCTCTTCCAGGCATTTAGCAGATAATGTCTAAGATATCGTATATTCCAGGGGTCTTGACGTTTTATTAAATGGAATTTTGAGTCGTAAAGGCATTTAAAAAATTACTTCCCTCTAAATCAAAGGCTTGAACCTTATGTATCATAGATTCCTTTGGCAGTGTGGTGAAGCCTATGGACCCTTTTCAGAATAACAGTTTTAAGTACATAAAATAAAATGCCTAGGATTGCAAATTCAATTACATTGAAAAATACCTATTAAAATATATTTTCTAAGGGTTATGGGCCCAAGGTTAAGATAAGGTCCCCTGTAGATCAAAGGCTATGAACAGGCAGTTTTCAAAGGAAGAAATCCAGGATATCAACAACCATATGAAAAAATTCTCCAAATCACTAATAGAGAAATTCTAATGAAAGGAACTCTAATGTTCCACTTCACATCCATCAGATTGACAAATAGGACAAAAATAAAAATGACAATTCTTAGAGGGGATGAGAGAAGACAGGCACACTAATACATTGTTGGTGGAGCTGTAGATTAGTCCAGCCATTCCAGAAAGCAATTTGGAACTGTGTCCAAAAAAGTCACTGAACTCTGACCCAGTGATACCACTATTAGGCCTATACTCAAATGAGATCAAAGAAGAGAGAGTGGATCCATCCATATGAAAAGCTTGATGGAAGCTTTTTATTATAGTAAGGAACTGGAAACTAAGAGAGTGCCCATGAATTGGGGAATGACTAAACAAATTGGGGAATAGAATATTATCGTAATCAAATATTATTGCACCATTAGAAAGGATGCAAAGGCAGCTTCAGAGAAACCTGGGAAGATTGGAACGAAACGATGCAAAGGGTAGCCAGAAAAACTGTGAGAACAATTTATACAAAGACAGAAACTATAAGGAAAAACAATTTTGAAGTCCTTAAGAATTCTGATGAACGTGAGGACCATCCACTATTCCAGAGGACCTTTGATGAAGCCTACTACCCACTTCCTGCCAAGAGGGGGCGGTTTCAAGATGCAAAATAAAATATACATTTTTAAATAAGGTCAATGTGGACATTCATTTTTCTTAATTATGTACATTTGTTCAGAAGGTTTTTTTTCTTTCATTTTTGGAGTGGGAGGGAAAGAGAGGGAGACTCTTAGTAAAGAGAGCTTTAAGGAAGCCCCCGGAAAAGAAAGGAAAGAGTCACTGAAGCTTTTATTAATGCACATAAAAGAACAAAGGAAGGCCAGGAAGAATCATAGACACACAGTACAACTTTGACAGTTGCATGTTGAGTTTATCATATATTTTTGAAGAAAAGCTAATTGTGCATGATAGAAATTCACAACTTTATGTACAATCCTTTTGCATGTACTATTGTACATACAGAAGTGCTCATTTTTATTTGGTGTTTAAGTTCAGAATAAGAAAATAAATTTAAATTAAAAAATCAGTGTCATTGGATTTGAAATTGGGAGGGACCTTAAAGGCCATCTAATTTAATCTCTTGTGCTGTATTGATTTGGAAACTAAGGCCCAAGGTTTTGTGATTTGCTTAAGGTTATACAAGTATTAATAGAGTCAAATTTTAAATTCAAGTCCCCCTATTCCAGATCCATTGCTCTGCCTCTGTATCTCTGATGGTAACATTTCAGGCACTGTGAGTGGGGCAGTTTGGAGTCGGGGCAATGCTGTTATTGAGAGTGGTATCAGAAAAAGGGAGTCTGAAAATAAAGGTGGTAAAGGTACCAGAGAAGCACCTAAGATAGAGTGCCAAGCGCGGAGTCAGAAAGAATCATCTTTGTGAGTTCAAATCTGGCCTCAGACTCTTATTAACTGGGTGACTTACTTCACCTTGTTTCCCTCATTTTCTTCATCTGTAAAATGAGTTGGAGAAGGAGAAGACAAACCATTCTGGTATCTTTGCAAGGAAACCCCAAATGGGGTCACGAAGAGTTGGATACAACTGAAATGACTGAAAGACAACAACAAAGTCATCAGAAGCAAACTGAGTGCTAATTCATAATTTTGCTCTCTAGCCAGGCCTAATCTGCACTGATGGACAGGCCGGTGGTCACCAGTCTCTTCTACTCCTATACTTTATTAAATAATTAAGCTACTCTCAATCAAGCCATCTTGATCCTCTCTGACAATCTTCTCAACTTTTTTCACTTCTCTGTTCTGTTTTCACATTGTTCTCCTCAGAAGAGCACCTGATGAGGCTGACCTTTCAACAGCTAATTATTAAATCCGCCGAAATGACTGAGACATTTCAATAACTTTTCTTACTTTGTTTCAATCCAAATATCCCCTGTTTCCTGGCTTTGTCCGTATGGGACCACAGGTACCTACCTGGACACCGCAGAGGTCGTTCACCACTCCTTCCCTTTCCCTAGCCTCCAGATCTTTATCACTGTTGATGAATCTCAGTTAAAGGTTTTCTTTAATGGGAGATTTAGAAATTATTTTAATTTCTTTTGGTAATTTCATCACCCCTCCTTCTCACCTCTTCCCTTTGCCTCTCTCTTTGCTTTATGGGGCAACTAGGTGGTTCAGGTTTTTTTTTTCTTAGGCCTCAATCCAAATCTGGCCTCAGACACTTACTAACTGCGTGACCTTGGGCCAATTACTTAACCTTCGTTTCCCTCAGTTTCCTTGACTATAAAATGGAGACAGTAATACCACCTACCTCTCAGGGTTGTGGTGAGGCTCAAGTGAAATAATATTTATAAACTTAGCACAACGCCTGGTGAAGAGGTACATGAAAATCCAGTCGGGGTGTCTGGAAAGAATTCAGGGGGCAGAGGGTCTCCCAGTCAAGAGGGCTTTATCGACACAAAAGCAGCAGGCAACAGGAGCACTAGCAGTTTGAGAAAAGACAGAGGCTTTTGTACCCAAGTTTTGGACACTTAGCTAGGGGTGGGGGCATACTCCTATGTGGGCAGTTAACCAAGGGGAAGGACGTCAGGAAGGGGGAAGCAGGTGTGTAAAGGCAAGCGGGAAAGGGGAAGCAGGTGTGTTGGGTACTTTACAAAACAGTTCAGGGATGTGGTCACAAAACAGGGAAGTTAACCTGTGACCTCCAAGGATATGGTGACAAACTGTAGGGGTTAGTCAAGTACACAGAAAATAACAAAGTTTTCTTGTCAATGGGTAGAGCCCTCTTTTACTGGGCAGATTTAGATTTAGTCACTGTTGCTGGGCAGAGGTTAGCCTCATCACCTGGCGCATAGTAGGTGCTATATAAAAGCTAGCTATTATTATTAATTCTCTTATCTCAGTTAATCATGTAACTTGAGAAAACAAGATCCCAATTTGAAAAAATTGCTCCTAAAGTGTAACTTCTACAACTTCTCTTACATTCTTTGTTCAGGCCCTCATGTCTTCATCTGGACGGCTGTAATCACTTCTTGATCGGTCTCCTTTTTCCAATCCATTCTCTGTACAACTGACAATTTTATATTCCTAAAACACAGGCACTCTCCTAAAGAGACCTTTTGCCTTTAGGACAATATATAAACACTTTGGTTTAACATTTGAAGTCCTCCACTGTCTCCTTCCTATACACCTTTCTAGTCGGACTGATCCCTACTCTTCCTCATACACTTGGCGTTCTAGCTTATTGCCTCGTATAAGGCATTGCATCTCTTCCCAGGGGCCCTTTGCAGGTTGTTGACAGGACAAGGATACACTTCTTCCTTACCTCCATCTCTTAGAATCCTTCAAGGCTCAGTTCCAGGGCAGCTTCCTATGTGAGGGCCTTTCCTGACCATCCCCCAAGTTGACAGTCTGTCCCATTCCCCAAATCGTGTGGTAATTTTTTTTTGTATTTAGTTTTTATGTATGTTGTTCATGAGAACAAACCCCCAAATCTAAAATAGCTTTAGAAAGAAATTTATTAGGTCATTTGGTAGAATGAAGAAAGGAAGGAAGAGTGGCTCCTTCTCATCCAGGCTCTGAAAAGCTTACATTATATAGGATTTGGACAAGAGTGACTGGATAAGAACCATGGACAAGAACCATTACTGAGAAGGAAACTTGAAAGCAAGGTCAACTGAGATAAATATGAGTAACTGTAAACGTTTACTAAAACTTGGGGGAAGCCAAAACAAAAGGGAACCCAGGATACAAGGTCGGGTGGACCTATCATGAGTCCTGGGTACAGTAACCAAAACAAGAATGCTTTGGATGCAATCAGGACTTGGGGGAACCTAAAATTTCTTGTAGCCATCTCCAGTATTTCTAGAGTTACTGGGATCAGGTGACATTCTGGGTATGGACAACCTTTAATCACACAGGGTTAGATTTAAACAGTATCATAATTTTTTCAAACAATGTAATAAATAATTTTCCCTACAGTAACCAATAGGTGTCACTGTGGATGGTAGACTTTTGGAAGGACTTTCCCTTCTTTCTAGAAAAGGAAGGATATGATTTCTCCTGCCCATATGTATCTCTTTTCCAAGGGGCTTAGCTTCCTCCTGGTCACTGTCTTCTCCTCCCCATTCCTTCCAAAGGCAGAGGAGTTTTTCCCTAGCCTAAGCTCAAAAACAGCCCAGCTTTTAGAGACAAAAAGTTCAATTTTAGCCAAGATGCAACAACCCAAATGAGGAGTATGCTTCTACATGTTTAGCAACTGACTCCCTCCCTCCCCAAAAAATGTACACGCGACAAATATTTGAATTAAATCTGCATTATTGACATTTTCTTCGTCATTTTCTTAAAGTCTATAAATCAACAAAACAACAAATCAAGCTGTACTGTGTATTGGCTGATTTTCAAGGTATAAACACACACTGGAAATTTAACAATCAGCTCTCATGAGCCAGTACTGAGCCAGCTCCAGCACATCACTGGCCCAAGTCTACTTGAATTCTTTTCTGTGAAATTTAGAGGTCCTAAAAATATAGATTAGTGATTTTTCAAAAATCATAGGCATATAGCACTCAGGCCTCCAGCTATAAATACTAGCATTTAGCCGAGAACTGAATTTCTGACCTATTCAAATTCTTGTGTATTTTAGTTCCAGACTTTTTCCTCCAGGGATTCCTACTCCCTATATTCAAATAAATATTTACTTTAAAAAAAAATTGAGTTCAGGGCCTATCTTTTTCTAGAGAAAGCTAGATTTAAAGAAATAGTAAAACTACAAAAAGGAAACAGAATTTTTGGTTTTGACTTAGTATGGAAAACAGAGAGGAAAGGAAAAAAAAATATCTAGGAGGAGGAGGCACTCTACCAACCATCTAGAATCCCCAGTTCTCTCTTTCTCTCTCTCTCTCTCTCTCTCTCTCTCTCTCTCTCTCTCTCTCTCTCTCTCTCTCTCTCT
>CM053624.1:164254302-164287243 GCA_028646595.1 Phalanger gymnotis | reverse complement strand
ATGTTTTGGTCTTCTTTGTCACCAAAGAAAGATTCCAGAGTCCTAGACTGAATCTGGGTGTGTTTTCACTGCCTGGCCATGTTCCCAGCCAACTTACTTGACCCTTGAGTTTTTCAGCGGGGTATGACTGCTTATAGAATACAGAGTTCTATGTTCCAAGCTTGGGGGGATGTGCCAGCTCTGCCACACCAGTACTCCTCCTTCCCCAAGAACCCCCAACCTGGACTGGACTTAGATCTTCAGCAGGCTCTGCACTCCTGCTCTGATCTGCCACTTAATTCCTCCCACCAGGTGTTCTGGGGCCAGATGCAACTACAGCTGTAGTTCTGTAGCTGCCCCACCTCCGCTGCCCCCTAGGCGGTGGCTGAACAGCAAACTCCCTGTCCCCAGCAGCTTTTCCCACTAACCTTCTCTGTTGTCTTTAGTGTTTGTGGGTTGAAAAGTCTGGTAACTGCCACAGTTCACTGATTCAGGGTGCTAGGGCATGCTCTGCCCAGCTCCTGGTCTGGTTGGTCTGCACCACCCATGCTGGGCTCTGCTCTGCTCCCAGCTCTGTGTGGGATAGACCTTATCCAGAGACCATCCAGTCTGTCCTGGGCTATTGTCCTGCTTCCCTCTGCTGTTTTGTGGGTTCTGCAGTTCTTCTCTGTTGTCTTTGGTGTTTGTGAGTTGAGAAGTCTGGGAACTGCCACAGCTCACTGATTCAGGGCGCTATGGCACGCTCTGCCCGGCTCCTGTTCTGGTTGGTCTGCACTGCCGACACTGGGCTCTGCTCTGCTCCGCTTCGCTCCCAGCTCCGTGCAGAATAGACCTTACCTAGAGACCATCCAGGCTGTCCTGGGCTGCAGCGCTGCTTCCCTCTGCTGTTTTGTGGGTTCTGCAGTTCTAGAATTGGTTCAGAGCCATTTTTTATAGGTTTTTGGAGGGACTTGGCGGGGAGCTCATGCTAGTTCCTGCTTTCCAGCTGCCATCTTGGCTCTGCCCCCACCCCCATTTCTAATTAATATAAACATCTCTTTTAAGCAGGAAACATGAAAACAGAAAGAACCATTGGAAGAGATGCTCTCTTTGTTACTTTGCTCTGTTTGAGGGCCTGCATAGAACCAAGTGCAGAGGCCATAAGGGTCATTGTCTCTTTTTCAGGATTAGCTCATTTTTTCAATTCCCTAAAGCTATGTGGTCAGCTATCCTCTGCTAGGATATTTAGTCCCATGGAGACCCAAATGTCGTTGCTTTTCCTCTACCAGAGACAAGAGGAACTATATTTAGAAGAAATATGCATAATGTACTGGCTGTGAGATCCTGGCCAAGTCACTTAACCTCTTGTTGCCCAAGGGAACTTTCTAAAACTACTATAAGCTGCAGAATGGAGGTGTTAATTTGTACAGATAGAGGGTGATCCCTGGCTGGTAGTTGACTATTTCAATTGAATTAAATCATTAATCCTCCTCTGCTCAATCTCCTCCCACCCTAATCCCAACCCCTTTAAAAAAAAAAAGTAGAAACAACTTGGTGTGGAGGCTAAGATGTTAGAATTGTAATTAGGGAGACCCTTGTATCAGTCTTGCCTATTACCAGTTACATAACCATGGATGGCCAAGTCCTTTGGCTCTGATCTTCAGTTACCTCTTCTTGTTAAATGTGTTAAACCTGAAAGTTAAAGGAGGCAAACAGAGCTAGGTGATAGAAAAATTCATATTATTTATTTATTCATTCCCTTTAAGCATAGTGGACAGACATGATCATGGATTGAGCCAGACAGAGTCTGACCAACTTATACAGAAGAATGAACAGGTTTTTATATTTTTAGAACAGTCACAATTCAGCATGTTTTTGTGTTACTCAATTTTATGATCACCATGTATGTTTAACCACAAGACAAAGATTTTCCTTAATGGAATAGGTTTGTAAAGACAAGAGTGTTGACAAAGGTCAGTTAAAGTATATACCCATAGAATATTAAGCGAGGTAGTCTCTTGGGATTAGGGTCTCATCTTTTAATGGCCAACAGGGAAAGAATGTCCTTAGATCAGTCTGATCTGGCCTTGTTGACAGAGAAAAGGGTATTTCCTGAGCAAACTTTAGAGAACAAAGAAGCCCAGGTCCAGGCTCTTCCAGCTGATCATCAATTTAGGCTCTGGGTCTTATCGAAATTACAAAAATGATACAAAATGGTATTAAATTATGCTCAAATGGGGATACTATTACACGTTGATGCTTACCTCACTAATACCTATCCTTACCTTGTTGTGAGGCTCAAATGAGATCATGTCAGTGAAAACTCTTTTGCAAACTTTAAATCGCTATAAATGTCAGTTACTATTAGGACTATGGTAATGGTATTGTCCGTAAACCAAGACAGATGGATATTTAATATTATGGGGTCTTTAATCAACATATTGATGTGCTTCATAATAATATTATTATAGGTAGGAGACATAGTTCTCAATTTCTGTCCACCATTGTGGTAGAAGCAATGTCCGCTAGGGTCTCTGGGATGGGGAAGGGAAGCTGTCTGTGAGACTCAGCTGATTCAAGGGCCTAGGATTCCAATCATTGAGATGACTGGGTCTTTTGGTTGTTGTTTTGCTTTTTTTTTTTCTATTTCCAACAGTTAGCACAGTGTTGGGCACATAGTAGGTGCTTAATACATCTTTTTTACTTGAGCACAAATTGGATTTAGATGAGACAGAATTGCTTGAAGTCATAGGCCTCACTCTCTCCTCCAGAGTCATTGGAGTCCAATGGCAAGACAAGACACAAGATGACTGGCCGTGGTCCAGGATGCAGCAGATGACCTTGGCGTCTTTGATGTCTACTAACTCTACACAGTGCCTGCTTCTTTCACCTTCATGGCCCATTGGAACAAATGGTTCACATCTGCCTATTCTGCCAGGGAAGTCTTTGCATGCTTGAGGTAAACATCCCCCTATGTCATTGACGGGTCTGAGGCCCATCAGTTACTTTCAACCTTTTCTAGTCCATCTGCCAAAATGGATTACCAAGGTGTGGCCATTGCACATGCCACAGGTGAGAGTTAGACAGGGGTGAACAACAAAGGTGGAAAGCAGCCCTCGTACCAGAGCTACTAGTCTTCCCTTAACACCCTGTATGCCCCAGATGCTTAATTAATGCTAGATAACTGACTGATTTCCTGCTCTCCCAGGACATAAAAAGGCCAGCCAATAAGAAGTCATTCAGACTTGATGGATGTCCCACTACCTTGCAAGTCAACACATCAATCTCTATGGAAATGAGAGAGCTGAATCTACCTGAACCAGTGCAGACTCTTTGTTGAGTACATTTTCTAGGTTACCGTTAAGTGAACACGTTTATTTTTAAGTGTTGGATGGTCTACAACAAATGTCTTGTTTGGTTCCAGTTCTGAGCCTGAATGACCAGTTTGCTCTGAATCAGGTCTGGCCATAGCACCTAGTGGGGTAGGATGAAGACTGAAACTAAGCTTCTATATGAAAATTTTAGGAAGTGTCGTCTTCTCTTTTACTAATTCCAATGCCAACAGGCCTCCAGAGAAGATCTCCTTCATCTATGGTACTCTTTTCAGCACAGGAGCTGCCTGGGCAATGCATACACTGTACTCAGGCCTGGCCTGTTGCATCCATCGAGTGAACTAAAAAAGAAAAAAACTCTCCCATGTTGTCAGATCACTAGAGGGAGGTGTGTCAAGAGGGACAAACACGCTAGCGCTCTCCCTAATAATATACAGCAGACATTTCCCTTCCTTCCACCTCACACTCTCCCCAACTGCTATTGTTTCTGTGGGGAACTATTTTATTGCTTAAAACTACTTCTGAGAAAAACTAAAAAGTATTCTTCTTAAAGAAGGCAAACAATGAGGCTGCTGAGTAATGACAATAGGCAGGAAGAGAACAGCTTCCCGAAGGAAGATGTTTGAAACTTCCTGGCAGTGTAAAGTAGTCAGTCAGTCCATAAATATTTATTAAGAAACCTACTCTGTACCAGTTACTGTGTGAGTCCTAGGTATAAAAAGAAAGGTAAAAACCAGTCCCTGCTGTCAAAGAGCTCCCAATCTAGAGGGGGGGATGACAATTAAACAAGTAAGTACAGATAAGCTGTAGATAGATAGACAGACAGATAGACAAATAGATGTAGATGGATAGATATGTAGATAGATAGATGGATAGATAGATAGATGGATGGGTGGGTAGATAGATAGATAGATAGATAGATAGATAGATAGATAGATAGATAGATGGATGGATAGATGGATGGATGGATAGATGGATGGATGGATGGATGGATGGATAGATAGATAGATAGATAGATAGATAGATAGATAGACAGATAGATGGATAGATGATAGATGGATAGATGGATGGATGGATAGATGGACAGATAGATGGACAGATAGATAGATACATAGAAGATAGATGGATAGATGGATGGATAGGTAGCTAGCTAGCTAACTAGTTAGATAGATAGAAAATAAGTAACAGAGAGAAGCACTAGAATTAAGAGGGGTTGAGAAAAGCTTCCTGTGGGAGGTAGGGTTTCTCAAAGGAAGCCATGGAGGTCAGTGGTCAGAGTGGAGAGGGAGCTTTCTAGGCATGGGGAACAGTCAATGAAAATGCCCAGAACTGAGAGATGGAGTATCTTGTTGGTGGAACAGCCAAGAGGCCAATGTCACTGGATCAAAGCATATCTGATGGAGAGTAAGGTGAAAAGGTAGGAGGGGGCTAGGTTATCAAAGGTTTTGAATGCCAGACTTTGTTCTTAGAGGCAATGGGGAAGTGTGAACTTACTGTACCTCAGAATTTTCACACTAGAAGGGTTCTTGGAGATCACCAAGACATAGGATATTGGTAATATGAGTTGTCTAACCCAAACACTTTTTTGGCAGTTGAGGCAAATGAGGCCCAAAGAAGTGTCCAAGGTCATACAGCAAGCTGGTAGCAGAAATGGGACTAGATCCCAAGGTCTCCTGACTCCTAGACTATTACTGTTTCTTTTATGTCATGTAAAATCAACAATTGCAAATATTCATAATTCCCTCATATGTGGGAGGCCAGATGATTTTTAAAAAAATAATTATTTTTACATTTACCACCTCTCCTTTCAACCCTTCCCCGTAACAACTACAACAACTCTTCCCTGTGTCAAATGATCATATTCAAGCACAACAAATCTAAACATTGGCCATACCCAAAAATGCCTATCTCATTCTGTATCTTATGTCCATCACATCTCTGTGAGGAGGTGGGAAGCTTGCTTTGTCAGTCCTCTGGCCTATATAAGTAAGGCAAGATTCATGACCTCAAGGATGACCATGAACCTGCCTGAATGATTCAGAATTGAGAAGTATAAGAAATTCTCTGGGTAGAAGGCAGAGGAAGTATAACATTTATTTAGACATGAGAGAATCCGATCCCAGGACCAGTAATTCCAATTCCACATAGTAGCAATAATATTCCAAAGCCAATAAGCCCACCTCAATATAGCAACAAGGAAATTATAACACAATATTATAGCGAGGGGCCAAGTCATCCTGTAAAATTCCCCCTTGCTAGGGCCTCCCTGTAAACAATCACTCATGAATCCTAACTCTCTGCTCAGTACTCTCTCCTACAGCTCTGCAGCTCTGTAGACTCCAAGTTCCTACTCCTTTTCCTTGGGGTGAATTCCAATTCCTGTAGCTCTTGCTGCCTCAATGTCTTCTTGACGTCTGCTTCTGAATCCTGCTGCTCTCAGTTCTGCTGCTCTGCTGCTCTCAGTTCTGGGCTCTCTTTATATACAGTCCTAGCCTGCATCTGATTCACTAGAACTCAGTGCACATACCACTGGCTCTTGTCTTAGCAACTCCTCTTAGGGCCCTGAAGGTTTCATGCCACCATAATCTTAACTAGCAAAAGGGTGTGGGCCTGGGGCCTCACACTGAGTTAGTGAAAGGGTGTGGGCCTGCCTCTAATCAAACCTCCCTTTGTTGGCCCCAGCTGAGGCCTATTCAATGGGCAAGAAAGAGCTTTTACTTACTGATTGGCCTTATACGACCTTATGATCAATCACTGAACAATCACCTTTTCAAAGTCTTTCAAAGGTAATTTTCTTAGCAGGGTTGTAATCACTGTAGAAATTGTTCCTCTGTTTCTACTTACTTCATTCCATACCAGTTCATTTGGATTTTACCATGTTTCTCTGAATTCCTCCTTTTCATAATTTCTTAAGACATAATCATATTCCATTACATTCATATACCAAAATTCATTCAGATAACTCCTAACTGATGAGCATCTGTCTATTTTCCTGTTCTTTGTTACAACCCAAAGTGCTGCTATGAATATTTCTGTACATAGGAGTCGTTTTCCTTTGTACTTGGTATCCTTGGGGCATAACTCTAGTAGAGCTATAGCTGAGTCAAAGGGCACGCACAGCTTAGTGACTTTGGGAGTGGAATTCTAAATTGTTTTCCAGAATGACTGGACTATTTTACAGCTCCAACACCAAGGCATTAATGTTCCTGTTTTTCCAAAGCCCCTCCAATAATGTTATTCTCCGTTTTTGTCATTTGTAACAATCTGATAGATTTGGGGCAGAACTTAGGGTTTATTTGATTTGCGTTTCTCTTATTATTAGTTATTTAGAGCATTTTCTCATATGGTTGCTCATAGCATGCATCTTTTCTTTTGAGAGCTTCCTGTTCATACCCTTCAGTCTGTTGGGAAATGGTTCTTATTCTTATATATTTGAATGAGTTTTCTATATATATTGAATATCAGACCCTTATCAGTGGAACTTCCTGCGAAGATTTTTCCCAGTTACCTGTTTCCCTTCTAGTTTTACCTGTATTGATTTCATTTGTACAGAAGTTTTAAAAGTTTATGTAAACAAAACTTCTATTTCATAATCTGTGATCTCAGTCCCTCATTTGGTCAAGAATCCTTCTCCTATCCAGTGTTGTGAAAGACATCCCCTTACTTGCTCTGCCAATTAGTTTATGACATGACCTTTTGTACATAGATCATGTATCCATTTGGAGTTTATTGTAGTATATGGCATGTTAGTCTAAATCTCACTCCAGGCCAGGGAATTATGACAAGAAAGTGAATACAATCTTAGTCTTTATAAATATAAACAGGGTTTTTGGAGTTACTCCTAGGTTGAGGAACAGTCCCCTTGCAGTTAAAGAGGGACTTGCCTTCCAGAGGGGTTTGAGCCTTTTGGCTTTGTGTATCAGGAGTCAGGAATTTGAGGCCTAGCACTGGTCACAGGGAAAAGGCAGTGGGTTTCTTTTTTTATTTTAATTTTTAAAATTTTAGTATTTATTTAATATTTTAGTTTTCAACATTGATTTCCACAAGATTTTGAGTTACAAATTTTCTTCCCATTTCTACCTCCCCCCCACTCCAAGATGGTACATATTCATGTATTCTGATTGCCCCATTCCCCAGTCACCCCTCCCTTCTGTCACCCCACTCCCTCACCTCATCTGCTTTCTCCTTACTTTCTTGTAGGGCATACAGTTGCATGCAAAAACAACTTTTTCTTTTGAGCATCTGATTTTAAAACTTTGAATTCCAAATTCTCTCCCCTCTTCCCTTCCCACCCATCCTCCCTAAGAAGGCAAGCAATTCAACACAGGCCACACATGTATCATTATGTAAAACACTTCCACAATACTCATGTTGTAAAAGACTAACTATATTTCCCTCCATCCTATCCTGTCCCCCTTTATTCAATTTTCTCCTTTGATCCTGTCCCTTTTGAAAGTGTTTGCTTTTGATTACCTCCTCCCCTGTCTGCTCTCCTTCTATCATCCCCCCTTTTTTTATCCCCTTGTGTTGGTAAGCAAAATGGGCTCCTTAGCACTTAGTGCCCTTAAAGAGTTTGGCTTTTGTTTGCTTTGAGTAATTCAGTGTATTTCATTGAGCCTTACTAGGTGCTAAGCCCCAGGCCCAAACCCCTATTAGGTATGGAACCTATGTGGTTGTGGATTGGTGACTGGAGTGGGGCCCAAGGTGAGGCTAGCTAAGGGGAGGTGCTAACTCCAGAGCCATGCCCTATTAGGTGTTAACCTAACCTATGTGGATGTGAGCCTCCCAGGGTCCTAAGGGGTGGGGCTAACTCAAGAACCAATCATAGCGGCCTAAATTCTAGTCATTCAGATAATGTTTGATGATGTCTGAAGCCCTATAAGAAGGGAAGACAGAGCCATTTGTGCAGGGCTCTTGAGATGGTGTTGATGAGGAGACTCTGGGCAGCTGTAGCTAAGGAGCCCTCTAGCTTGTAAACCCAGATGTTGAGACTTTGTTGAACTCTGGTAACTATGTATTGGGATTTGAATCAGACAAAGTCTGTCTGTTGATGTTTGTAATTTGTTTGTATTTTGTTCTGAAGTTCAGGGTGCTGGCTTTTTCCTCTGAACTAAGTGAATGATATTTGTATGCTGAATTAAAGTAAGCTTGTCAACCCCTTCACCTTGCTTTCCTTAGTTAAGTTCAAAAGAACTTAACTAGAAGAACTTAGTTAGTTCAAAAGAACCTGTGCTGCTGGCAGCTTTCTGGCTGCTGGCTGTGGGTGGACCTTACACCTCCACAGAAGCTGCTAGCCTGATTGTGGAAACACCTCTTCCCTCTATTTTCCTGCGGGGTAAGATACCCAATTGAGTATGTATGTTATTCCCTCCTCAAGTCAAATCCAAAGAGAGCAAGATTCACTCATTCCCTCTCACCTGCTCCATCTTCCCTTCCAACAGAACTGCTTTTTCTTGCCACTTTTATGTGAGATAATTTACCCCATTCTATCTCTCCCTTTCTCCCTCTTTCAATATAATTTCTCTCTCATCCCTTAATTTAATTTTATTTTTTTAGGTACATCCCTTCATATTCAACTCACTCTGTGCCCTCTGTCTATATATATGTATATTCCCTTCTACTATCCTAATACTGAGGAAGGTCTTATGAATTACACACATTATCTTTCCATGTAGGAATGTAAACAAAACAGTTCAACTTTTGTAAGTCCCTTTGGGTATAGTTCCAAATTGCTCTCCAGAATGTTTGGATTAGTTCACAACTCCACCAACAATGCTTTAGTGTTCCAATTTTGCCATGTTGTCTCCAACATTTATCATTTTCCTTTTCTAACTTACTAGCCAATCTGATAGGTGTGAGGTGGCACCTCAGAGTTGTTTTAATTTTAATTTCTCTAATCACTGATGATTTAGAGCATTTTTATAAGACTATAGAAAGCTTTGGTTTCTTTATCTGAAAAGTGCCTGTTCATATCCTTTGACCATTTATTAATTGGGGAATGACTTGTATTCTTATAAATTTGACTCTGTTCTCTATACATTTGGTAAATGAGCCTTTATCAGAAACACTTGCTATAAAAGTTGTTTCCTAACTTTCTGTTTTCCTTCTAATCTTGGTTGCATTGGTGTTGATTACGCAAAACCTTTTTGAGTTAATATAATCAAAATTTTCCATTTTGCATTTCATAATGTTCTTTACCTCTTGTTCAGTCAAAAATTTTTCCCTTCTCCATAGATATGGCAGGTAAACTAGTTCTTGATTTGCTCATGTTATAAACCTTTATGTCTAAATCATGTACCCATTTTGACCTTATCTTGATATATGGTATAAGATGTTGGTCCATGCCTAGTTTCTGCAATATTATTTTCCAGTTTTCCCAGCATTTTTGTCACATAGTGAGTTCTTACCTTAGAAGCTGGTGTCTTTGGGTTTATCAAACAGTAGGTTACTATAGTCTATTAGTGTCTTGTGTACCTAACCTATTCTACTGATGGTGGGAGCAATGCCTTAGCCCCTTTCTCCTTAGTTAGGCTAATTTTTTCTTAAATCTCAGACCACTGGCATAGTGCTCAGTCACCTTCATATAAAATAATCAGGACACAAGGGACTGGTGTCTCTCTATGAAGCTTCAGACTATGGACCAGCAGCAAGAGCAACACTATGCTTAATGTTTTATCCTGTGTGATATCCCTTCTCTGCTCTGTATAGCCTTATCCCACTATAGCTAAGGAAACATTCTTTTGCTGACTTTTATATAGATTAAGAGTGTCACATTTTGTCCCAACTCCAGATCTAAACTTGTAGGGAATTAACTTGAGTCAAGCCCAGTTTGTTATAGAAGCCCTGTGGAATCTGGGGAGAAGTTCGGCTGGGACAAGGAATTTGTACACTGTAGGTAGAGTTTGAACATTGTATTTTCTGCACTCTCAACCCCTGTATTTGAAAATTATCTTCCTAGGGGCAGCTAGGAGGCACAGTGGATAGAATACCAACATTGGAGGCAGGAGCATTTGAGTTTGAATCTGGCTTCAGACACTTACTAGTTGTGTGACCCTGGGAAAGTCACTTAACCCCCTTCGGCTTCAAAAAATTTTTTTAAAAGAATGAAAATGATGTTCCTTGCATGTTACTAGTCACTAGAAATTTTGAGAAATTTCATTGTAACATGTGACTAGACTTATGACAAAATGAACATGAGATGGGGAATCATTTGTTTTCAGCATCGATAATATGTGTATCTATTATTCAGATTCACTTTTTAGAGGTATTTGAAGGAGTTTGTGAGAGAGCTCGGATGACTCTCTGCTTTCACTCTGCCATCTTGGCTCTGCCCCCAGTGTATATCTATTATTAAGTGATATTAAACAGTGCTGCTCATTGCATGAGCTTTCCCTTATGTACTTCCCTTACTTCACTTCCCCCTCTGCTCTGGGCTC
Organism: Phalanger gymnotis; assembly: GCA_028646595.1. Lineage (NCBI taxonomy): Eukaryota > Metazoa > Chordata > Mammalia > Diprotodontia > Phalangeridae > Phalanger > Phalanger gymnotis. Next base: position 164,276,517 of record CM053624.1, on the reverse strand, counting down.
TGAGTCCTTTCCCTTCATTAACTGTAAAATGCACAGGTTTCTGGAGAAGATAAGACTCAGAGGAAACTCAGGTGGGCTTCACCTAATAATGTTATTTGGGCAAGCCTCAGGTGTGTGGCACTGGTGCCTTTCAGGTTTCATTGCATCTGACAATATCAGAATTTCCCTCCAGTCCTGCAGAGGACTGAGCAGGAGTCTTCCCTCCCCACTGAGGATGCTGGGAGACACACTCACAATTGTAATTGTATGTGTGAGGTAACATACCTGAGCTTGTGAACTTGGCGCATTTAGGAAGAGACATCCAAGAAAGTCCTGGATATTTGAAGCCCTTTCATATCAGCAGTGAGAGTGTGATTCTGCCCCTCCACCCCCATCATCTTCTCTTTTTTCCCTCTCCTGGCTCATCTTTCTAACTTTGTGTCCAAAGATCTTTTGGGGAACAGGTAGGGGTGTGCTGGTGAGTGGGTAATAACTGGGTTCTCAAAAAAAAAGCATGAACACACTTTCAAGATTAATGTGCATTATTAACACTTTCTTGAGTCTAGAAATCAACAAAACTATGAATCAAGCCCTGATTTGTAACCATTTTGGATATCTGAGGTGTAAATACTCATGTTGGAAATTTAACAATGGACTCTCACAAACTGGTTAGAACTGGCTCCGGCACACTTGGGAAGAGCCCATATCACAGCTCTATACCGATTGCTTAATAAATTCCTGACATTTGTGGTTTGAAGAGAGGGGACAATGACCAAAAGACCTTGGGAAATGTAAAGTTCTCAGGACTGAGAGTCCCTTTTAGGCAGAAAAAAAAAATAGTTTTGAAAGACTTTGGAACTTTGATCAACACAGTGATAAGCCAAAAGTCCTAAAGAATGAAAATAAAATAGGACACGCCTTGACAGAGAGGTGATGAACTTAAAATGCCGAGACACACGTTTTTGGCCATAGTAATGTACACAAGGAATTTGTTTTTTCTGGACTATGTAGCTCTGTAGTGAGGGACTTAATTTTTTTCCCCCTCAATTTGTGGAGGGAGGAGAGGGAGTAGGAGGAACAGATCAAAAGAAATAATACTTAAAAAATAAGTAGTTAAAAAAAGACAGCATCACTCGTGTGGGGAAGCTGGACCAGGGACCTCACTCTGTGATTGGGACCAAGTGTAGGCGAAGGCTTTGTAGTTCTCCTAGCTTACTGTCATAATGACAAACACGTTCATCCCATGTGAGAGGCAGAATGATTAAAGCAATTGTTCTCAAGCACTTTGGTCACAAGACCCCTTTACACTCTTAAAAAATTTTGAGGAACTTCCTCCCCCAAGCTTTGGTTTATGTGGTTTAAATATCTTTGATATTTACTATATTCAAAGGAGAACATCATTATTATTATGAAAATCTCCCTGATTTCATAGTCCCCTTGAAATGATCTTGGGTATCCTATCGTGGGCCATACTTGGAAGAACCCCTACTGTAGTGGATGGAGAGCTGACACTGAAAACCAAGAAGACCTGGGTTCAAGTTATGATTATAACACATACTAGCTATGTGACCTTGGGCACTTCTCAGTGCTCTAGGCAACTCTCAATGGCAGAGAAATCCCCAGCCTGCATAAGCACAGGATGTATGCTTGCCCTGGTACTCTCCAAACCAGCCAAATCATAGGTATAGTTCCCATCCATCTCACTACCAAACCACTCAACTGCAACATCAATTGTGGAAGGACATGTCCTTTTTTCCAATCAATCATTCTCAATATGGCTACTTTCTGGTGGATTATGGACTGAGGAGGCACAATCATTTGGTAACTGAGAGCCCCTGTCCACATACAAACTCAAATCTACTGAGGTTAGCTATGGGCTAAGCCAAGGCTGTCTATTTCCTCTCCAAATCCTCCCACTGCCATCACTCTCGTCCTATTTCCTCTTGTAGTTCATTTAAAATAAATGAATGTACAACATTCAGAATGAATAAATGACAACTCTGGACTCCCGCGCTCTCTATCTCAAATAATTTTCCAAATGGTCTCCAGAGGAATCTCAGTCCTATCCAGGAAGTTCCCTCTCCACATCCTTCTTGGTCCTCCCAAGGGCATATGGCTTTCATCAGTCCAGAGACATTCTAGAGAAATCATCCCTGTTCTATCAAACTCTTCTTTTTCATCATAAACTCTTCAATGCCATAGGTTGGGGCTGGGGGACAGGGAGAAGAAAGGCACCATCTCTCCAACATGGGTTTTGTCCAGTTGTCAAATGAGGATACTAAGAATAAAAATGGATGGTACTTCATACATACACATATTTTATATATATGTATATGTATATGCACACACATACACACATATAGATATATATGTGTATGTATATCTGTATATATGTATTATATACATACATGCACACATGTGCATATGTATATGTACATATGCACATGTACATATATGTATGCCATGTAGTATATAATATATGCATGCATGTATGTATATTCACAAACATATATACACATACATATATATGTATATGCTAAAACTCCAGGAACAAAAATCAGCTAAGGTTTTAAAATATCTGTCTTGACACCCTGAGATCATTAAGTACCATTCATCTTAGTGATTTTATCCTTAGTATTGTGGTATTTAAAAAGTTCAAGAGACATAATCTCTGGGTAATTAGTCATTTTATTAATAGTGCCAGTATTTTAATAAAACAGGTCAGGGGCACTCTTGAATGCCAAAGACAATTATGGCTCATAGCTTATATGCCCTTGGAAAAGGGATGTTCCTGAGGATGGGAATCAACTCTGATTGGTTAACAATTAATGAGTGAATGAATGTTATAATGAGAGGCTAGACCTATTCTAATAAACTTTGATTATGTCATTTACTTTTAAGTTACCCCCAGCCTTGAGCAATCTAACAAAGCATCCCTGTCTCCTACCCAAGAAGACAATGGGCCAGGAGTTTCATATTACGTTAGAAGTCTGATCTACTTGGGTGGAGTAGCAATACCCAGAATGAGGAGAATGTTAATTCCATCAGCCTTGTCCTTGAGGGATTGGACAAGGAAATAGGACAGGGTCTCCCCAATTTTAATAATTGGCTATTAATAAAATTTCTCTCAGTATCCTCATTTGACAACTTAACAAAAACTATGTTGGAGAGATAGTGCCTTTCTCCTCCCTGTTCCACACCCCCAACCTATGGCATAGAACAGTTTATGATGTTGATATGGAGATAGATCAGTATAGTTATATAGAGATAGAGATTGATAGGTATAGACCCCTCTCCCTTGCTCTCTCCCTTTCTCTCATCTTTCTATCCATCTATCTATCTGAGTCTTCCCCTCCTGCCTCCTTCTAATCAAAATTTGTCTATTAGATGTTTCCTCTCATAAGGAGCACTTAGATAAATTAATCCTTGTTGATGGGCTAATATATTCATTAGCCAGGTGTTTCCTCTACTTAGTAAAAGAATGATTTTAATTCATTTAGAAAGCTCAAGTCATCCAAAGCCCTCTTAGCAGACTGGTAGGAAAGATGCTTTGGGTCAGACACACCTCTTAGACCTACATTTGTAGAACGCTTTACAAAGACTATTCATGCACATTATCTTATTAGATCCTGACAATAATCCTGTGAGTGCAAGTGATGTGGTTTAAAGGTGCTGGGGAGCCCAGTGGTGGCACCTGAAATGAATTCACACACTCAAACCTCTTCCAGTCAAATGTCAACGTTTATCACAACATCATTAAAATCGGGCAAAATTCCTTGGGGAACTTGCAAACTAAAGAGGATGATGCTGATGCTTATATACAAAAGGAACACTGAAGAGATCTAGGTGGGATTAAGGAGTGGTAAGTAGTCTGGGGTGGGCCAAATGTCGGGCAGAGGCTGCTGGAATGTATGGGAAAATTCAGGGAGTCAACAGAGATAGCTTTGTGAAAAGGACAAGATAGTTCTGTTTATACAAAGGTTTGTCAGAGGCATGGTCCTTGGGCAGGCACCCTGTGCCTGCACTGATAGCCTTTATCTGAATTTTCTCACTGTGGCCTACTGAGATTAGGGGTGCTTCCAGAGACATGGTCTTTGCCTTTTGGGGTCCAGGTTCCACCGCCCCATCACAGTATGCTTTTCTTTGTAGCATGTGCACTCTGGCTCACCATCTCAGAGCCAAGCAAGCTATACCTGCTCCTCAGGGTTCTAGAGTATTCTGAGGGGTTGCAGTGTCTCAGTCTCCACTACCAACATCAAGCACCCTAGGCTGTGTTTCCCCATCTGTTACATGACACTAATTCTACCACAGTTCCATTTAGCCACTTGACATCAACTAGGTGTTGCAAAGGAATATTTACTTTAAAGAACAAAGTATAACCTTTTTCCTAGTACCTCAGGGGTGTACACCTTCCTCTATCATTTCAGTCTTTGTGGCGAATGGGTTGGATTTCATTCAATTCCTACATGGTCTTGGTTCTACCAAATTCAATTCCAAAGGCAACATCTAAGCCAGATGAGTAATTGTCTTAGCTACCCTGGGCTTGGTTATCCCAAACATCATTCCTTGTTTCTTGGGGCATGGGTGCTGGGCTAGCTGTAAAACCCAGGCTGCAATACTATGACCCTGGAGCATCCTCCTGACCTTTCAGAATTTAGAGGCTTTAATCCTTTTAATTCCTACGAGAGAAAAGAACAAACATAGAGACCAAGGACCAAAATCTTTTGCTCAAGGTCACATGACCTCAGGGAGAGAAGATGAACCCCCTACTTCCCCGCCCCCAAGGAATCTCCTCTTACTGCATGGTCTCTCGCTGGGAACTGTGGGCATGAGCATCCAACAATGAACCAAGCATCTGAACAGACATACTCAAGAGAGGCTTTAGAAGAAGACCACCAAGGCTTTTTGAATGCTTCCATGGCCAAAGAACTTCACATTCTTCCTTGCAGTTGGCAGACCAGAACTTGTAACAGAATGCTTACACATGTTCCACAATTTCTCCAAAGCACTTCATGGGTCAACATGAGTCTCCTAGGTGCAGGCTCCCTTGCTTATTGACATGGAGAGGCATCCCCTGAGTTACTCTGTGCTAGGCTCTCATCACATTCCATCTTTTCATAAGAAGAATTGGATGGTTAAAAGAGCTAAGTAATTTAGGAGGAAAGTTAGAAGAGACCTCAGATTTCATCTACTGTAACTGCCCTTCCCTCATTTTATAAATGAGGTTAAGTGACTTTCCAAGAGTCTCTTGGGTAATAAGTAGTAATAAAGCCAGGATTCAAACACATCTCCTCTAACTGTGAATGAAGTACTCCTTCCATCAGGTTTGTGCTGGAGGCAGCTCAAACTTGCCTGAGAAAGGTGATTGTTTAATTTACTGTGTGAACATTTACATCTTGGAAACTGGAAGATGCTACAAAGCAGAGCTCGATTTATTATTTTATTTCTTGTACAGACTTAGGAAAGTGGTCCTCCACCACATAATGCAACTTAGACTTAAAAGTATGCCATGTATACATTTTTCCCCCTAGAGAGCTGGTTATTAAACATTTATCAGCACATCACTGACTCTAGAGCTCTTGCCAATCAAAATTCACCTCTTCTCTATCCCATTCCAACAGTCCATTCCTCCCTGCTAGGCGGTAATGAATAATAATGGGAGCCTGAAATCTAGTTCTCTGCTACTTTGATCCATGAATAATAATCATAATAGCATTTATATAGTATTTTCAGGTTTGTTAAACATTTTACAATATCATCTCAGTTTATTCTCACAATCCTGGGAGGTGGGTGCTATTATTTATTAATCTCCATTTTACAGATGAGGAAACTGAGGCAAGCAGAGTTTAGAGCCTAGGGTAGCATAGCTAGGAGAGAGTCTGGAGCAGGATTTGAATGCAAGTCTTCCTGACTCCAAGTCCAGTATGCCATCTCCTGGGCCACCTAGCTGCCTCATTGTTCCTCATTCTGCATTCTAATTCAAAGTAGGACAAGAGTAGCCTCTCTTCTACATGAAGTCCTTCAAATGCTTGGAGGCAGTTGTCACCTACCCCCCGAGTCTTCTCCCTTCAAGGCTGCCATAAAGGTTTTTGTACTTGATCTCAAAATGCCAGCTGTGTCTCTAATATAGGTTGGTAGACAGCTGTGGGAAGCAAGCAAATGCTAATGACGCTGGCATTCTACCCAGTTTGTATCCAGTCATGCAAAGGACTCTCTGTTCTAACTGCATCTTTGTAGTACCTTGCTTAGAGTCATGCCCACCAGGGGGCTGAGTCATCCAACTCCACTAGGGGAGGGGATGGCAATGATAATCAGTAATAGACTCAAGTAGGGAATAAGAAGCCATTCTATACCTTCTCACACTGTGATCATGGGTCTCTCTGCATAATTGGATACTTAATTCACCTGCTTTTTCTCAATTCTGCTTTAACAGCTTTTGGCCCTGCCAGAGAGCTTAGATTCAGGATGATTTCTTAACTTTACTCACCGATTTTCACAGTATAACTTGGCATGGGCAGGGAGAGCCTGGGTGTTCTTCCTGTGCTAAGAGGAAGGCAGAGAAAGGAAAACAGAGGGAACAGAACAAAAGAGCATTGAACTGGGAATGAGAAGACCTGGGTTCTAACCCTGTCTGTGTGATCATCAACCAATCCCTCAACTTGTCTGGATCTCAATTTTCTCTTTTGTAAAATGGGGGTGGAGGGTGGGTACATGATTTGTCTAGTTTTTAAATTAATTTATTAATTTTAGTTTTCAACATTCACTTGCTTCCTTCCCCTTCCCCCTCCCCAAGATGGCATGCATTCTGATACAGGCTCTATATATACATTATTATTAAACATATTTTCACTTTAGTCATGTTGTATGACTAATAATTAATTCTAAGACTAATTCTGACTAATAATAATTCTAAGAATTAGAATGAATGGGAGGAACCATGAGAAAGGAAAAACAAAACAAAAAAGAGAGAAAATAGCATTATTCGATCTGCATTCAGATTCCACAGTTCTTTCTCTGGACATGGATGGCATTTTCCTTCATGAATTGTTTAAGATCCTTGCATTGCTGAGAAGAGCTAAGTTTATCAAAATGTATTAGCAAGGCAATAAACACATTGATGATAATTGTGAAAATGCCTATGTAGTTTGGTATCGCAAAATATGAGAGACTCTCCATATAGAAGGTAGAAGGAGTAAAACAGTTATTCAGACACCCGAGATCCAAATCCCAAAGCCAATAAGCCCAACACATCCAAGCAGCATCCAACTCCCAAAACCAGTAAGCCCACTTTATCATAACAGCAAGTAACTTCAAACATAATATCACAGCATAGAGCCTCACCATCCCATAACCTCCCACCCACCTACTGGGCCTTCCCACAAACAAACTCACAGTCAGCATGTCTGCTTTCACCCTCAGCTCTAACTGCTCTCTCCCAGCATTTCCTGTGACGCACTTTCCGTTTCCTCTCAGCAGGCTCTTCCCACCACATGTGACTTAGGCTTCCTATGAGGTAAGTAGGTCACATGGCCTATTAATGGGTGGGAAAGATCTTCAAATCTAAATTGTTGTTATACAAGGTCAGTAATTGCACAATGTGGCTGTTACTGAGTACATTGTTCTCCTGGTTCTGCTCACTTCACTCATCATTAGCTCAATGGATAGATGATTTGTAACAAAGGTTCTTAACCTGGAAGTTACATGAAGTTATTAAAAAATTTTGATAACCACATTTCAATTTAGTTTAATTAGTTTCCTTTGTAACCTCATGTATTTTATTTTATGAATTTAAAATAAACCATGATTCTGAGAAGGGGTCCACAGGTTTCACTAGACTGCCAAAGGGGTCCCTGTTACAAGTATAATCAAGTCAAAAAGCATTTATTGTTGACTATGTTTCAGGCACTGTGCTAAGCACCCTAAATGCCAGCAGAAAGACACCCTCTGTCCTCACAGAGCTCACATTCTAATGGAACAAGATAACACATGAAGTAAGGCTGTCCTTCAAACATCGAACGGGGTGTTGTCATATGGCTCCAAAGAAGGCAGAAGAGACATCTCTTGCTTCCTCTCCTCCCATTCTTCTCAAGAGGGATTTTATTTCCTTCCAGGAGAAGAAGCAGAGATTGGGACCAGAAGCTTGTCTACTCTGCTCTCCTCAGAAAGCAGGGATACAGGGATAGAATTACATGAATGTGATACCTTAATTTTGTTGGTCTAGAGGTTGTGGTTTTCAGGTTCAAAGTAAACTTCTGATTGCTATTTCTTGATGGGGAAAGGAGGGCCTCAAGCTCTATATTCAAAGCTTGACTTCCTTCCCACCAAATACCAATTCACACACATAGGATTAATACAAGTTAATAGCAAAACAGAAATCAGAGAAAGTAGACTATATGCTAGATAATACATAGAGTAAAAGAGCTCTCCCATTGGCAATGAGGTAACTCAACTCTACCAAGAGAGAGTCCCAGATCTCACCTGAGCAAAAATTCCCCAAAGTCTGTAGTGCAGGACTTCTTAAACTTTTTCTACTCGTGACCTCTTTTCACCCAAGAAATTTTTATGTGACCCTGGGTATACAGGTATGTAAAATAGGTGTACAGATCAAACATTTACTGATAATAAATCATAAAGAAATTTCTTTTAAAGAAATTCTTTCATATACATATAATTTTACCATTTATTAAAGATGAAAGCAAATTTGCATACTAATGAGATGGATGTGCTTGCTTATTTTTAGATAGAGAATTAAATCTTGGCAGAATATTTGATACTGCAGGACGCAGAGCATCTTCAGTGTTTTGCAGAGTTGATTGATATTTTGATTTCGTAATAGTAAATGCCACGTTCAGAATCAAGGCTGCAGTGAAGTCATGAGAGGCAACATGGGCAAGCGCTGCCAGAAACACCTCGAATTCATTATGTGTTTGATTTAGAATTAATTTTTGATCATTGCATGTTCAGAAATCTTTTGCTGTCGCCAAATTTTTCGCAACCTCCACATTCAGTTACACAACACCAAATGGGGTTGCGACCCATAGTTTAAGATGCGCTGCAGGGTAGTAAGCTGGGGTTAGAGACTGATGGAGACTGCCATCTTCTCTCATGTTGGCTTCTTCCCAGAGTCTTATTCTTCCTTCAGTGACCTGAAGCGGGATTGTCATCATCTATCTTCTTTCTTGACGCTAGAATCGAGAAGTGCCCAAAGCAGCTGCAGAGCCAGAAGACACTCAAGAGAACTGAGGAGTTTGAAGAGACTCTCCTCTCCCTTTTCTCCATCTCCACTCTGCTTCTCACGCAGGCGGATGGCGTCATCTCCACCAATGAGGAGAGTCCCAAACCAATGGGTACTGGGACTCTGTAAAGCACATAAAAGGGAATTGAAAAGTGGGAAAGGTGAATAAGGAGGAGAGGAGGAGGGGGCATCTGTAGGGTCACAACAGGGTAGAGAAAATCCAGAGACTCAAGAGTACAGACTAGAGAGGAATGAAGACATGGCTGCCCTGTGTTTCCTCTTTGAAATAGCACACTCTGGGCCTCCAGATCCAGGGCTCTGCCCACTAGACTGAGTGCTGAATTAGATATTTCTGCTCTCAGCATCGCTTGCTGCCAGATGGTGTGGGAGCTACATGGGAACCAAGTTCAAAGACCCTGATAACTAACACCTATCTCTGCTCATATCACAATTCTTATCGAAGGGAAAGAGATCCAAGGTCATTCCTGCTTTGACTCTCCCACTTTATTATAGACCTCACCCAATCATTGAAAAACAAATAACCCTTGCTTTTTTGCAGCCTATCATTTTACAAATGATGAAACCGAAGCTCAGAGAGATTACATAATTTCCCAGGTTTATACAGCGAATTAGTGTCTGAGACAATATTTGAACCAAGGTCTTCTGGCCTACCAGTTTGGTATTCTGTTTTCCATGGAGAACAGTGTGTTTCCATGTCACTGAGCCTTTCCTCATGTCAGATACTGGCTGATTAATAACAAGAAGAATCACATGGGATCTTTGTATTAGGGCAGCATCATTGCTGAGGTGTCTGGGTATCCCAGTTTTACCCCATGTATGTATATTTTCACTGGCTGTCCCCAGTGTCTGGAATTCTCTCTCTCCCCTCTTCATCTTCTGACCTCCCTGGCTTCTTTCAAGTCCCAGATAAATCCTACATTCCACAACAAACCTTTCATGATCCCCCTTAATGCTAGTAGCTTCCCTCTTTTGTTTGTATCCAATTTGTCCTGAATATATCTCATTTATATATAGTTATTTGCACATTATCTCCCTCTTAGACTGTGAGCTTCTTTTTTTAAAATTTAATTTAATTTTTTTGGTTAAATTTTAAGTTTCAAACTGTCTCTTTCCTGCACTAGAGGCCACCATTTGACCTAGATACATATACAAGTAAAGTCAGACTATGCTTACTTCTATTTCTGCTAGTTTCTTTCTAGTTTTCTTTCCACTTTTTCTCTGGAGGGGGATAGGATCTTCCTTCATAGGTCCTTTGTAGTGAATTTAGTGAATTAACTCAGAAGAACTTAGTCATTCACAGTTATTCCTTGAACAATATTGCTGTTACTGTATATGATGTTCTCTTGGTTCTGCTTATTTCACTCTTTATTATTTCATGCAAGTGTCTATGAGCTTCTTGAGAGCAGGGACCATACTTAGCCTTTCTTTATATCCCTGGCACTTAGCACAGTGCCTGGCACACAGTAGCACTTGGTAAATATTTGTTGATTGATGTGACATTATTATTCAAAAGATGAACTTTTGCAGCCCAGAGCAGCTGGGCATCTTTGAAAGCACAGAACAAGCTCCCGTATGTGATGTAGGCAGCCCTCTTCTTCCTACTCAATTCTGGGCACAGCTCATAGTCCATCTGTAGTGCCTGCCCAAGACGGGCTGGTTCAATAGTCTGATCACCCAACAGTAGGCCATAGCCTGGACAATACGCCATTTGGAATATTTGGCCAATTTTCCTTTAGTGGCTCTGGATTGAGAGACTTCTCATCATATCGCCCCGAGGCATGATACAATCAGCACAGCATCATCTACAAATAACAACATCTGGAAAATCTCATCAAGATTCTCCCAGGGATGCCATGGAGCTGCCAGTTACACACCATCATCTCCTCCAAAGAATGAAAATTGCAGGTGGCCCAAAGGGCCACAAAGAATGTAGGCAGGATCACATAGATTATCAATAGTGGCTCACACATTAGAGATGATGCCAAAGACATACCCAAAGATGTGTCTAACTGGAAAAGGAAGCGACCTGGTTGTAGACAGTAAGAGTAATGACAAAAAGTTAGCTTAAATGCTCTGGTATCCACAAAAAATAAAGAAAAGAATCAGAGGACAGCATCTTCCTCTGTGGAAGAATTATATAAAGTCAGTGACAAAAAACAAATATAAATATATTTGTCATATGAGTATTAATAGATTATATTTATGGAATATTATGAATAATATTCCATAATATAACATATTAATGTGTAAAAATATCTTTTTGTCAGTGACCTCACCCCGTGATATATATGGAAATATCTCTCTCCATATATACACAGAGACACACAAATATATATGTATATGTATATATATATATGTATATATTGAGAGACAGAGAGACAGAGAGAAAGAGATTACAAGATGGGAAAGAGAGCATTGATGGATTTATCCTTACCAGTGGAGGAAGTGCCCATATTAATGAGATCACAGATTCATAGAAGTATTAAATTATGTGTCCTTGGGCTCTGTTAGGAATTTCCCCTCTGGAAAGGGGAGCTGTCAGGGTCATGTTTTATCTATGTCCCTTACATCTAGGAATATGCTGGTAAATGTTTAACAACTGGCTCTCTGTTAAAACAAAAATGTTTTAAAAAACAAAAAACAAACAAAAAAAAGCCTGACACACTTTTAACTTCAGTCTGCATTAGTAATATATTTCTCCATCATTTTTTTAAGTCTAGACAATCAAAACAATAAACCAAATCCTGATTCGTAGTGTTTGCTGATTTCCAAGGTATAAATGTTCACACTGAAAATTTAACCATTGGACCTCACAAACAACTTTGAAATGGCTTCAGCACACCCAGCCTTCTGACAGTCTGCAAGCATTCAATTAAAAAAACATTAAGTACCTGCTGTGTGCCAAGCATTTGCTCAGTGCTGGGAATACAGAGACAAAAATGAAGCAATTGGGGGTGGGAAGGAGAGGAGAAAGGGGGAAAAAGAATAAAGTACAAAGTGCACAGCAATAAACAAAAAAGAAAACTCATAAGGAAGCAAAGTTGGACAGCTCTGAACACAATGTGTAGTATTCATTATATAGACTTTCTTGAAATGGAAATTTATTGCTCTATGTTTTGAAATCTCTCTTACATTCTGCTGTGCCCATGGCAATGCTTTTTTTTTTCTTTTCTTATTATGTATTCAAGTCTTAGTATTTAAGTTTATAATATGTTTCCTTTTCTTTTTTTATTGTGTATTTAAGTTTTAGTATATAAGTTTAAAATAAATTCATAACATTTTAAAAAATGAAGCAATCCCTACTCTCAAGGAGCTTACACTCTATTGATGGACACAACATGTATGAAGTAAGCATATGTAAGGGGAGGGGGGCTGATGTTGGCCCATCCCTTTCTGCCATTAACTATATGAACAAGTATAGTACAAAGAAAATCAAGGAGGGAGCAATCTCTGACAATCATGGAAGGCTTCCACTAGAGCGTGGCTCCTGAGTGAGGCTTGAAGGAAGAGAATGCCTCTGAGAGCTGAGGAGGAAGCTGTATTAGTAATTAAGGCGGGACTTTCTTCTACTGTTTTCTCTTTTAGCACTTATTTAATCAAGTGCTGTTGATGAGTCTGGCCTTTGTTTCTTTGATTGGATCAGGAGTCTTTGATGATGTCTTTGCCTCAAGGGAAAGCCTGGTTTGCAAGGGTTTGAGTACCATGTTTGTGACGCCAGAGGCTTTTAGGCCACATGGGTTTGAGCAGCATATTGTGACGCCCTTTGCCTCCAAAGAAGATATATAAACTCAGAGCTTGGCGTTTTTTTCCCTTGGGGCTCTCACTCATTGGAAGAGTGTTGGTATGGAGTCTCTGCATAGCCTTTAAGGAGCCCCTCGGCTTTGAAGAAACCTAGATGTTTTATTTGGGGCTCTCATTCACTGGAAGAATGGTGAGTGACTCTGGGCAAGCCGTTGTAACTGCCCCCTGGCTTTGCTAACCCAAATGTTGGTTTGTATTTGGTCCATTTATAACGTATGTTTGTAATTTGTTTGTATTTGCTCCGAAGTTCAGGTTGCTGGCTTTTCTTCCTGAACTAAGCAAATGATATTTTTAAGTTTAATTAAAGTGAAATTGTTAACCCCTTGAAGTTATTTTCCTTAGTAAAGCAGATCAAAGAACCTGTGTTGGCAGCTTTCTGTATGTTGGATGTTGGTATGTCTTACACCCCTACAGCAGCTGCAAGTGAATTATTGTTACAGAAGCCCGTTCCAGGCCAATGGAAATAGCCTACATGAATACACAGAAAAAGGTGTAGCATGGAGGGTGGAGAATGGAAGGTACTTCAACTTGGCTGCAATATAAAGCCTATGAAGGAAGACAGTAGAAAATAAGGTTGGAAAATAAGGGAGCCATATATAAATGGCCTTAAAAGCAAGACTAATGGCCTTGGAAGACCAATGATGAAATACACTTCCCTTTCCTTTCAGTTATGAAGTTAGACTACCTATGTGGAACATTATGGTGATGCAGCACGGCATAGTGACTAGGGGTCTACACCTGGGGTAAGGAAAGACCTTGGTTCATATCTCACTTCCTACGCTTATTAGTTGTGTGACCCTGGACAAATCATTTAACCTCTTTAGGCCTCAGTTTCCTAATCTGTAACATGAGGGGGTTGGACTCAATGACCCCTATGGCTCCTTTTAGCTCTAAATCTAGCATCCCATAATATCTCTTCTAATATAGTTACTGCATTGGTTGGCCTTGCTTAACTACCATTTTTCTCTATGTTGTAGATGAAGCTTCAGTGGAAGCTGGGAGGTATTAGGGGAACTGATGTTAAACAGAAGGCATCAATACAATTTTTTAAAAGGAAAAGAGAAACAACATTAAGGAATTTGTATTTTATCTCGTAGGCAATGTTGAGCCACTGACATAGTGATGTGAGGAGTGGCATGGTGTAACAGCAAGCAAAATGGGACTTTTTATTGTCTTTTGTTTTGGAGTGCTTCTCAGCACTGAGGCAATCAAATGCCTTTGATTGAGTCTTGCCTTTGTTTGTAGAAAGGCCCACACCATTTTGCTAATTAGGTCACTAGAGGTGTGAAGCCCTCTGACCCTGAAGAAGTATATATATACTCTGAGGTTAGCTTTTGTTTGGGGCTCACTCATTAGAAGACCATTCCTGTGATTTGGCCAGAGAGACTCTGGGTAGCTGTTAAAGAGCCCCTGGCTTTGAAAAACCCAGTCGTTAGTGCTTCTCTCTCTAATAACTATGTATGTAATGTCTTGGTCAGACAGCTAGAAGCCCTATCTGTTAATTTGTGTTTTAGTTGTTCTCCTTATATAATTGCCGCTTGTAATTTCTTTTTGTGTTTTCTCCAAAGTTCAGGGTGCTGGCTTTTTCCCCTGAACTAAGTGAATGATATATGTATGTTTAATTAAAGTAAGATTATTAACCCCTTAAAGTTGCTTTCCTTAGAAAAGCAGATCAAAGGACCTGTGCTAGCAGCCCTCCTGTGTGCTGGTATTGTCGGCCTTACACAGCCACAGCAGCAGTAGCATTGTTGTTACACATGGACAGATCTCTCTCTGCTTTGGGAAGATTATTTTGTTAGTCATGTTGTGAATGGATCAGACAGGATAGAGACTAGAGACTGGCAGAGCAATTGGAAAGCTGCTACAATAATGTAGATGAGAGGGGACAAGGACCTGAATTATGATAGTGGTTAGAAGAGCTGTTGTTGTTCATCCTTTGTTCTCCAAGAGGGCCAGTGATATCACAAGTGTTGTGCTGACTTGAATGTGAATTGGATTTAAGTGAGGCAGGGCTGGGAATTGTCCTCAGCCTCACTCTCTCCTCCAGCGTTATTGAAATCCAGAGGCAAGACAAAAGTCAAGATGGCCAGTGATGACCCAGGATGAATGGGTGACCTTGACCTTTCTAAATTACGTCTTTCTCTGGTCTCAATTTGTCTGAGGCAATGCCCATTTAGTGACTAAGGGCTAGGTAAGAATTGAGACAAAAGATGGTCCAAATTACCATCATAAAACTATCCGTCTGGGAGGGAAGGCTGTTAGAGTTTGCATAAGTGGAAAGAAGGGAAAGGGTGAAAGAGATATGGTCAAAGTGTAGACTTGAAAAGGCCTGGCAAACTGGATGTAGGACATGAAGCTAACTCAGAGGTTTTTGGATGTGGATGATGAGGTGGCAAAGTGGTTTAAGCATTGAGCCAGGAGAAAGGAAGAACTGAGTTCAAATGAGTGACCCTGAACAAGTCACTTAATCTGTGTGTAAGTTTTTTTCAAAAGTAAAATGTAAAATTTTTTCAAATAGGGATCATAATAGCACCTTGGGCTATTAGGTAGTGCAGTGGGTAGAGTGCCAAGCCTGGAGTCAGGAAGACATGAGTTCAAATCTGGCTTCAGACTAGCTGCGTGACCCTGGGCAATTCACTTTACCTTCTTTGCCTCAGTTTCCTCATTTGTAAAATGAGCTGGAGTAAGAAATGGCAAACCACTGTAGTATCTTTGCCAGGAAAACCCCAAATGGAAGAGTTCAATGGTACTGGAATGACTGAACAGTAAGAAAACCAACAATATCACCTACATCTCAGAGTTGTGAAGATCAGATAAAGCACTTATCACAGGGCCTGGAACATAGTAGGCCCTCAATAAACATTTGTCCCCTTCCTTCCTTTTGACTAGGAGGGGTGATACCATCCTTAATTGAAATGAAGAAGTTTGGAGGCGGGGCAGGTTTGGGTGAAGAAGATGTTTCTAGAGGTCCCAGAATGAAAGAGAGAAATCTAGAATGAAGGGGAGATGGATAACCACGGAGTGGGGGCTGCATAGGGCCCAGGGGAAGGGGAGAGTATGTCGACTGCTTACACAGGAAACAGGTGAAGGGTGGCAGATGCTTTGCTTTTGTGCCTAGGAAAAGATTTCTCTTGTTATTTGTGTCAAAGGTCAGGGCCTCTTGAAAACAATTCTATCGTAATTATAAATTAAATAAGGGCAAATCAGTCTCTGAGTACCTGTCCTATGTAGTTAAATGTTTTAGTGAACAGGAGATAATTATTCTGACTGCTCAGAGGCCTTTCTCATTTGTCACTTGCTTTTATATTACATAGTTTTTATGTTGCTATAACCCTGACCAGACAATAACAGTAGGTTTACTATAGATGGCTTTTTAGGACTCTGTCCTGCATGCTTTGTATTAATTAACCTCATGAAATAAAAATGAATAAATAAAACAGTAAACAATGGTTGAACAAAGCACTAGGTTTAGCTAATGGTTTACCAGCTATGTGACTTTGAATAGGTAAGTCACACCCTCTCTGAGACTCAATTTCCTCAGCTATAAAATGGGGCTGATACCATCCTTTTCCTATGTATCACACAAAACTATCTAGAGATGAATGAGATTGTTCGAAAGTGCTTTGTAAACTCTAATAGTCTACGTAAATATGAGATAATATTCTTGTCAGTCAGTGCACTTGGCCTGGGTGATCTGCTGTAATATAAAAGTCTCTGCTCTGGAAGAACTCCATTGTCTTGGGAGAAACACAGGGATAATGCAGAGAGAGCAGCTGATTATTAATGCTTTTTTAAAAAGATAGAAAATAAACTGATTTGCTCAAGGCACTATTTATTAATGAGACCGCAGTTGGCAACAACTGTGAGGAATTTACTTTTTGGTGTTGTAAATACAACTAAACAAACCAGAGGAGAGCCATGAACTGAACAAGTGACTTATGCACAAATTGATTCCTGCATATGTAATGTCAGCTTATGAAGTTAAAATCCCTTGGGGATTTTTTACTTATATAGGAGTTGATTTACTTGTAAAGTAATATATTTTTTTTGAAAACACTCATTACTAATAACCAAAAAAAAAAAATCAATCCTGAGCCATGGAATCACAGATAGTTTGGACTAACACTAGATACATAGAATGGGGTAGCTAAGTGGAATTTGGCCCTGGAGTGAGAAAGACTCATCTCCCTTAGTTCAAATCCAGCTTCAGACACTTGTGTAATGGCAAGCAAAGTGGGACTTTTTGCTGGTTTTTCTTTTGGAGTGCTTCTCAGCACTAAGGTAATCAAGTGTCTTTGATTGAGTCTTGCCTTTGTTTGAATCAAGAGTTTTTGACTGGGACAGCTAGGTGACATAGTAGATAGAGCACCAGCCTCAGACACTTGACACATTTACTAGCTGTATGACCTTGGGCAAGTCACTTAACCCCAGTTGCCTTGCCTTCCCCCCTCCAAAAAAAAAAGAGTCTTTGATTGAATCAAGAGTCCTTGATTAGAAACACTATATATACTCTGAGGTTAGCATTTTGCTTTGGGGCTCACTCACGTGATTTAGCCAGACAAGACTCTGGGTAGCTGTTAAGGAGCCCCCCAACTTTGAAAACCCAGATGTTGGTGCTTCTCTCTCTAGTAACTATTTATGTATTGCTATGGTCAAACAGTTAGAAGCTCGTCTGTTGATTTGTGTTATTTTCTCTGTTTGTAATTTCTGTTTGTGTTTGCCTTGAAGTTCAGGGTGCTGACTTTTTCCCCTGAACTAAGTAAATAATATATGTATGCTTAGTTGAAGTAAGATTGTTAACCCCTTAAAATTGCTTTACTTTAGAAAAGCAGACCAAAGAACCTGTGCTAGCAGCCTTCCTGTGTGCTAGTATTATTGGCCTTATACCTCCACAACAGTTACAAGTAACATTGTTGTCACAATTTGCTCGCTGTGTGACCATGGGCAAGTCACTTCACCTGGTTCACCTTGGTTTCCTCATCTGTAAAATGAGCTAGAGAAGAAAATGGCAAACAACTCCAGTATCTTTGCCAAGAAAATCCCAAATGGGGTCACGAAGAGTCACCAGACAAGACCAAACAACAACAAAGATACACCAAATCATAGAAACAGAGTTGTAAGTGGTCTGAGAAGCCACTGAATTCAAAACCCCTTGTTTTACAGATGAAAAAAAATGAAGCCTTGACATGCTGTGTGACTTGGCCAGTATCACACAGCTAGTAAGTATATGTAGCAGGTTTTGAACCCAGATCTTCTGCTCCATGCCCATGATCTATCTACTGTTCCATATACAGATGTCCATTTTCTTGTTCTTCAACAATTAAGAAAGAAGGAGGAGAAGGAGCAAAAAATATCATAGAGTATAAATTTTGGGGGAAAGATAACCAAGACTTTACATGAGTATTTTTTGTGCTTAATTTTTAAAGCTATAAAAATATTGTTTTTTTAAAATTTTTTGTTCATATTGTTGTTCAGTTGTTTCAGTTACGTCTGACTCTTCATGACCCCATTTGGGGTTTTCTTGACAAAGATACTGGAGTAGTTTGCCATTTTCTTCTCCAGATCATTTTACAGATGAGGAAATAGAGGCAAACAAGGTAAAATGATTTGCCCTGGGTCACACAGCTAGTAAGTGTCTGAGGCTGGATTTGAACTCAGGAAGATTCATCTTCCTGACTTCACACCCTATCCACTGTGCCGTCTACCTGCCCCCATAAGTATATTATATGACAATTCCTTTTTTCCCTTGAATATGCCTCCCAGGCATATGTTAGGAATTACAACTGAGGATCATCCTGGTTTCAAACAGCTTTATTTACTGGTAGTTCCATGGCAGAATTCTTGCTTATCACATGGGGGGCCTAGGCATCTTTCTCAGACAATGAAACTGAAAGTTGATAAGTAATATGACAGTTGGTAGACTGCCAGACCTGGAATTGAGAAATCCTGGGCTCAAATCCCAATTCTGACACCACTTTTGTGACTATGAGCAAGTCTTATAATCTCTCTGGACCTCTGTTTCCTCATTTGTAAAATGTGGAAGTTGGGCTCAATGACCTTTAAGGTCTCTTCTAATTCTAAATCTATGATCCTATATATATATATATATATATATATATATATTCCCTAGGGAATGTTTTTAACTGAAGATATCAGAGAATTACAGAATTTCAAGGTGAAGAGGGATCCCAGTGGCCACTTATTCCAATGGATAACAAAAAAATAAATTCCTATAACAACATACTCAATAAGTGGTCATGTAGCCTCTTTTTGAAGCCCGCCAACAAAGGGGAACCATGCATTACCTCCATTTTGGATACTTTTACAGTTGTATACAAGTTAGCTAGAAGAAAGTAAAATAATTAAATTTATCTGCATACTTAGTAATGGTGGACTGACCAAAGAGTCCAGTCTTTATGAGCATACTCTGTGGATAGAATCCCCATATGGACTTTGGAACATACACAGACATTCTATAAAAGGTTCTGGTCCATTAGCAACCACGTGCTGAAGAGGATCCTCCTTCACTATGAAGCCAATCCCCAGCCCCTCAGAGATGTAGATGGTATCATTCTGGGAGAGAGACCAAAGTGCAATATACACATGCCATAAACCTTACATTTTTTTGCATATTTAAAAACTGTTAAGATGCAGCATATCCTTTACTTGTTTTTACATGGTTTGGCATTGAGCTCATGAAATTTTAACTCATTCTTAATTCTTCATCATGAAACCATTATAATTATTAACAAGTAATATATACATTAAATATTAGGCACTGTTTTAAGAACTAGAGATGCAAAGGAAGGCAAAAAATGTTGGTCCCTGCCCTCAAGGACTTCACATTCTTTTCTTTTTTTTAATATTTTTTCCCCTCAATTTCATGTAAAAATATTTCTAACTTTTTAAGTTTTGAGTTTCAAATCCTATCCTTCCCTCCCTTCCCTTTCCACTCCCTGAGACAGTAATCAACCTGATATAGGTTATACATGTGCGATATTACATGTGCATATTAGTCATTTTTGTGGAAGAAAACTCAGAACAGAATGAACAAAAGAAAGAAAGAAACAAACAAACAAAGGGAGGAAAGAAGGAAGAAAAAAGAAAGGAAGGAAGGAAGAAAGCAAGAAAGAAAAAGGAGAAACAAAAAGAAAGAAAGAAAAAGAGTGAAAAATAGTATGCTTTGGTCTATATTCAGACACTATCAATTCGTTCTCTGGAGGTGGATAGCATTTTTCGTCATGAGTCATTTGGGATTGTTTTGGATCATTGTATTGCTGAGAATAGCTAAGTCATTCACAATTAATCATCATATAATATTGCTGTTACTATGTACAGTGTTCTCCTGGTTCTGCTCACTTCACTCTGCATCAGTTCATGTAAGTCTTTCCAGGTTTTTCTGAAATCATCCTGCCCATCATTTCTTATAGCAAAATAATATTCCATTACAATCATATACCACAGCTCATTAAACCATTCCCCAATTGAATGGCATCCCCTTAATTTCCAATTCTTAGCTGCTACAAAAAAAGCTCCTACAAATATTTTTGTCCAAATAGGTTCTCTTACCTTTTTTTTCCTCTTTGTGATACAGGCCTAGTAGTAGTATTGCTGGATCAAAGGGCACACACAGTTTTATAGACATTTGAGCATAGTAAGGACATCACATTCTGAGGGAAATAACACACAAACAACTATGTACATTACATACAAGATATATACAGGGTAAACAGAGATAAACTCAGAGGGATGATACTAGCAGTTGGCAGGGGTGGATGATGAGTGGGAGGGCAGATTGGAAAAGAACCCTTCAAAAAGGTGGGATTAAAATGGATCTTCAAGGAAACTAGGGAAGCCAGAGGGCAGAGGTAAAGAGGGAAAGCATTCTCGACATGAGGGTGCCCAGTGCAAAGGCACAGATTTCATGTATTAGTCAACGCACATTTATTAAGCACCTACTACTATGTGTCAGGCACTGTGCAAGTGCTAAGGATACAAAGAAAGGCAAAAGACAGCCCCTGGTCTCAAGGAGGAACAGCAATAAGGCTAATGTTGCTAGAGGAGAATGAAGTTTAAGAAAACTGGAAACATGGGAAGGTGCCATATTGTAACAGGCTTTGAAAACCAAAGAGAGGATTTTGCATTTGATCCTGGAGGTAATAGGGAGCCACTGGAGTTTACTGAGTGACATTTAGGAAGATCACGTTGTGTGCTGAGTGGAAGATAGACTGGAGTGGGGAGAAACTTGAGGCAGAAAGCTATTGCAATAGTCCAGTTGTGATTGCACCAGGGTGACAGTTGTGTGAGTGGAAAGGAAACATATACACAAGATATTGTTAAGGTAAAACCAACAACACTTGGTGATAGATTGGATATTTGAGGTAAGTGTGAGTAAGAATTACTCTAAGATTGTAAGGCTAGGTGACTGGGAACATACTGGTATTCTTGACAACAGGGAAGTTGGGAAGAGGGCAGGACTTGGGAAGAAAGATAGTTAGTTGTTTTGGAAGTGTTGAGTTTGAGATGTCTATGGGACATCAGGTTCAAGACTATAGGGCACAGGAGGTTAAAGCTGGATACATAGATACGAGAATCTTCTTTTTTTTGTTTTTTTTTTTATCCTTATTTTCTTTTTCTTAAAATATATTTAGTTTTCCGCATTGATTTTCACAAGAGTTTGAATTACAAATTTTCTTCCCATTTCCACCCCCACCCCACTCCAAGATGGCGTATATTCTGGTTGCCCTGTTCCCCAGTCAGCCCTCCCTTCTATCACCCCACTCCCCTCCCATCCCCTTTTCCCTTCCTTTCTTGTAGGGCAAGATAAATTTCTATGCCCCATTGCCTATGTATCTTATTTTCTAGTTGTGTGCAAAAACTTTTTTTTGAACATCTGTTTTTAAAACTTTGAGTTCCAAATTCTCTCCTCTCTTCCCTTCCCACCCACCCTACCTCTCTAAGAAGTCAAGCAATTCAACATAGGCCACGTGTGTATCATTATGTTTAACCCTTCCACAATACTCATGTTGTGAAAGACTAACTATATTTTGCTCCTTCCTAACCTATCCCTCTTTATTGAATTTTCTCCCTTGACCCTGTACCCTTTTGAAAGTGTTTGTTTTTGATTACCTCTACCCCCATCTGCCTTCCCTTCTATCATCCCCCCTTCTTTATCTTCT
>CM053624.1:164156027-164253802 GCA_028646595.1 Phalanger gymnotis | reverse complement strand
TGGGGCCCTGCTTCCCTCCGCCACTTTGTGGGTTCTGCAGCTCTAGAATTGGTTCAGAGCCATTGTTTTATAGGTTTTTGGAGGAACTTGGTTGGGAGCTCACGCCAGTCACTGCTTCCCAGCCGCCATCTTGGCTCCGCCCCCTCTATTATCTTTTCAATGAGGCAGAGGTTGAGTGACTTGCCCTGGGTCACACAGCTAGTAAATATCTGAGGACATATTTGAATTCAAGTATTCCTGATTCCCTGCAAGGCAGTCTATCCACAGTGCCATGTATATTTGTGTGTTTGTGTGTGTGTGTGTATTTGTGTATGCATATGTATATATGTATTTATGTATATATGCACATCTGTGTCTAGTAAGTGGGGATAAATAGCCTTTCCAAAACATATATGAGCCTGGCTACTACCAGCTCAGTCCTCTGACAGATTGTCATTGACTGAAGGAGGACACTATCCCATGACCTAACAAGGATATTGGCTCAGGAAGGAATCCTGCTGCTATTGTACCTTTAGATGCCAAAGGCATTATAACCAGGAGGCATGGAGCACCATAGCTAATTAAAATCTCTTTAAACAGGATTATGAAAGGCAACATTTAACTTTTTTTTTAAAATCTCTGTTCAGTTTGTTTCTGAATGCAGTAAAATTTCTGATTGGGATAAAGCAACATCCTTAGAGTTATTCTTTAAGAGAAAACTAAGGCTTTAATATGGGTAAAAGAAAAGAAAAGCCAAAACTGCTCCTATAATAGATCTATTTGCTCAACAGGGACAACAACAGGTTCACTTTCAGATAGCATTGTTTGACAATTTCAGTGGGTGAGTCCATTACTTGGCTGCATAACCATCCATAATGATTTGCAAACATCTCTGTGCTTTTTGGGATTTTCATTTTAGAGAAAAAGAACATAATGATTCATGGAAATTCAGAGGAATTTGGCATAAAGAGTTCTATTTAAGCCTGCAATGAATACTATGCCAATTGCTGCCCTCTATTTTTCTGTTTTTTAAGCCTCATCAGGAGAACAAATGATAGATCTTGTAAGTCCTAAAGAGGTGAGCTTTCCTACCAAGCTCACACTTTGATCCTCACCACAGCCTTGTAATATAAGAAGAACAAGTGGTATTAGCACTCGTTTTATAGATAAGGAAACCAAGATACAGAGAAGGTAAAACTGGCTTACCTAAGGTCATTGGGGCAGCTAAGTGGTACAACGGATGGAGTGCCAGGCCTAGAGTCAGGAAGACTCATCTTCTTGAGTTCAAATCTGGCCTCAGACACTTACTAGCTTAATGACCCTGGGCAAATCACTTAACCCTGTTTTCCTTAGTTTCCTCATTTGTAAAATTAGAAGGAAATGGCAAACTACTCTAATAGTTTTGCCAAGAAAATCCCAAATGGGGTCACAAAAAGTTAGACATGACTAAAAAGTGACTAAACGACAAAAGGTAAATGACCTTTTTGTTGTTCAGGGCTGGAAAGTAGAGCTGAGACTCAGACCCATATCTTCATTGACTCTAGAACCGAAAGGGGTTCTAAGAGTCACCCAGCACAATACCCTTATCTGATGAATGTAGCGGATTTTCGTCCATGTTGGAGACATTGTGGATGGGGAGGTTTGGGTAAAAATCCCAAAGTCTCTTCCTCTCCCCAAAGTAATTGCCTCTTAGGGGACTGGTTTTTTTTTTCCCCTTCAGTTCTAGTTCCAACTCTTTAGTGATACCTTCTGAACTAGGTAGGGTTGGTACATGAAACAGTCCTCTGGGCTGGCTTGCTGTTTTTATACACGTGCCCAAGGGGTGTGATTGATCCAATAAGGCAATCACATCCTTTCTTTCTTGATCCAATCAGAGAGGAGTTGGGACCCTGATAAAGTGATCAGAGTTGTAGCTAAATCTTGTTTTCCACATTGAAACCTAATTGCTGCTGCTGCCATTTTAAAACTAAGAGCAGATAGGTGGTACACTGGATAAAGCACTGGCCCTGGAGTCGGGAGAGCCCAAGTTTAAATCCAGCCTCAGAGACTTATAGCTGTGTGACCCTGGGCAAGTCACTTACCACTTTTTGCTTCAGTTCTTTATCTGTAAAATGAGCTGGAGAAGGAAATAGAAAAGGAAATGGCCAAGAAAATCCCCAAAATGGGGTCACAGATACTTTTTTTGTTTTACAGGTTTTTTTTTTTTTAACATTTGAACCTCATGATAATCCTATGACATAGGACCTACCCTGCAACTATTATTATTTCCATCTTACACATGAGGAAACTAAGGGTCTGTAATAGCAATTTAGATTTGATGATCTTTCCCACCCATTAATAGGCCATGTGACCTGCTTACATCACGGGAAGCCTAAGTCACATGTGGTGGGAGGAGCTTGCTAAGAGGAAAAGGAAGTCGTATCATGGGAAATGCAGAGAGAGAGCCATTATGGTTGTTAATGGCCGTCATGATAGTTAGAGCTGGGGTAAAGAAAGACAACCTGAGATAGCTGTACTGTGAGTTTTGTGGAAAGAACCCAGTAGGGGGTTGGAGAGCTTTTGGGATGGTGAGGCTCCGTGCTGTGATATTATGTTTTAAGTTTCTTGCTGTTATAATAAAGTAGACTCACTGGTTGTGGGAACAGATTGCCTGGTTGTGGGATCTGGTTATCTGGTGTCTGAATAAATTTTTACTTCTTCTACCCTCTATATGGAATCTTTTATACTGTGCAATACAGAACTACATGGGCATATTCACGATTATTGTTGACGCTGTGTTTATTGCCTTGCTGTTACAGGGTCAGAGAAGTCAAGTGACTTGCCTTTGGTCACATTAGTATGAGAGGCAGAATCTGAAACCAGGTCTTCCTGATTCCAAGTCCAGAACCCTCCTTACTATGCCATGTAATTCCCCCTCCTCCAACACCCTCCCTTGAGGTCCTTGGACCCCAGTTAAAGGACCTCTTGATACTGCCTTGGGTTTAAATCTAATTTATCCTATGATTATTTCTGTGCCTTATTAGCATAGTACTTTGGCATAGGTTTCTGCTTTTGCATGCTCCATGGCCACAGGGTATAACTGTCACCCTGGACAATCCTTTAGAAAATGTCTATTGTTTCACAAAGGGGGTTGAGTGAAAAAAAATTAAATGATTCTATAGAAATCTAACACCTTGACTGGGTGGGTGGGTGGGCTTGAAAATAAAATGACTAGGGATGATGGTGGGGGAGGTTGATGACAAGAATACAAATAATTTCCTTTCTGGCTGTATTGAAGCTGAAGGATTATCTTATTAGGCAATTTGGATATTTAATTGTTTCTCTGTGCTCTTCTAGGAGAGAAGCAAAATCAGCTGGAAAGCAAAGACCCTTTTCCTGCTGAGATAAAATGAATATTATAAGCCACCAGCTGAAGGAGCATCTGTGGTTCTCAGTTTGGTCACATATCCTGGGGTCACATAGAAAGCCACCTTTGTTGAATAACACGGACAGGGCCTGTGAAGGCTTTCAAAGACAGCTCAGAAGTTCCCAAGGTCACAGGTGGTCCCTGAGGGGAAAGAAAACTAGTAAAAGAAGCTACATGTATTCCTTGAGAGACCATGGGCAGAATGAGTTAAGCAATAGCAATTTTCCATTTGATTTGTATGGAGATGTCTAAAGCTCAGTAGTATGTCAAAGATCATTATGGAAGCTCCATTCTCTCTCAACAACCTCCACTAAAAAAAATGGATGGAAGTTCTCTTATTGTCAATCAGTTAATAAGTATTTATTAAGCACTGACTCTGTGCCAGGCACTGGCATAAAGGGCCTTGCAACGTCCATTATGGAAATCACATTGAATATCTGATATAGTATTCCGGCAGGTTTTCCTGCTGCCTAAAATGCGACCATTATAGAGAAAGTCATGCCTTCCCAAAATGTCAGATATTTAGAGCTGGAAGGAATCTCAAAGGTCATTTAATCCAACCCATTGTTTTTATAGATAAGAAAACAGAGGCAAAGGGAGGTGAAGAAACTTGCCTGATGCCACCCAGCTAAAAAGAATCAGAGGCAGGATTCTACTCCTGTTCTCTGACTAGAAAGGCAATGCTCTTTTGTACCATTTTTTTGGTCTTTGAGAATACCTTATTAGAATATTAAGTACCTTTTTAGGATTTACAATTTAAAATGTTGTCAGTTTACACTTTAGCTCTCTAGGGAATGGAACATGGGGTTGGTTTCTGAGATGGGCTAGGAGGCAAGACTGAAAGTACTGAAGAAAGAGGTAAGTGGGACATGAGATATAAACATTGCCAATGTCACAGCTTTGCCTAGGACCAATTCTTCATAAAATGTTCTAGCAGTGAGGATTGCTTTTATCTACCAGATACCTAATACCCAGTTTTCTCTAGTAAGTAATCACTCACTGGGAGAGCTCTCGGGATTTAAGATTTGGCTTCCTGGATTGGGAGATTTGGGAACTAAATTGATTTCATAGACCAGATACTTTGAGAGCATGTCGAACACAGACGGAATGAAAAGCTTGAAGTAGAGGGAAGAGGATTGGTCTTGAGTTTAAAGACTTGAGTTGGAATCCCAGCTTTGTCACCAACCAGTTGTACATCTTAAAGCAAATCAGTTCATCTTTGGGCTTCAGTTTCTTCATATGGAAAGGAGGGGATTGGGCTATATCTGAGGGTCTCCAAAAGTTTTTGGTCTCAAGACTCTTTTTTGCTCTTAAAAAAATATTAAAGATCCCCAACGAGCTTTTGTTTATGCGGGTCATATTTATTAATATTATATTAATATAATTTATCATATTAATATTATAATGCTAGAAATGAAAAATATGTTTTATAACTGTATTCATTCAAAGGGCAACAGTAGATAGAGCATTGGCCCTGGAGTTAGGATGACCTGAGTCCAAATCTGACCTCAGTCACTTGCAACCCTGGACAAGTCACTTAATTGCCAATTGCCTCTAACAAAAAAAAAATAAAAAAGAAAATTTATTCATTCATTGAAAATGACAAAAAACTCATTGAATGGTAATATAAATAATATTTCTTTTTTTTTGAAGGGGGGAAGGCAGGGCAATTGGGCTTAAATGACTTGCTCAAGGTCACCCAGCTAGTAAGTGTGTCAAGTATCTGAGGCCACATTTGAATTCAGGTCCTCTTGACTCCAGGGCTGGTGCTCTACTCAATGCGCCACCTAGCTGCCCCAATAATATTTCTTATGAAAAAAAAACCCAAAACTATTTTCCAAGAAAAATTTAGTGAGAAGAGTGGCGTTATTTTCCATATTTTTGCCACTCTCTTTAATATCTGACTTAATAGACGACAGCTAGAGTGTCACAGCTATCTCTGCATTCAATTTCTTGTGCTATGGTTCATCTTGGTTGAGGTATATGAAGAAAATCTGGCCTCACACAGATATATAGTTGGAAGAGAGAAGAGTATTTTAATAGGCAAAATAATGTCTTAGTCTCATTAGAAAAATAGTTTTGACTTTGCTGACCCTTTGAAAGGTTCTTGGGGATCCCCAGGGAGCCATGGATCACACTTTGAGAACCGCTATTCTTGATTGTCTCAAAGTCTCTTCCAACTCCCAGTCCTTTTTATCTCTAATATTCTCTAGTAATGGGATTTTATCACTTGATTTTCTTGTCATTGTTCAGTTGTGTCTGACTCTTCATGAGCACATTTGGGGTTTTCTTGGCAAAGTACTGGAAGGGTTTGACATTTCCTTCTCCAGCTCATTTTACAAATGAAGAAACTGAGGCAAACAGGGTGAAGTGACTTGCCCAGGGTCATCCAGCTAGTAAGTGTCTGAGGCCATATTTGAGCTCAGGAAGATGAGTCTTCCTGACTCCAGGCCCAGCGCTCCATCCTCTTGTACCATCTAGCTGATTTTCTTGAGGACCTAGCAATTGTCAAATTGAAATGAATGAAAATGTACACACTACAGGCCTCTTATATTTTAGCTTCCTGAGTCTGAGTAGAATTTGGGTTTTGTCTAGTGGATGTGTATTCCCCTTTTGGACATTGTACATTATACTGGTAGAGTTTGGAAAAAAAGACATGTTTTCACAAGTCTTAAAAATAAACCAATAGTAGGATGTAATTGAAAGCCATGAACGAAAATAGAGTTCTGATGAGCAGCCTAAGATGACTGTTATCAAGGTAGGATGTCATCCTCTTGAGCAACAGCTTGAGAGCAGGATTTCAGCTATCCTAGGGAATATTCCTGTTGAAAAAAGCAGGCTTGGAGCTGGAAGGGAACTTAGAGGCCACAGAATCACAGATTTATTGTTGGAATTTTTATATATATATATATAGTTGGGATATAGTCAAATATGTATGTACGGAGTTGGAATAGCTTTATAAATAGCTTTTACAGGTTATTAAGTTCTAATCCCTCATTTTAGAGATGAGGAAATGGAAGCCAATGGGAGTTGGGTGACTACCTGTCAACGGTGGTGTCAAGATCTTAAATTGGGCCCATTCCCTTCATTGTATTTACTTAAAATATCAAAAGATAAAAAAGGTGACTGCTTTCCAGATGTTGTAAATTGATTGACTCAACATATAACGGTTTTATTCTTATGTCGTTCACACTTCACTTGGCCACACCACGGTTATCCAGCAACTTTGTAGAAAAGCTAGATAACCTCATTGAGTTGACAAGGGAGCATGCCCAGAAAGAGAAAATATCTTGCCTTGGGTTACACAGCAATTTAGTGGCAGAGATGAGAGAAAAATATAGATCTCCTGACTCTTTTGTGAATATTCTTTCCCCTACAAACCATTTGTTGCTGTTTGGCTGTTTTCAGTCATGTCCAACTCTTTGTGACCCCATGTCATGTGAAAACCCATAGGGTTTTCTTGGCAAAGATACTGGAGTGGTTTTCCATTTCCTTCTCTGGATTATTTTACAGATGAGGAAACTGAGGTAAGCAGGTGACTTGCCCAGAGTCACACAGCTAGTCAGTGTCTGAGGCCATATTTAATCTCAGGAAGATGAGTCTTCCTGGCTCTAGGCCCAGCAGTCTCTGCACTGTGCCCCCTACCTGCGTCTCAAAGATGATAAATTTTAATGTTAATATCAAAAGTGTGTAACAGTGTTATGGAAGCATGAATGCACTGGCTCATTTCTATCACAAAGTCATCCTCTGATACTTGGGTGGATTCATGAATTAATCAGTGTAAAAGCTGCCTCTACTGACCTCCACTGATGTAGACCACAGTCCTTCCATGTCTTTTCACCTTGTGTGAGGCTTAGACATGACTTTATACAGTACCTCGAAGATGATCTGCCCAGAACACTACAGAGATTCTTCTGGTTCCTTTACTAAACTGGGGGACTCATTGAAGCACTTGGGCTATCTACTTGTTGTCCTTCACTCTTGCTTCGACCCTGGTTCATTTCTTTCTTTTTTTTTTTTTTGGCAGGGCAGTTGGGGTTAAGTGACTTGCCTAGGGTCACACAGCTAGTAAATGTGTCCAGTGTTTGAGGCTGGATTTGAACTCCTGACTCCAAGGCCGGTGTTCTACTCACTGTACCACCTAGCTGCCCCCACCTGGTTCATTTCCAATAGAAATCTGGAAACATAATTTTGGATTGCCTGGCTTCCTTCAAATCCCAGCTAAAATCCTACCTTCTATAGGAAGTCTTTCCCAATTCTTCTTAATTCTAGTGCTTTCCTTTCATTGATTATTTTTTATTTATCCTGTATATAGCTTGTTTGTATTTAGTTGTTGGCATGTTGCCTCTGGTATTAGACCATGAGCTCTTTAAGGGCAGAAAGTATCTTGCCTTTCTCTCTAAATCCAGGTGTTAGCACATGTGCCTGGCACACAGTAAGCACTTAATAAATGGTTATTAACTGATCAATTGTTCCAAGGTTGGATAGGACCCTCAGAGGTCATTTCATCTATCCTGTCATATATGGAAGGCTTCATCCCTTTCATATCTATTCACAAAAATCTCTAGGAAAAGATTCCATAGACTCACTGGGAAGCCACTTCAGTACTTATCTGGGCCAGTAAGAGAACTCATAACCCTTCAGCTGTAAGTTCCTTTTTTCTTGTCTTAGTTTTAGTCAAGATGAAATATAAGCTGACACTATCCTCTAAAACAGGCCCCTTATAATTCAAGGCACTATTTTGTGCTGAGTTGCCCAGCTGGAACTGGCCAGTTGGGTCCCCAGGGAGGCAGATAAGACTACTCACACGTTGTGGTTTGTCCTTCGTTCTCAAAGAGGACCATGACATTAGGAATATGATGCCCTAACTTGAAAGTGAATTGGATTTAAAATGAAGGAGGGCTGTGCAAAGTCACCAGCCTCACTTTCTCCTCCAGAGCCATCTGGGTTTGGTGGCCAGATAGAGATCAAGACAACTGGAGAGATGGCTCAGGCTGCAGTGGGAGACCTTGACCTTTTCAAACTAAGGTCTTTCCAAGTTCCCACTTTGACTGAGGCAACACCCATTCAGTGATTGGGGCTGTTTAAGAAGTGAGCCAAGGGATGGCTCCTTTAATCCCACCTTCAACCCTGCAAAAAATCAAACTAGGAGGGGAAGACCCTCAGGGTTTCTGGCTGGACCCACATGGCTCTGGAGGAGAAAGTGAGGCTGGTGACTTTGCACAGCCTTCCCTCACTTAAATCCAATTCATTTGCAAGTCATGGCATCATCTTCCTGATGTCAAGGTCCTCTACAAGAATGAAGAACACACAACACGACTGCACTGAGTACCCTATTATTCAAGTGGCTGGGACTTAAGCAGATATAAATGGAATCCCACACCAAGTTTTCTCAATAGTCAGAAGGCATTACTTGTGTGATTAACAATGTAGCACAGTAGAAAGAGCACAGACTTTCAAGTCAGAGACCTGGGTTTAAATTCTGCTTCTGAGGATTATTATTTGTGCGTCTTTAATTGTCATTCCCCAGGCCTCGGTTTGCTCATCTGTAAAATGAGGGGGTTGGACTAGATGTCTTCCAAGGTCCTTTCCAACTCTAGACTTGTGGACTAAATGATACATGTGCGTGCTTTCATTTAATAGCCCTGGAGAACCAAAAGCAGGAATGGTGCTGGACTTGATGAGAAGCTTTCTATAGTCCGTGCTTACTTTGTGAAGGAAGACAATTAAGATACAAGAGGAAAACAAATATTGAGAAAAGATGACCATTCTACCTCCAATGGTGGCCCCAAATATGGCTAATTCTTTCCCATTCCCAAATTATTATTGGACATCTCCTATGCACGAAAGATGAGATGTGTGCAGATAAGACGCTAGAAGACTGTAAGAAGGATAGACAGAATAGAATGGGGATTCAAATACCCAAAGAGAATTACTGAAACTGGAGCTGACATCTATATGATACTTAAAGGGAATTGCTGTAATAATAGCTGACATTGATACAGCGATTTTAGATTTGCAAGATTTCTATATACATTACTTTAAATTAGCCTTAAAACAATTATTCATCCTTAGGCTTAAAACAGAGGCGTTCTTGCTCCCATCTCACAGATGAGGAAACTGAACCTGAGAGGTTAAATAATTTGCCTAGGGTCACACGGATGGTGTTGGATGTGGAATTTAAACCCTAGTCTTCCTAATTCAAGGATCCATATTCTGCTTTGCTCTTGGTATGCCTCTTATCATGAAACACAGCACAGATTTCCACTCCCCAGGTTCAGGTTGGGCTGTGTTGGTTACTAATAGCTATGCAAATTCAGCTTTAACCATCATCCTTATCATTCCCTACAGGTTGGTAACCACAAATCAAATAGTAAAGCTTTTAATTACAACAGAATAGCAAAGTAAGAACAGAAAATGGAAAAATCCACAAACTCTCATCATGCTCAAAGATGTATAATTTCTAGTGCTTTTCCATATCTTTAGTGGAAGAGACAATTTATAGTTTGGGTGGATGGTACCTCAGCTGGAACATCCCTTACAGCCTCATCTCCTACCAACTAGCTGTACCCACTGCTGCTCTGCTCTGCCTCAAAACCTGCCATTCTTTTCTGTCTCCAAAGCTTTCACTTGCTACTTTACCACTAGTATCATCTACTGTTGGAATGCTTCCTTGATGAGCTGCTGCTGACAGCTATTTCTGGGCTTCTTCTTCCTTGAAGAATTACCACCATCTGCTGGAGTTGCTTTTCACTGCTTGGGCTTCATCTTTCTCAAAAGGAGTATTGCTATTTTTATGAGACTGAAATTGCACAAGGCTAATCAACATATTTCAGCTCTTTTGTTAGTCAGACCCACAGCCACACCTAGGCAGAAAAGAACCCTTTGAGTTAAATTCTTTCTTTTCTGCCTCAGGGCAGTTTAAAGTATTTATATACATCCATATTTTTTTTTCCTAAGATCTTTTACATTTGTTTTCTCATTTGTTCCTAACAATAATTCTGCCAGGCAGAAGGTGGTTATTCTTTTCCTTATATTACAGAGAGAGGAACTAGAAAAATGAAAGAACTTGCCCAAAGTCATGTGTCTAGTGAGTCAAGATAGAGTCAAGTCTAGAACCTAGGTCCTTATGACTTTCCTAGGCCAATGCTCTTCCAATCACCATTAGACTGTGAGCTCCTTGAGAGCAAGGGCCAATTTTTGCTTTTCTTTGTATCCCTAGTGCTACCAAATAGTAGGTACTTAATAAATGCTAGTTGACAGACTAGCTGACCATCTCATTTTGCCATTTTCCATGATGGCAGACCATAAGGCAATGTTTCCAGTAGTGGCAGACCACTAAACTCTGTCCTGTCTCTCCTCCATAAATGGATGTGTTCCAAGTCAAAATTATTTTATAGTTTCCTGGACAAATAGCAGGTTTTTTTCTTAGGGGAATCTGACCCTGCTAATATGATTGGTTCTTGAGCCCTGGCATGTAATCTTACTCTGGAAATGCCCTTTATTTGAGGATATGCATACACAGAACCAAAACAGCTCATAACAAAGTTTAAAAAAAGTTTTTAATCAAACTTTTTATGTTGTGTTCTAAAGGCACAAAAACTAGTTTGATTTCAACATTTTTTCCCTAAAAGGCAAGTACCCCATGCCCTTAGACACCAAAATAATTCACTTTGGTTCTCCTGAGTCACTTTAATTAGGTGCCACAGAAAGAGTTTTGGACTTAGCATTTGGAGAGACATGGGTTTGAGTCCCTACTTTTTACTTGTAAAGTGGGGATGGGGATAGGGATTAGACCTGTGATTTCATTGGTTTAGAGAATTCCTGGGTGAGGAAACTCTTTTTACCAGAGCAGATTGGCACTCCCCTCTGTAATCTATATTCTTGGAGATAATGAGGGTATGATGAGGGCACAGTCTCTGGGAACCCCCTCGAATCTGGAATACAGTCTTTGGGAGCCTCCTTGAATTCTCCTTGAATCTTCCAACTAGATCTGGCATTCCCCTGACACTATATCCTTATATTATCATTAGGCCCAAATCTCTATCTAAGCCTTGCCCTCTATTGTTACTATCTATATGCGTGCTATCTATATGCATGCCTTCAGTTACTTCCCAACCCTGATATTATCAATATTCATGCCTTCAGTTACTTCCCACCCTTAATCTCATTCTCTTCCTTCCTGGACTCTGACCTCATCTGGTCCTCCTTAGACTCCTCCTCAGGACCCTCCCTAAAGCCCTCCTCTAGTCACCCCAGACCACCCCTCAATCCCTCCTACAATCTTTGTGTATATAATCTCCATCTTGCCTCCATGAAGGGGCTCAGATTCAATCTAGCTCAGTAGATTGAATCTGGCCTGCTTGTGAAAGCAGGCATCACAAAGGGTAGGATTTCTTAAGACAACCCATTATGGTGAATCCCTAATAAACTTTGTCTTTTCCCTTGGCTGAGAAGACTTGAGTCGAATTCTTTCAGCAGGACCCGGCGTGTCGTTATTTTGGGGTCACGAGCACCCCTAAAAACCTATGGTCCCCTTACCACCATCATTTTACTTAAACCTCTTCAGGTACAGTCTCTGGGAACTCCCTTGAATCTGAAGCACAGTCCCTGGGAACCCCCTTGAACTCTTCTTGAATCTTCCCACTTGACCTGGCCTTCTCCTGAGGCCATAAGACTTTCATTATCTAGGCCCAAATCTCTACCTAGTCTAGCTCTCTTGTCCAGCTGCTTCCCACCCTTAATCCTATCAAAATCCCATTCTTTTGTTTCCTGGAGTCTTGACCTCTAGTCACCCCAGTCTCATTGGGATCCTCCTTAGACTCTTCCTCAAGACCCTCCCTAAACCCCTCCTCTAATCACCCCAGACTACTTGACCACCCCTCAATCCCTCCCACAGTCTTTCTGTATGTCTCATCTTGCCTCCATGAAGGTGCTCAGATTCAGTCTAGCTCAGTAGATTGAATCTGGCCCACTTGTGAAAACAAGCATCACAAAGGGTGAAATTTCCTAAGACAACCCATTATGGCAAATCCTTAATAAACTTTGTCTTTTTCCTTGGCTGAGAAGGCTTGAGCCGAATTCATTTGGGAGGACCCAGTGTGTTGGTATTTTGGGGTCTCGAGCACCCCTTAGAAACATGTGGTTCCCTACCATCGTCATTTTTCTTTAACCCCATCAGAGGTTGATGCACGTATTGCCAGAGCTAGCTCAATGTTTGGGAGGCTCTGAAGGAAAGTATGGGATAGAAGAGGTATTAGACTGACTACCACACTGAAGGTCTACAGAACCATTGTCCTGACGTCATTGCTGTATGCCTGTGAAACCTGGGCAGTCTACCAGCACTATGCCAGGAAACTGAATCGCTTCCATCTGAATTGTCTTAGGAAGATTCCGAAGATCACCTGGCAGGATAAGGTACCAGACACTGAGATCCTTACTCCAACTAAACTGCTAAGCATTCAAACTCTGCTTCAGAGAGTGCAACTCTGGTGGGCTGGCCATGTTGTTCGAATGCAAAATGTATCCTTGCCAAAAAGAATATTTTATGGAGAAGTCACACAGGGCAAATGTTCACATGGTGGTCAGAAGAAGCCATACAAGGACACTCTCAAAGTCTCTCTGAAGAACTTTGGAGTTGATTGTGTGACATGGGAGACACTGGCACAGGATAGCTCAGTATAGTGTGCCCACATCAGAGAAGGTGCTGTGCTCTATGAACAAAGTGGAATTGAAGCCGCTCAAAGGAAATGCAGGATGTGCAAATTTAGAGAACCCAAATGTTCACGCGGTCTATTTGTGCCCAACCTGTGATAGGGCATTCTGAGCTCATACTGGTCTGATCAGCCGTAGTCAGACACATTGAAACTCTACTCTAGCATAATGATGTCATTTTGGTCCTCTTTGAGAACAAAGGATAACAGTCAACCAACTGACCACCAATATTCTTGTACATTTGCCTGGAGAATTGTAGTGGTAATCAGGGCAGGATTTTTTGCTGTTCTTCTCTTAAGTGCCTTTAATGAGTCTGGCCTTTGTTTGAATGGGGCAGGTAAAGTGGGATCTTTTCTGGAGTTTTCTCAGCACTAAGACAATCAGGAGTCATTAATTTGTATATGATGTGGTGCTTTCCCAAACCTTAGTTTCCCACAGGAATGCTAAGTTGGCCCCAGCCCTCAGGGTCCTGAACTGGGTATATGTGTTGGAAGGTTAGTGTTTCACTTTTGGAGGTGCACTCATTGAAAGAGTGACAAGACTCCGGGCAAGCCTTGAAAAAGCCCCCTGGCTTTGATAAACCCAGATAGATTTTGGTGCTTCTCTGGTAACTATGTATTACTATGGATAGAGTGGTTTGTATTATTTGATCTGTTTATATAATGTATGTGATTTGTAATTTCTGTTTGTATTTGCCCCAAAATACAGGGCTAATCTTTTCCCCCTGAACTAAGTGAATGATATACATGTGTTTGATTAAACTGAGATTGCTAACCCCTTAAAGTTGCTTTCCTTTTATTTTGTTTTTTTTTTTTGGTTTGTTTTGTTTTTTGGAGGGGGGAAGGCAGGACAATTGGGGTTAAGTGACTTGCCCAAGGTCACACAGCTAGTAAGTATGTCAAGGGCAGATTTGAACTCAAGTCGTCCTGACTCCAGGGCCGGTGCTCTGCTCACTGAGCCACCTAGCTGCCCCTAAAGCTGCTTTCCTTAGAAAAGCATGTCAAAGAATCTGTGTTGGCAGCCCTTCTGTGTGTTCTTGTTGCTGGTCTTACACAGCCATAGTAACTTCCAGCCACATTGGAGAAGTTAAATGCTCACGGTCACACAGGCAATATCTTCCTCATTCCAAGGCCAATACTTTATCCTTCAAGCTACACTGCCTCCCTCAATGTAGTATCTCCCTCACTGAGTTGTTGTGAGGAAAATACATCACCAACCTTAAAGGAATATGGAAATGTGAGATACTATTTCCCCCTTTCCACTTCTCTTTTTCTGCTAGCTCAGTGGACAAACCCTCCTTCCTTAAACAACTTTCAATCTCCCTGCCAGCTGCTTGATACAAACATAATTGTCCTTGCAGGTTGATTCTCTGTTTCCAATCTTCCTTGAAATAATTGGGTTATTGCACTAAAAGTGTTTCTGGCGATGAGAGACTTGAAAGCTAATAGAGATATGTAATACAAAAGACTCAGCATTCCCTTAGGAAATTATTGTGGAATATAGTTGAAGGAGAAAGATATTAAAACTAGGATAATGCTAAATGAGAGTGAAAAGGAAACTCTCTAATTGGTGAGAAATAGAAAGAAAGATTGGAGAGATTTCTTTACTTTTTTATACCTCTTCTATTAAAAGGATATTTCTGACTTGGAATAGGGCTTACACTTAGCTTATGATTGAAGAGGAAGAGGCGATGGGAAAATTTTAGAACTCAGAGTGAGCACAATACTTATTCTTGATGGCAAATTCCAAGTGCAAGCAATTTTGGTTTTGAAAAGGAAAACCAGCATGAAATGTTTGCATCTGGG
The DNA here is from genome assembly GCA_028646595.1 of Phalanger gymnotis. Taxonomy (NCBI): domain Eukaryota; kingdom Metazoa; phylum Chordata; class Mammalia; order Diprotodontia; family Phalangeridae; genus Phalanger; species Phalanger gymnotis. The sequence continues at coordinate 164,238,898 of CM053624.1, read as the reverse complement.
GCATGAAACAAACAACCAAGCCTAATTTGGCTACAAACAGACTTTAGCCTTATCTTACACCCTTCCCACCCAAGTACCCTCAACCTGCTGACTGAATGGCTATTTCCAGTGGATGTCCCGTGTTTTCTCAACTTTGTTCAGAGAATTGCCTATACCTATGCCTGACAAGAGCAGTGCCATAGAATTGGGGGCAGAACGTATCCTTGTGGGAGTAAAAGTAGGATTGACCAGAATTTTAAGGGGTTGACTTTCTAGCAACCCTGAGTTCGCTTCCCTTTGGAATAGAGTTTAAGTCACAGCAAGGTTTTCCTCCATCTCCACCTTTTGAAATCTTTCTTATTCAGGAAGAGATGTAGATCTATTGCTACCACCTTCATGAAGCCCTCCCTCAGAGAGTCCAAGTCAAACGGCAGCATAATAATTCTAGGGCATTATATCAGTCCGTGGGAAGAAGAGAGGAATTACTAAAAAGAAAGAATTATATTGTTTATAAGATACTGGAAGTCCTTAATGTATTTCCAATGTAATAAAACCACACTTAGTCTTTCCTTCTACCAAAAAAAATTATAAAGGATCCTTCCTTCCATCTACCTTTCCTAATACTTTAATATATTTATTGTGTGTTATTTTTATTATAGTTAAATATGAATATATCATATTCCCAAGTAGGGAATTTAATGAGCTGAAGAATCATGTTTAATTTATGTAACATATAGCCCAATCCCCCACACCTTGAGCTTGCATGTACTGGGCTAAGTGGGGTAGGGGAATCTTAAAAATTGTCAAGTCTTTGGCTATTTTTGCTCCTACCCAAGGGTGTGTTGTTAAATGTTTACAAACCGGCTCTCTAGGGGGGAAAAATGTACCCATGACACACTTTTAAGTTTGGTTTGCATTAATGACACTTTCTTCATCACTTTGTTAAGTTTAGACAATCAACAAAACAATAATTCAAGCCATTATTTGTAGCATTTTCCAAGGTACAAATATTCATACTGAAAATTTAACAACTGGCTCTCTTAAGCCCATTTAAGCCTATTCCAGCATATTCCTGCTCCTACCTAAATTTTCCTCTTAGAACACCCAACCAAATATACTCATGTCTCAGTCTCCACAGATGTGGATGAAGGTCCTCAGGTCCTGAACTCAAAGATAACTACATAATCGCCAACAGATAGCCTTTATTTCATCTCACAGAAAGTATGTTAAGGACTCCCAGTAACCTAAAAACAATATAATTCTAACTTTCTAGTAAGTCCCTGCTTTCTCCCATGGCCTGATACAATGCCCTAGACCTATCATATAATGCCCTAGACTCTCTGAGGGAGGGCTTCATGAAGGTGGTAGCAATAGATCTACATCTCTTCCTGAATAAGAAAGATTTCAAAAGGTGGAGATGGAGAGAAGCCTTGCTGTGACTTAGACTCTCTATTCCAAAGGGAAATGAACTTGGGGTTGCTAGAAAGTCAACCCCTTAAAATTCTGGTCAATCCTGCTTTTCCACAAGGACACATTCTGCCCCCAATCCTATGGTACTGCTCTTTGGGCTTGTACTCAAGCAAAATAAACTTGGGGCTTCTAGAGAAGTAGCTCCCTTTCTATTGGACTTTTATGGATAATTCACAATAGTAGCAGAGGGCAAAGCACAGTTGTTTTACTCTTCTTTCTCTTAATCCAGTCCCTTTATACAGCCCCAGCTTCAGGTCCACGCACTTGTTCCTCTTCTGCCCAAAGACTGGAGCTGTATGCCAAACTCTGCAGTTGCTTAACATGGCCCAGGAAATTCCCAGGCCTGCTATCATAGAGTTCACATTCTGATGGGGGAAACAACACAAACCTAACTATGCATATGCAATACACATACTGTGAAAATGGAAGTTAATATCAGAAGGAAGGAACTGGGAAAAGTCTCCTACAGAAAATGAGATTTGACTAGACCCTTGAAAGAAGCCAAGAAAGCTGAACTGGAGGAAGAGTATGCCAGGAGTGGGGGACAGCCAGTGTAAATAGATGGAGATTGGAGATGGAGTGTCATGTATGAGGAAATGCAAGTAGGCCAGATTTCAGCAGGATTGTAGAGTGTATGGAGTTTAGGGGGAAGGGGACAGTGTAGGGAGACTGGAAAGGTAGGAATGAGCCAGGTTATGAAAGATTTTAAATGCTAAGCAGAGAATTTTACATTTGATGCTGAAGGTAATAGGGAGCTACTATAATTTATTGACTGGCGTTGGGGGAAGGTGGCATGGTCAGATTTGCACTTTAGGAAAATCACTTTGGCAGCTGAGCAGAGAATGGATTGGAGTGAAGAGAAAGGAAAATTCCTGAGACATTTTGGCTGCCATCCTGGGAGAAATGACTGGTTAGACTTCAGTTTCAGAGTCTATAGAAGAGTCAGCAGTTGGAGTTAATATTTTAAAGTGACTCTGGTTGTATTTTTTCTTACAGCTGATATATATATATATATATATATATGCATATATATGTATGTGTATATATATACATATGTATATATACATATAGTGTGTGTGTATATACATATATAACCAATATATGGCTATATACATGCATACATAGATGTGTGTATATATGTTAATTTTTAACAGGAATAGAGAATACAAATATATATATATGGATATATAAACTCATATATATACAGATTTATACATATACATATACACATATACATACACACATACACATACATATGTGTGCGTGAATCTATATGTATATATACAATATATAATATATCTATATGTGTATATATTTGCATTATCTGCTACTTTTATCAATTTATTTAGCTGATCATCCCTAAGCCTATGAGAACAGAGTTTAATACATTTATAGGAAAAGAGATTTTTCCAGTTTTTATAAATAAATATGGAGGCTCAAGGTTAATTAAGAAATGATTTGGTTTTTGTATTTGTGGTGATACATGAGGCAATATCAGAACATACCCCTTGATTATCTTCGAACTCAATGTGAGATAATTCATGCATCAACGAGTCAGGTAGCAAACCAAAGGGTGAAGGTGAAGGGTTGGTGTGCTCATCTTATAACACATATCCACATGCTTTTCTATGAGATTTACACAAATGGGTGAGCAAAAAGCCTGCTACACAAGACACCCCCCCCAAAAAGTTCCCATTTTTGTTACTTCATAAAATTGATTATAGAATTCCCCGGATCAATCTCCTTAATTTGTGTTTGTGATCTCTTTAAGTGCCTAGCACAATGTTCTGCATTATAGTAGGTGCTTAGTAAATGCTAAATTGAATTTACCTACTTTCAAACAATATTTTCCCCCTAAACTCTATTTTACAGTTTCAAAAATCAGAGATATAAGCACTCTTTATTGGGGTTGGCAACCTTATTTGTTTTAACATTCTTTCAAGTAGTACGGATGAAAGCCCACTTACTGGGGTAGACCAAGGAGGATAATGTATTTAAAACAGAATTTGTCTTGCATCCCAATATCTTCTTGGGCTATATGAGTTGCTCTTCAGTGGCAGTATAGTGTATTAAAAATGGCCCTGGCCCTGAATCCCAGAGACCTGTATTCATGTCCCATTTCTATTATTTATTAGCTTAGGAGGGCAAGTCACATCCCCTTTTGGAGTTTCAGTTTCCTCATATGTTGAGCAGAGATAATAATTCTTCTCTACTTAGTTTGTAGGGAAAGCCCTTTGTAAGCTGTAAAGCCCTACACAAATATGTAGTAATTGCTTGAAAGTCAACTGCAATGCAGGAAAAAATGACTGCTTGCCAGAACCCTGATCAGCAGGCTCTTAGGCAGGGGATCATGGGATTGGGAGAGTTAATTATGGGAATAATAGCATTTAGAGCTACAAGGACCTTCGAGATCATCTAGCCCAACTACCTTATTCTACAGATAAGGTAATTGAGGTCTAGAGACTTGAATTGACTTGTCCAATATCACACAGTTAGTTAATAGCCTAATTTGGATTTGGACACAGTTGTACCATTGAATCTTTAGAGATATGCTATAGGCAGCTATGTCTTTGAGCCCCTGACGGTGTGTTCTACCCGTAAGAAAATTGAATTTTTTCTTCTCTGCTCTTCTTTTACATTCTTCTCTGCTCCTCTGTTCTCTCCTCCTCTCCTATGTTCTTCCTTCTAGCCTTTTTGCTTAGAGACAAGTTTATTGAGTGGCTGTCACCACCCTCTTAAATAACGGTGGAAATGAACAGAACTCATTCTGACTCCTGGGTAGCTTCGAGAAGTTAAATTTTGCCATTTTAATTAGGAAGGATATGCCTCTGCAAGTGAAACACAAAAACACAGTTCTCAAGGGCATTCCATGGATTACATTTTCATCTAGGTCCTTGGTATTAACAAAGCTTGCTGACAGCGAGAGGAAAAAAAAAACAAAAGCAGAAGAGCTGATAAATTCTTGTTGTTTCTGTTTAGTGATTTCAATCCTGTCCAACCCTCCACGACCCTGCTTGGGATTTCCTTGGCAAAGTTATGCCATTTCCTTCTCCAGCTCATTTTACAGATGAGGAAACTGAGGCAAACAGGGTTAAGTGACTTGCCTAGAGTCAGACAAATAGTAAGTATCTGAGGCTAGATTTGAACTCATGAAGATGAGCCTTCCCGATTCCAAGCCCAGTGCTTCATCGAAATTCTTGGTTTGCCAAAATGGTAATTTTATTCTTCAAAAGGTAGAAGAAGTAACAAGAGGAAAAAGTATTTTGGATCTGCATCTTCTCCAAAAGAAAGAACTGGTTACAGTAGTAGAAAGGATGGGAATTTTGAGGAAAATCAACTACTCTATAAGGAGGCAGTTTGTTGCAGCAGAAAGAGCGCTAGGTTTGGAGTCATGGGATTTGGGTTCAGATTCCGGCTTTGCTACTTACTTTTTTCTGTGACCCTGAGAAAGTTGCTTCACTTTTTTTTTGGCTTCAGATTCCTTATGCATATTAAGACATTGGATTAGATGATTTTCAAGGTCTCATCTAATTAAATCTGTCATTTTAACATGGCTATACTCTGGAGATACTCCCATCTCTACTCACATGTAAAGGTTGGGCCCCTTGTGGGGACTGCTCCACTAGGTTCAAAGTACTCTGTGAGTTCACATTCCTAAAACTATAGCTTATATGCCCCAACCAATGTATCAGCCTTTAACAATCAGCCAATTGACACAACTAGCTCAAAGATAAGGCATTTACTGAAATAGCATAGCATCAATTGTAACAATAAAATATTTCCCTTGTAAAATTAGGTTATGCTTTCCCAAAAATGTACACAAAGTCAGTGGGAAGAAAGGGCACATACAGAGTGTTTTCATAGAGAGAGAACACAACTCATATCTCTCAAACATTTTTTGCTCATGGTGTCCTAGCTCTTTCACCTAGATGCAGCATCCCTTCCAGGCATGTTATTCTGCTGGGTTCCCTATAACTGTTCCTCTGAAGCTCAGCTCAGCTCCAGATCTGGACTCTCTGGGCTCTCTGATCTCTCACAGTGCTCTCCTCTAGGCACTATGTTTCCTATGGGGGAATTACTCTGCTGTAAGCTACCGTTATCAGGGAGGAGAAGAGAGAGGAGAGAGTTGTTTCTTACTCCTCAATGTACTCTGAAAGAGAGGCAAGGGGAAAAGGCCGAAAGGATTCTGTCTTAACAGTTGGGTTCTTTTACCATAGTGGTCTCTCTCCTAGTATTTCAGATATGACTGACTCTTCAGAAATTTCTCTTATTACTTTATTAAAGGTTGCCAAAGGTATGTCTAATCTATTAGTCAACTAGCCACCTTATAATTCCATCAGTTTGGGTAAGTAACTTCATCATACCTCTTAAATCAATAAAGAAATCTATAAACAAAGGGAAACACTCTTTACAAGTTGCAAATGGGCCACTTTAATGTCAGAAAGAAGCATTCTCTTATAGCTCATTGTTTCTATTACTTGCTCCTACATCCTATACATGTAAATACTCAAAATCTGTAAGGGGAAAAGCCTTACAACTCATTGTCTCTGTTATCTACTCCTTATATCCAATAATTTAGTCATGTCTACTGGAGGTGACTTTATTTAATCAAGGATCTCTTGATAAATTGCCTATTATGTTTAAATTTGTGATAGAAAAGGATATAATATCTGGGTGTAGTCTCTCATGCACCTGAGATTTTTTGGTAGGTGAATTTCAAAGGGCTCAAACAAAAGAAGGGTAGGCTATAGATGGACAAGGAATTCATCAACCAAATTAGGTTCTTGAAAGACATGTACAGAAGATGGAAGACCACGTAATGAATGGAGAATCAATAGTAAAGCATGGCACTGTCTTAAGAATAGTGTCAGATATACTAAAATTCACGATGAGTTGAGGCTGGACAGGTAAGCTAAGGACAAAAAATAACCTTTTAAAAGTCATGTTGGGGAGAAGAGTGGGATCAAAGAACAGATAGAGTCACTGTGTGGGAGTATAGTGAATGATAATAATGAATGATGGAAATTCTCATTTTGTTTCTATTTGCTCTGCTAAGGGAAATTGTTGTTGTTGTTTGTCCTTTGTTCTGGGAGAGGACTGTGACATCAGGAAGGTGATGTTGTGACTTGCAAGTAAATTGGATTTAAGTGAGGGAGGGCTGTGTGAAGTCACCAGCTTCACTTTCTCCTCCAGAGCCAACTGGGTTCAGTGGCCAGATATAGATCAAGACGACTGGAGATGGCCCAGGATGCAATGGGAGACCTTGGCCTTTTTAAGCTAAAGTCTTTCCCGTGTCTCAGTGTATCTGAGGCAATGCCCATTCAGTGATTAAGAGCAGGTAAGAAATGAGGCAAAGACTGGACTCTTTTACTAGTGAAAAACAAACAAACAAAAAAGCAATCTGGGAGGGGAAGAAGACCTTCAGGTTTTCTGGCCAAAACAGAAAATTGCTATTTTACATTCTCTCTGAGCCATCAAAGCCCAAATAATGACTAAGTAAGGCTTGAGCTGGGACTGATTGTTGACCGATCAACGAGAGCCAGAATGATTTGGGGTTTAAGGCATGATCCTTAAAAAAAGAATCTAGCCCATATAACCCAAGATATCTTGTGAGGTTTCAGGGATAATAATGATAATGACAATGTTGGAAAGTACAGCTATTCAGTTCTTATTTTATTTCTATTTGCTCTGCTAAGGGAAATAATATTTAGTGAAATGTATGGAACATCTCATCCAGGCGAATCATTCGTGGTTCCATCAGGCATCTTATCTTCTGCCTTGAGAGTGCCCCTGGGTCCCCACTCAGAGCAGCCACTCACTAGAACTGACCTACAGAGATCACGCTCATTCACCCACCTCCCTCTTTGGAGGAGTTAATCTTTGGAGCTCTGCTCTTGGAATAAATTATCGGGTTTGGTGAGTGAGCAGAACTTCATCTGCCTGTTGCATTGAGCCAGTCCCAGACCATGCTGGTATAGCCACAAGAAATTAGGGTTAATCTGGGTATTTTGCCATCTGCTTTGGGGCCATGAATGTACCATGTATGAGAACATGTAGCATAAACCATGTACTTTTGCTCTGGGAATAATAACCAAGTAATCCTGCTATTGTCTTCGGAAAGGATTGGACAATTAACTTCTATGGCTGCACTTAACAATCTCTATGGCTTCCAGATCAAAACTCCCTTCCCTGGCCACCATTCCTCAAAAAATGTTGTCTTCCGCTATTAAAATATAAGTTTCTTTAGGGCAGAATCTGTCTTACTTTTAAATTTCTATCCCAAGTGTTTAGCACAGTGCCTCTCATGTTTTAAACATTTTATAATTTCGTTCATTCATTCCTTCATTCATTCATTCATTCATTCATTCGTTCAATAAAATTGGCTAATTGTATCGATACCCTAAATGAGAAGTATATTGTAAATAGTAAAACAGCACCTAACTGTTCTTAATGAGTTCAAGTCATTGTCACTTCATCAAAGGTTTAGAAATGGAAGTATGACTTAAAGATTATTTACTACAACCCCCTCTTTTATGAATAAAACTGAGATATAGAAAGATTGAATAATAGGCCCACGGTCACAGAGGTTGTATATGGCAGACCCAGGAGTCAGGCCAAGTCCTCTTGTCCAAATCCAGTGCTCTTTTCAGTATGCCATGATGGATCATGAGAGATTACATCTCCAGCTACAGAAACCCTCAAGGGTTGGCAGGTTGGTATATGAATGATTTGTTGGCTGTTGAGTTGTTTCAGTTGCATTTGATTCTTAATAACCCCATTTGGGGTTTTCTTGGCAAAGATACTAGAGCAGTTGCCATCTCTTTCTCCACTTCATTTTACAGATGAGGAAACTGAGGCAAACAGGGTTAAGTGACCTGCCCAGAGTCACACAGCAAGTAAACATCTGGGGCCAGATTTAAACTCAGGAAGATGAGTCTTACTGATTCCAACTGATTCCTGACACTTTATCCACTGTACCACAGAGATGCCCTAAATAAATGATAAATGCCAATATTCTTACTAGCAATTATTTACCAATATTTCTTCTTATTCATTCACTAACTAATCATTAATTATTCACTAATATTTCTATTAGCACATCAAAGTTTACAAAGCATTTTTGCAAATTATCTTGTTTTATACTTAAAACAACCCTGGCAGGTAGGTACTATTATTATCTTAATTTTCCAGATGAAAAAAAATTGAGTAAAAAATGGTTAAGTGACTTGCCTAGGGTCACACAAGCTAGTAAGTTTCTGAGGCTATATCTGAACTCAGGTCTTCCTGACTCCAGGTCTAGCATTCTATCCTATAGGTCTATAGCTATCCTGCCTCAACAATATTGTGCCCATTGCTACAAATATTCCTAGCCTCAGGTCTATAGCAATATTTTCTTTGAACTCTGGAAAGGCATTTGACAAAGCTTCTTGTGCTAATCTTGTGATCAAGATGGAGAGATGCAGACTAGTTTATAGTATAGTTAAGTGGATTTGTAACTTGTTGAATGGCTAGCCCCAAGTATAAGTCATTAATGGCTCAATGTCATTTTGGAAAGAGGTAGAATGCCCCAGGGATCTGTATTTAGCCTTACCTAGTCAATTTTTAAAAAATCAGTCACTTAGGTAAAGAGATAGATGGTATTCTAGTAAAACCTGAAGATGGCATAAAGAAGTGATACCTAGCATGATTGATAGAGGTAGGATCCTAGAATATCTTAAGAAATTAAACATAAGGTATAACAAAAATACTGCTAGCAGCTGCTGTGGGAGTGTAAGACCAACAGCACCAGCACACAGGAGGGCTGCTAGAACAGGTTCTTTGATCTGCCTCTCTAAGGAAAGGAACTTTAAGGGGTTGACAATCTTACTTTAATTAAACATACATGTATTATTCACTTAGTTCAGGTGAAAAAGCCAACACCCTGAACTTACAGAGAAAATACAAACAGAAATTACAGACAGGAATTATGAGCAGAGAGAATAACAGAAATCAACAGACAGGCTTCTATCTGTCTGATCAAATCATAATACATAGTTACCAGAGAGAGAAGCACCAACACCTGGGTTTTCAAAGCTGGGGTGGGGGGGAGGGCTCTAAACGGCTACCCAGAGTCTTGTCTGGCCAAATCATGCTACTACTCTTCCAAAGAATGAAACCCCCAAAACAAAATGCCAACCTCAAGTCATATATACACTTCTCAGGGCTCCTGGGGCTTAGTACCTACTTAGCAAAAGGGTGTGGGGCCTGGAGCCTGGGGCTTTCTTGTTTCTCAAGCAGGTCATCAAAGACTCTTGATTCAGTCATAGACCTCTGGAGGATTGAAAGAAAGGCTAGACTCATCAAAGGCACTTGATTATCTCAGTGCAGAGAAGCATTCCAGAACAAAAGACAACAAAAAGTCCTACTTTGCTTGCCATTACACTTGAAAGGCAAGACTCATCAAAGGTACTTGACTGCCTTAGTGCTGAGAATCACTGCTAAACAAAACACAAAGGCAACAAGTCCCACCCCATTTACCATCACATAAGGAAAAAACTAGTCAGATGAAATTTTGGAGATGACCATAATCGTAATCATAATTAGAGTCATAACTAGCATTTATATAGCACTTTAAGGTTTGCAAAGTGGTTCACATGTTAACTCATTTAACCCTCACAACAACCCTGTGTGATGGGTGTTATTATCACTTCCATTTTACAGAAGAAGAAACTGAAACTGAGCAAGGTTAAGTAACTTATTCAGGGTCTCATAGCTAATAAATGTCTGAGGCAGAATTTGAATTGACATATTCTTGCCTAATTATATCGCTTTACATTTGAGCTAAAAAAAAATAAACACCACAAGTAAAAGTTTCATGCGAAAAAGATCAAGAGGTTTCAGTGGGCTACAAGTTTGATAGGAGACGATGGCGGCAGGCAAAATGTGATTTTAGGCTATGTTAAGAGACATAATGGCCAGAGTTAAGGAGGTAAGAGTTCCACTGTACACAGCCCTCATCAAACAATATTGGGAGCCTTATGTTTCAGTGGTGGGTAGGAAAGACATTGACAAGCTGGAGAGCCATACAACTATTTCCAGATTCACTTAACTGTATAATTATCTATTACTAATTGAGGGAAGTATAGATATTTAGTCTGGAGAAGATTCCAGGAGACATGATAGCTGTATTAAACTATTTGAAAAATGAGTATATGGATAGTAGATTAAATTTGTCGTGCTTTGCCAGTGGTGGGATTCAAACAACCGGTTCTCCACTAACAGAGTCAAGGTATGGCTGCTGCGTGTGGCCCCTGCTAACAACTGGTTCACCAAACTCAACCTAAAATTAGGTACTGGTTCTACTGAACCGATGGGAACCAGCTGAAGCTCACTACTGTCTTGGTCCTAGAAAGGAAGATTTGTAGCAATGGGCACAATCTTGTTGAAGCAGATTTTGAGTTAATTTAGAAAAATTGCCCAACAATTGGAGTTATTCTAAAGTGGAATGGCCTTCCTTGAGAGGGTTCCTCACCTACTTTTCTCCCTCCTCCCGCCCCACCTTGCTATTCAAAGCAAGGTACAGAGTGAATTCTTATCGAAGTATGTATGCATTAGGCTTCTGAGATCCCTTCCAACTCTTAGATTCTGTACAAATATATTTTTCCCTTTTTGCATCCCACAATATAGTTCATGATTTTATGAGTGACATAGAAAATTTCCCATTGTAATTCACTTATGTCTGAGATCTCATTAACACTGTTATTTCTTCCAATGATGCAGAATTCAAACAATCCAGACCTTTGTATCTCGTGTCCATCACTTCCCTCCCGTATGCCTTCCACAAGAGGTCCCACCCAACATGCTGGTGGCTTTCCTAGACTTCTCTTGATAGTGAAGATACCACTGGAGCACTTGAACCATCCACCAGTTATCAATGGCCTTTGACATATGACTGGCCCACTGTCTTTTTTTTTTCAGGGGTTTGAATGGAATTTTATTTTTTTCCTTCAATTACATCTGCATTCAATAAATACCTAAATTTCCACACACCCCCTCAAAAAAAAAAAGAAAAGAAATCACACTTAGTTTGAGATCACTTATAAAGAAACATCATGAGGCATAAATGAACCACTATCATTTGTGTCATTGTCTTTTTAACTAGAAAGACTAGAATTTAAGAATATCTCAAAGGATCAAGAGATAGGATGTACATTTCAAAGTAAAATTATGTTAAAATTTTTACATTAGTCAGTCTTTGTAGTGTTCAAGCCTACATTTTTCCTGACAACATCCTTTATTCCTATGCATTCAATTTGTTCATTGATGTAGCATTTTTTCACCTATTATGTGCCTCTGGCTGCAGAGACAGCTAGGTGGTACAGGGGATAGGGCTTTGAGCATAGAGTTGAAAAGACTTGAGTTCAAATGTGGTCTTGGACACTTACTAGCAGCATGACCCTGGGCAAATCACTTGCTCAATTCTAAAATGGGCATCATAATAAAAGCACCTACTTCCTGGGGTAGTTGTGAGGACCAAATGAGATAATATTTGTAAAACACTTAGCACAGTGCGTGCCTATAGTAGGTGCTTAATAAATGTTCATTTCCTTCTTCCCTTCCTTCCTCTTCATCGCTTTTGGTGTGATACGTCAATTCTTTGAAGGCAATAATGTTCCATGTCTTGAAATTCTATATGATATTGATATTAAAAGATGGGGGCAGCTAGGTGGCTCAGTGAATAGAGCACCAGCCCTGGAGTCAGGAGGACCTGAGTTCAAACCTGGCCTCAGACACTTGACACACACTTACTAGCTGTGTGACCTTGGGCAAGTCACTTAACCCTGATTGCCCTGCCAAAAAAAAAAAAAGATATGTCTTTGTTTCTAGAAGAAATCTAGAGATGTTAAAGGAGATTTGCAGTTTCTCGAAGATAATTCCACTCTTTCTTCTCCTCTTCTTGTCAGCTGTGAATCCAACTCACTGCCCATTTGTACTGTCTGTCCCACATAGAGATAAACTCTAGGTTGTACTTTCAACTTCATGTTATAACCTTGGCAATTGATAACTTTCATATATTTGTGATGAATGAAAGGTTCAAGAGATATAATTTCTGGGTAAGAAATCATTTTACTAATTATGATTAGTGAATAATTAATAAAAGGATAGTCATTTGGCCTTCTCTTATAAACCAAAGACCCGTCCTGGAAGTCTCTTGATGCTTATATACCCTTGGAACAGTGGATGTTCCTGACAAGTGGTAATCAATTCTGATTGGTTAACAATTAATGAGAGAATGAATATTATAATGAGAGGTGGACCTATTCTAATGAGGGGCCAGGGGATGTGGGTCTGATCATTCAGTCTTGGACAAAGAGACTTATTTTTACCCAGACCACCCCCATCTAGGGCAATCTAGACAAAGGCACTTCCACTCAGACCTAACTAGAACACAATGAGCCCAAATTCATCTACACTGGAATCTCTTTATCTTTTGATCTGCTCTAAGCTTTCCCAGCTAGGTAAGTCTCACCTAAAATTTCATCTCATCATCAGCTCTGCCTTTCAGAGAACTAAGCTTTGACCTAATCTTCAAATGATGAAATAGGAAGCGAAAAAATCCTGGATCTCCCCAATATTGATAATTGGTTATTTAATAATAATTTCTTTCACATTTGACTTTTTCTGCGTGGATGACTAGTCCAAACTCTTTGAGTGGTTACAGATCTCTTCCACATGGCTCTTGTAGTAGGAAGGCCGAATTTATAATCTCAAATATAATCATGTATATGTTTGAATGGTTTGAAATCGCAAGGTATGAGGGATTCTCTAAGTAGAAAGCAACAAAACATTTATTTAGGCCCCACAGCAGCAGATCCGTGAAGCAGCCTCCCCATTCCGACATATTGATCAAAAAACCCCCTGCCCAGTAGGCCCACCTCACAAGAGTAACCAGGAAGCCACAGAAAAGCATGATAACATTAAACCACATATTCACTGGCCTCAAGTCCTTGCTCGCACTCCTGGGTTCACACAAGTTGGCCCTGCTTCCGCAGCTCCTGCTTGGCTTTTTTCAGCTTCAGCTGTAGTTGTCTCTTAGCTCAACTCTCCTCACAGCTGAGCCTCTGGCGTCCTCAAGCCCCGCCTCAACGACCAGAGACCATGGGTTCCCAAGTTGGACCCTCTTAAGTCATCAGTCTACACCCACACAGGTTTCACACCTGATAGGGCTTTGGGCCTGGGGCTTAGCACTTAACGGCTGAAAGTACTTTCACTCAAAGTAAACAAAAGCCAAACTCCTGAAGTGCTAAGGAGACCATTTTGCCTTACTGACACAGCTCTCTACAAAATTCTGGGGTTTTAGAAAATTAACATGCTGTCATCAGTAAACAGGAGTGGCTGGAATACCTCACCGTCCATAGGGACTCCCTCTCCAACTTGAACTCTGCCCCCAAACTCCTCCATCACAGTGATGGACACATACAACTCCCTGTTTGGTACTTTACCTTACGTTTATGATCAGATGTTTGTAGGCCAACATTATCTTTATTTATGTTTCATGAAATCTCAAGAGCAACTTTCAGATATAGATGGGAGATATTTTGTTGGAAGAGAATCTTAAAAGTTACATTTGTTCTCCTGAATCATATGCCCAATAGTGTCTTGTATACTCTATATCTTTCAGTCAATTTTGTGATGGAAAAAATAAGGTCTACTATGGAATGGCACTTGTAAAAGCCCTGTTCCCAATAAGACTATCATTTAGAACGTCCTTAAAAAATGTATAGGTCAGGGGTTTTTAAACTCTGGTCCAAGGACACACAAGAAGTCTGTGGATAGATTTCAGGAGATGCCTGTGAACCTGGATGGTCAAAACAAAATTATATCTTTATTTTCACTCTCATTGAAATGAGCATTTCCTTCACCTATTTAGGAAGATTATTTTGTGAAGGAATACATAGGCTTTCCCAGACTGATAAAGGGGGTCCATGATATAAAAAAGATTAAGAACCCTTGGTGTAGATGATGTTCCTAAAAATTGTTTATAGATGGGAAGGTAGATATGTAGGTTATGAATTGGCAATATTCCCTGTTTCCTCTTTTTTGTAGTAATAAGGGCTGAAGTGTTTTTTTTTCCCCCACAACTTTGATATCTTCTCCTTCAGGTGTTCTGTCGATTAATTCCTCAATGCCTCAATCCTGCCTCAGTCACTGACTCCCTGTGACCTTGGGAAGGTCATTTACTTTTCTGGGCCTCAGTTTCCTTATTTGTAAAATGATAGGGATAAATGAGATGGCCCCTGAAGCTTCTTTAACTCTAAATCTATGATCACAGTTCTTTATAGCTGGGACTGTGATGTTAGAATGCAAGGGTGGGCATTTCTACTATCCTTTATGGTAAAAAGAATTTGTCCTAAAAATCTTGGCAGGTCTTTTTTTCCATTTTTCTTTGGTTTGTTTTCCTCCTTCCATTTCCTTCTTTAAATGCCATCATGGTGACTTTGCTTGGGTGGAACTTTCACCAAGGTTTCTTAAAATCAGGGGTTCTTAATCTGAGGTCTTTGAACTTCTCTTAAGAAGTATTTTGATAACTATATTTTGCTATAATTGGTTTCTTTTTTAATCTTATGTATCTTATTTTATGCATTTAAAAAATTCTAGGGCAGCTAAGTGGCACAGTGGATAGAGCACCAGCCCTGGAGTCAAGAGGACCTGAGTTCAAATCTGGCCTCAGACACTTAATGCTTACTAGCTGGGTCACCTTGGGCAAGTCACTTAACCCCTGTTGCCTTGCCTTCCCCTACAAAAAATAATTTTAAAAATTCTGAAAAGAGTGTTACCAAATCATCAAAGGGGTCCATAACACAAGAATGGCTAAGCAGCCTTACTTTAAACTGATGTTCGTGGTCTACTGTTTCTCTTTACTTTATGTGATAAGCTAACGATAATTTCATTGTTCTTCCCCTTCTTCACAAGATTGATGTCTAGTGTATAGTAATCTCTTAATAAAAACTTATTGATAAGATTTTTACAAATTAGTTTATATTCTAAGTCAGTGTTGTCAGATTCAAATAGAAACTAGAAACAGATCACTGCAGTCCACATAGATTTAGGAAGCCACAGATTAACATGATCTGTGTTGTATTATATTTGCATTTATTTTGTTAATTATTTCCCAATTACATTTTAATCCAGTCTGGTCTCACTTGGGAGTATTGTGGGCCACATGAGGTTGCTAAGTCACTGTTGCCTTTGGCTAGCATCTCTCTATCTTTTTGGCAAGGAAGTTAGGTGTTTGCTGACTAATGCGCTTTTTAGGGCCTTTTGGTCTCCTTGTGGGGGCGATTGATTTTCACTGGCTATGCTTCCATATGAGCTTATGATAATCGGTGCCAGGGTTCTTTCTGCTGTAATTTGATTGATAAAAATAGCACTTGCAGATTATTCTGATCAATACAAAGGAAGTTAGGAAAAGTGGTAGGGTCTTATCAGAATGAGACATACTCCTTTGATTTACTCTTATTTCAGCAATCTAACCAATACTGTAAAGATAATTGAGACAACTAGGTGACACAGTGGATAGAACACCAGCCCTGCAGTCAGGAAGGCAAATCTTCCTGAGTTCAAATGCAACTTTAGACACTTACTAGCTGTATGCCACTTAACCCTGTTTGCCTCAGTTTCCTTATTTGTAAAATGAACTAATGAAGGAAATGACAGACTGCTCTACTATCTTTGCCAAGAAAACCCCAAATGGGGTCATGAAGAGTCGGACATGATTACAAAGTGACTGACCAACAAAGATTATCAACTGTGAAAGACTTAGTAACTCTGATCAATACAGTGATCCCCCACAATTCCAAAGGACTCATGATATAAAAAGCTATCCACATCCAGATAGAGTACTGATGGACTCAGAATACAGATTAAAGATTTTTTCTTTCTTTTTTTCTCATAACATGGTTAATAATAAATGTGTTTTGCATGATGTTATGTATATAATGGTATCGTGTTTCTTACCTTTTCAATGGATGGGGAGAGACTGGAGGGAGAGAATTTGGAACTGAAAATAAAAATAAAATTAGACTTATTTCAGGTCTCATCGTGGCTGCCCTATCCACCCTGAGAACCAGTTTGTGATGTGCCCGGAAAGGACCATCTAATCCTTTTAGAGATTTCTGTTTCTGATATGAAGAAGGATGACAGGAGAAAGGAATTAATGTCAATGATAAGCGTGGCAATCTAGCTTATTGGAAGGGCACCCTAAATACTGAAATCACTGCAAGAAGCCATCCTCAAAGAGAGTGAAAACCTGGAAAAGGCAGGATAACTTTGAGTGAAGCTTATCTGATCAGTTATTCAGAGAACTTTCTCCCACTCTTTCCCCTCCCATAACAGTTTACATTAGGATATGAAGAGGAAAGGAAGGGGTGTGTGTGTTTGTGATTGTTTGCTACTTGGAAAAGTCAATCTTACATATAACATCCCTGAGGAAGTAGCTCCACATTTACTGAGGGCAGCTGGTTGGTGCCATAGTGCACTGGAGTCAGGGAGACTCATCTTCCTGAGTTCAAATCTGACCTCAGATACTTGCTAGCTGTGTGATCCTGGCCAAGTCATTTAACCCTGTCTGCCTCAGTTTCCTCATCTGTAAAATGAGCTTAAGAAAGAAATGGCAAACCACTTCAGTATCTTTGCCAAGAAAAACTCAAAAAGGGCGTCACGGAGAGTCAGATGTGACTGAAATGACTAAAAAACAAAGTAGGATCCCAGCTTCTGAAAAGAACCATAGCCAAGGACATTCTTTCCAAGCCCATGCTTTGATGCTGATACGTAGCATCCCCTGTCATTTTCTATCTCTTTGATCATTACATGGTCCCATTGAATTTATGGTTGATTTTTTTTTCCTTCTGTTATATGTTACAAAAGTTTTCACTGCCAATGTCACCATTATCATAACTCACTCACACTTACACAGGATAGAATTGTAAAGTTCACAAAGCACTTTCCCATATATTAGCCCATTTAATCCTCACAACAGCCCTGTGAGGTAGGGGCTATTACTGCCTTCATTCTACAGATGAAGACACCGAGGCACAGAGAAATTCAACGATTTGCCCAAGGTCACATAGCTAGTGAATGTCTGAGGTGGGATTCAAATCCAGGTTTCGCTGACTCTAAGCCCAGCACTGTATCCATTCCGCTGCAATGCCTAGCAAAAAGAATTGACATTTGATTGACATAGAGCTTTGAAATTTGCAAAAATTTTACCTCATTTGAACCTCACAACCTCTTGAAGTATACGGTTACTATTCTTATTTTATACAGAAGGAAACAAGATCAAAGGGGTCCAGTGTCACACAGCTAGTGAGTGCCAGAAATAAGATTTGAATCCAGATCTTCTTGAACCCAGGTCCTTCATTCCCACCTGTCTGGATTAGATCCATTATGATCTTAGGATCATTAGTATAGATAAAAGAGATTCTTTTTTATTGTCGTTCCGTTGTTTATTCAGTCGTATCTCACTCTTTGTAACCCAGTTTGGAGTTTTCTCCGCAAAGATACTGGAGTGATTTGCCATTTCCTTCTCCAGCTCATTTGACAAATGAAGAAGTAGAGGTAAACAGGGTTAAGTGACTTGCCCAGGGTCACACAATGTCTGAGGCCACATTTGAACTCAAGAAGATGAGTCTTCCTGATACCCAGCCTGGCACTCTATCTGCTGCAGTCTTTCAGCTGCCCAGAAGAGATTTTGCAGGTTATATAAACCGACTTCTTATTTAAGGCCTAGAGAAGTCACATGACTTGGCCAAGGTCATGCAGTAGTAAATTGAGGAGTCAAGATTTGAACCCAGGTTCTCAGACTCCAAATCCAGGACTTCTTTTGTTATATCAATGTCAAACCAAGTCAAGAAACATTTATTAAGTATCTACTATGTGCTGGGCACTATGCTAGTACAATATGTGATTTTGTAAGCTTTGGAGCTCCTCAAAGTTCTTTTTTGGTCTGACTAATTTCTCACCTGCTATGCTTTGAAGACTTCCCTATTCTTTTCACTTGGACAATTACCATTTTTTGGAAACACATAATTTTGGTTTCCAGTTTCAAAGAACTGGTATTTTTTCTTCAGCTCCTAGTCATCTTGGGCTTTTAATGGATTTTTTTTTTAAGTCTATAGGCTTCCTATGTTTTCATTTATTGCAGCTTGACCTTTTCTCCCTGACTAATGCCATCATTTTGTCACAATTCCCTTCTTTAAAACTGAATACCTATTCAAGTGATTTCTCTGGTATTCTTTCTACCACCAGGATGTTGAATTTAACTGTGTTGTTAACACTATTACAAAATGGCACACCCACAGAGTAAAGGGAGCCTTTTCATGGAGTTACATCTTCTTCTGGTGGCCTTTTTATGTATCATCTTTAAAGACATTCAAACCCATGTTGTGTTTCAGTTGCTATAGGCAAAAATGGATTTTAAAAGACAAGGGAAAGAATATCCAGCTGACGAAGTTTTATCATACTTACTATAGGCTGGATGAAATTAAATTTGTCCAATTCAGTCCAAAAGCCAGAGATTCCCCATTCCTGACCCCATCCCTAAGAGGTAGTTACAAACCCCATTTTCCAGATGGAGAAAGTGAGTTATAGAAGGATGAAATTATTTTGCTTCAAGTAATAACCACAGTGGGCAGCTACAGCAGAAACCCAATTCTTCCTGTCCCCATTTGGGGTTTTCTTGGCAAAGATACTGAAGTGCTCAGCTATTTCTTTCTCCAGCTCATTTTACAGATAAAGAAACTGAGGCAAAGAGAGTTATGTGACTTGCCCAGGGTCACACAGCTAGCAGTTTGCCATTTCCTTCTCCAGTTCATTTTACAGATGAGGAAACTGAGGCAAACAGGGTTAAGTGACTTGCCTAGGGTCACACGGCTAGTGAGTATCTGAGGCTGGATTTGAACTCAGGAACATAAGTCTTTCTGATTCCAAGCCCAATGCTCTATTCACTGCACCACCTAGCTGTCGTAGGATAAATAGGAAATAATTAAAACAGAGAAATTACTGGAATTTGGAGGGGTTGGGAAAATCTTCCTATAGAAGGTGGGATTTTAGTTAGGACTTAAAAGAAGCCAGGGAGACCAGTAGTCAGAGGGGACTAGGGAGAGGTTTCCAGACATGAGAGAGAGCCAGAAAGAATGCCCAGAGCCAAGAGACAGAGTGTCCTGTTGAGGGAACAGCCAGAAGGCCAGTGTTATTGGATTGAATAACTGGATTGATAGCTAAGGTGTAAGAAGACTATTTCTCCCCTGCGATGAAAAGGTTGGAGGGTAGAGCAATAAACTCCTTCCAAATGCCTTCCTTTATAGAGGGCTCAAATTTTTACAACTAAGCTCTTCGTTTTTCCATTAGTTTCTCTGTTTGGTTTTGACTCCATGAATATCATGCCCCTGCACCAGGTACCTCCTGGTTACCCCTCTCACTCTTTTCTTTTTTAAATTTACATTTACTTTAATTTTAACTTATGAAATAAAACAAACATTTCCATGACATAGTATAATTTTAAAAAGAAGATTGCACATGAAACTGCAAATCTATTGTGTACAACTTACTATTCATTTTAAATATGCAACAAAGTTATCACATAAATTTCTTTTTTTCCTTTTTATCTCACCTCCCCATAGCTGGCCACCATTAGACACAAATAGGTATATATGTAAGCGTAAAATTATTCTATACAAACTTCTATTTATCAGTTCCCTTTTCAGCTTCCTTTTGTGTATTGTCTTTCTTCAATAGATTGTAAACTCCTTGAGGGCAATGATTGTCTTTCTTTTTCTCATTTGTATCTTGTGTTTGTCCTTCATTTTCAAAGAAGACCATGACATCAGGGAAATGATGCCATGACTTCCATTGACTTTGATTTGAGTGAGGGAGGTTTGTATCTACAGTGTTTAGCACAATGCCTGGCACATAGTAGACACTTAGTAGATGTTTACTGACTGCTGACCTTCTCTGAACCTCATTTTCCTCAACTATGCATGCTCTGGAGCTAATTTCTAACCCTTAGTAGCACTGGCGGGGAGGATGGTAGGGCCGCCCTTGGGGCTCTAGGGTTGACTCTGAGAATTTAAGGGTTGGGTGTCTTTCTTAATGCTCTAGCTCACAAGCTTTCATCAACGGGCTTGCCCTCTAATTGCCTCTAATATTAATTAGCCAGCTAGACTTAATTAGCTTATAGATAAAGTGATTTCCTAAGGTGGTCTAGTAAGAACAGTTGGTACAAAAAATTCCCTCCTAAAAAGTCTGTGACATACTCTCTCATAAGCACATCAGAATCTGGGGTAAGTGAGTTCAAGTTTAGAGATCATGTATGGCAAAAGGGCAACTCACAGCTCCTAAAAGTCCTTTTTATTGGAGCCCTCAAGATGTTGCCCTTTGGTATTGATGTGGATACAAAGGTGCCCTAAGGGTCGAGTTGCTCTTTCCCTGGTTTATTCTCTAACCTGAAGGCTCCCTAAAGTCTTTTCCTCTTATCTTGAAATACCACAAAACGTCCCCCTTATCCTGGACCAGAAGATTCCTTGTTTCCCTCATCCTGGGTCATAAATTTTCCCCTGTCTCCCTTGTCCTGGACTTATAAAAATAAGCCCCTGTCCCTCTGTAAATTGCTAGTACTTCTTCCTGGGCTAGCCTGATGCTTTTGCATCAATAAAGCTCCCTTGGTTAGGAGAAAATCATCTAAGTGAATTCTTTCACACCTGAACCAGCTCTGCTAACTCTAAACCTTGTCGGTATGGCACAGCTTCTCTGTTGAGCTCTGTATAGAGCCTTGAAAATGCTTTTTAAAAATCAGGTCCAACCTGTTCTTGGTTCCGAATTCATATTCACCATTGCTGACCCTAGAAACACTGCTAGGATGCTGAGGAAAGTTCTGGTTCTCTGAAGTTCGAGAGGAACTCCTCCAGCCTTGGTATCCTTTCTCTCAAGCAATGCCTTCTGAGGGCCTTGGATGGAGGCTTCCACCACTACTCTATTAGACATTCAAATCTCTGATGTCCCTGAAAGCCATTGGATGAACTGGAGTGAATGACAGAGGAAGTCTGTTAGGATTGGTTGAGGGACTTAGTCACCTCAGTTCACCCATTGGCTTTTAAAGATACCTGAAGGCTGATTACAACCCTTACAAAAGTATGGCTATTAATAATTATACTAATAACCTCAATCCGGGCCACCACCAGTATGTCTTGCCATTGGACCCTGATGACTAGGGTGGAGAGAGTGGGGCTGATGACTTTGCACAGCCCTGACTCACTTAAATCCAAATAACTCACAAGTCAAGATGTCACCTTCTCCATGTCATTGGTCTTCTTTGAGAACAAGGGATCAACATTAGTAACAATAATAACCTCAATAGAAATCACCTTCTAAATGTTAAAATAATAGTTGGAATCAGAAATTTGTATGTCTAATAAGATTAGTGTTGGAAGCCTCCATCTAAGCCAGGCTTGGGGTCAGGAAGACTCATCTTCCTGAGTTCAAATCTGGGTAAGTCGCTTAACTCTTTTTGCCTCAGTTTCTTCATCGGTAGAATGAGCTGGAGAAAGAAATGGCAAACCACTCTAGTATCTTTGCTTTACAAATATTACCTCATTTTATTCTCATAACAAACTGTGAGATAAATGCTATTATTATCCCCACTTTACAGATGAGGAAATGAAGGCAGAAAGACGTTAATCCATAAGGCACAAGGATGTAGACTTCCTTGCCTCAAGCCCCAAACAAAAACAAAATTCCTTCTGCGTTCTCCTCTCTGACAATGCCTAGCTCTTCCCACTGGGTCAGTTTTGAGTTGTAACCCTTTGCTGACTGACCTATTTCCCTTCAGGCTGGAGATTACCTGAGGTTTCCATGCTTCAGTGACTCAGCCTTCTTCAGACAAAGAGCTTATGGTTTTAGCCCTTAGAGCCAAATGGGTCCCTCCCTTTGCTCCTTCAGGGAGCTTATAAGACAAAGGTTATTAATAAATAGCATAACCATTGGGTTCTTTTGTAATCATAGCCCAGAGTCCTCAAGCCAAGGTGAAAGTCCTATCTATCTGAATAGATATTAGCACCCCCCCTTCTAGTTCTGTTTCTAATCCTTTGACTACCACACTAATCACCCTCACCCCCTATTTGCACTCAGCATTCAAGTAAAGACACAATATTCAAAAGCAATTAAGATAGAGCTTATCTTTATCTGGGGAAAGCTGGCTTGAAAATGCTATTAAAAACAAATAATCAACTTTTAAAAAAAGAACTATAAACCCTAGATTTAAATATCTTTTTGGATGGAAGAGAGTTGTTCAATTGAGTATCTTCATGACCCCATTTCCTTCTTCAGCTCATTTTACAGAAGAGGAACTGAGGCAAATAAGGTGAATTGACTTGACCAGGGTCACACAGCTAGTAAGTATGTGAGGCCAGATTTGAACTCATGAAGATGAGTCTTCCTGACTTCAGGCCTGGTGCTCTATCCACCTCGCTGCCCATGTGGAAGAGAGAGGGGATGGGAAAGAAAAATGAAAACAATGAAGCACTCCAGAGCCACTGGGTTTCTTGGAAAAGGGCTAGTATACCACACTTTGGTCCTGAGATGCCTTATCTGCCTGGTGGACAGATTCTGACCTCCCTGGTAGAGTTTGGACATGCTCAACCTCATTTTCCTCTGCTTCTCTCACTGACCCACCTATGCAGTTATGTCTACCTGTTTTTCTTTTCTGTCTCTATAGCAGAAGGATCTACCACCATGGAAAACCCTGACTTTTAGGTCAAACTTGAGGTAGTCTAATTCTCCTTGGGCTGGGGAGACTACATATCCCAGAAGTCCATGCAGCTATGCTAAAACCTGTCCCTGACTTGCAGGATTTGGTCCCAGTATGGGGCCACATTTGATAAACTAAGAAATAGGAATGCCAATTTCAGCTGGTTATATCTATTCAATCACCAGGCCACACACTGATCCTCTATAGGACTTTTTGAAAAAGAACTGGAAAAGTTTTTATTTATTTGTTTTGTTTTGGTCTTCTACTTCTTGTTGAAGCCCTGGTATTATTAGTTAAAAAGAAGAATGGAGAATGATGAATACAGATCTTTGAACAGTTTGGTTCTGGTGGCCCAAAGGTCAGGGCTGGCAATGTAACAGATGAGTTAGGGTGGAGGGGTACCCACCCATAAACAATTGGGAAGTGAGTCCTCGATGGGTTAAGCTTAAGGTGCATAAACCCCAAAAGCTTCAGCTGTCAGGACAATCAGGGAGTGTTGAAATGGCAGACAAGTAGGGAATCAGCCTGAAGGGAAATGATGCCAGATGCAGGCCAGCAAGAGACTTTTCATAAGGAGAACAGCAAGAGAGACTAAATCATCAAAATAGTCTGAGGCAGGGAGGTAACTTGTTTCTTGCCCTGAAGCTAAATTCCTGTAATAAGACTTTTAATAATGATGAAGTTGTGCCTCCTGGGCATAAACAGGTTCAAGGACAAGCTGTCAGAGCCGAGTGACTGCCAGCTGGCAGGGGGCAGGAATGGGAGGGTTAGGAGGAATAATCAGAGATCCATCTAGATTACCTGAATTATCCTTGAGAAAGACGCAGAGATAAGACCCAGGTTTTTGAGTGCTGAGACACACAACTAACTGACTGGTGAGTGACTCTCCAGTGGTTCTAAGCTCCGATTTTTGGCTTTCCTGGACATAAGGGAGAGATTTGAATCTGAACTCCTATATACTATGTTTCTTTGGGATCCACTTTGCATCTGCTGCCCCTGCCATGGTTTCAACTCCACAGAATAAGATGTCCCTCCCAGAGAAGCAGAATGGAGTAAATTATCTCACATTAAAGAGGCAAGGAAAAGCTTTTACAATGTAAGAGAAAAGGGGGGAGGTGAGAGGGAATGAGTGAACTTTACCCCCATCAGATTAGGCTGAAGGGGGGAATAACATACACACTCAGTTGGGTATGGAAATTTATCTTACCCTACAGGAAAGTAGGAGAAAAAGAGATAAGGGGGCGGGGAAGGGGGAATGATAGAAAAGAGGGCAGATTGGGGGGAGGGGGTAGTCAGAAGCAAATACTTTTGAGGTAGGAGAGAGTCAAAGGAGAAAATAGAATAAATGGGGGGCAGGATAGGATGGAGGGAAATATAGTCTTTCACAACATGAGGGTAATAGAAGTGTTTTGCATAACTACACATGTATAACCTATATTGAATTGCTCACCTTCTCAATGAGGGTGGGTGGGGAGCGAGGAAGGGAGAGAATATGGAACTCAGAGTTTTAAAAATGAATGTTAAAAATTGTTTCTACATGCAACTGGGAAATAAGATATACAGGCAATGGGGTATAGAAATCTATCTTGCCTACAGGAAAATAGAAGGGAAGGGGATAAAAGAAGGGAGAGGTGTGCGATAGAAGGAAGAGCAGATTGGGGGAAGGGGTAATGAGAATGCATGCTATCTTGGGATGGAAGAGAGGGTAGAGATGGGGAGAAAATTTGGTACTCAAAATCTTGTGGAAGTAAATGTTGAAAACTAAAAATAAATTAATTTTTTTTAAAAAGATGCATCTCCCAGCATTATCTCATCACTTCTAAACTCACCGCCAGGTTGCTAACTCAAGTTTTGACTCTACCTCCCTCAACCTCCTTTCCTTTCTCCTTGGAGGACTGGAAGGTAGAGTGCCATACTTTCCAAAGCCTTCTTCTAAAGAAGGCAGAACCTGGACTCTCAGATCTCTCCTCTTTTTATCCCCTGCACTGCCTGAATTCAATACTGTAGAACAAGATGCCTTCATGCTGTGTTCCTTGGTGTCCTGTTCTCTCTTCCCCTCCCCTTTCTTGATTCCTTTTGTATATTTTCTCTTCCTTTAGAATGTAAGGTTATTGAGGGCAGAGACTATCTTTCTTTTTATTCATTTATTGTATACCCAGTGCTTAGCACAGTGCCTGGCATCTCATAGGTGCTTAATAAATATTTATTGGATTGGATTGGATCTTTGGGCTGCTAGATCTGGGAAGGAGTAGGGATCTTCCAACCCATGTGGTATCTTTAGTACATTTGATTTTATTCTGTTTCTTCTAATGCTATTATTTTAAAACTATGTGTAGGTATGTTGTACTTTTGTGAATAAAATTCACTGGATTAAAACAGGAAAAGGATGAGATGTGGAATTTTCCAAGATGTGAGGACAGTAAGTCAAAAGTCTGTTTGGATAAATTCACATACCCTAAACCTTCAGACCAGGAGTTCTTAAATTTTTTTCTTTTTAGTGCCACGGATTTCTTTGGCAGTCTGATGAATCTTATGGACTCCTCAGAATAATGTTTTTAAATGTATCGAGTAAAATGCTATACATAAGAAACTAAAGGTTAGTGAAAATAAAGATGCATTTTCTTCCCATCCAAGTTTACACTCCCAGAGATCTATTCACAGGGCCCTTGCTGGTCCAAGCACCCCAGATTTAAGAAGCCTTGCTTTAAACTAATTAAAGTAGTATTACCATACACAAAAGGAACAAAGCTAGAGGAGAGGAAGGCAGCTAGTTCTTTGGTCTCCATAGATAGATTGTCATTACTTATAGAGTGCCTTCATTTGTTGGCTAGAGCATATATTCATTGGAGATGAATGTGTAGCCAAATGTCCTTGGTCCCTGTCACTGTAGATCATCAGGCAACTTTACCAGCAGCACCCCTTTGTTGGTAAAGTAATATTTGCCAGATTGAGCCTCCTGGGCAGGGGCATGCAGTTTAATCCAGGGATAGGTATGTGTCAAAAGGACAATGACATTTTCAACCTAAGAGGGACTATAAGAATACTATTTGCTTTGGTTTATAATATGCCCCCATAAACTTGGTAATCTAAGAATCACAGGACTGAGGGAGGATTGTAATTAATCTCAAGAATATCCTCATCTACTTTGGGACCCACTCAGCATACCAAATTAATCTGGGTTATAACTTTCCCCCTCCCCCACTTCCCTTTATTAGTATATGCTATTTCCTAAGTTGGACAGCTGCCAGGTCAAAGCTGATGTGGCTTAACTTGAGGACATACTTTAATGGAGGATGCTGGGAGCATTAACAAAAGATTCACCTAGAGCTGCATGAACCCTTCATCAAGGAGACTGACAAATAATATTACTATGGGAGCTGTTCCTTCACTGGTTCCATGCCCCTCAACCTCCATACTTTTCCTCCAAGCTGAATACAATAAGAAGGCATACCATGGTAAAGGCCACAGTTGAAGTGTGGAGGCCTCACTATGAAGGACGGTTTTCCCCCATCACTGACCATACAAACCTGAAGCATCTGAAGAACCGTCAATAACTTCACCAACGTCACCTTGATGGAGCAATATATTTCAATAATGTTTCACTTTATTGTCCTCTATTTCCTGAGATGCCATAATCTGTGGGCAGTCGCGTAATTGTGAAAACGATCCCTGGTATACCTGATTCAGTCACTCTGAAGGCGATCAGGTAGACCTCAATCTTTCAAGTCACTCAGCCCTAACCCGCCCTTCTAAATCTAGCAGGCACAAAATACTTAAATATAGGCTCAATTATCTACTCTCTAAACTGGAATGATTACTGATTCTGATTAGTGTAAGCTTCCAACAGATTCTTGCACCCCTTTCTGCCAACCCCTCCACATGAAGATGCTCCTTGTAATTGTGTCCTGGAAAATCTTCACAGAGTCATACAATCAAAGATACAGAACTGGTACGGATCTGGCCTTCTAGTCCAACTCCCTCATTTTGCAAACAAAGAAACTGAGGCCCAAGGAGGTGAAGTGTTTATGGTTTAATCCATGGAGGTTAAATCATGTTTATGTGACATTTATCACATAGGTAATAAGTATCACAGCTTGATGAACAGTGTTTCATGTTTGCCATCCATGTAGGCCTTTTAAAAATTGTACATATGGTTGCCTTGGATTTGCGGTGGCCACAGATAGGTCATAGCAACTTCTTATATGTCCGCCTCTGTGAATTATATGCTCAGGCCAAGGACAATGAGGAGAATTCCATGGTCTTGCAGTAACCCCTGCCAACTTACCTCTATTATTGGTGGATAGTAGTAACACTGGACTTTATATTGGACCTGCAACATTTCAAAATGATTATGAAACTGTATGAAAGAATAGATACTCTTGATAAAGATGTCTCCTATTTTCCCCTGAAGACCTCTCTCTCCTGACAGATATATTTTGACTCAAAATGTTTCTTCTCTTGTGTAATTTAGATTTGTATTTCTTTTGTAGATTGCACAATTTACACAAAACCTGGGTAAAAATTAACCTTCTTTGGTCTAATGAGCAGATAGAATGCAAGGGACTTGCTTAAGTATTATCTCAATGAGAATATTATACTTCCAACCATCAAAGCAATTAAGGCCAATAAACGTTTATTAAATGTCTACTATATGCTAGGCACAGTACCTGCCCTCAAGGAGCTCATACTCTACTTTGCTGAAGATGTGTGAGTTAACAACAGGCAAGTACATACATGATAATTTGAGGAGAGAGAAAACATTAGCAGCTAAGGGATTAGAAGAGGCTTCCTATTAGCCCTGGTCATATGAATCAAGCCTTGAAGGATGCTGGAGATTCTAAGGGGCTGGAGAGAAGAGGATATTCATTCTAGGCACCAAGAACAGTCTGTTCAAAGCCAAAGAAGTGGGAGATGGAGTGCCTAATTTGGGGAACCTCAAGTAGGTCACTTAAGCTAAAATGTAGAGCTCATGCCAAATGTAAAATAAGCCAGGATAGGTAGAGTGGGTTGTGAAGGGCTTCAAATGCCAAGTTGGGGGAATTTGTATTTTTGTCATAGAAGCAATAGGGAGCCATTGACGTCATGAAAAGTGGAGGCTGGCTACTTCATCAGTGAGTAGTTCTTACCAATAGGGAATTGATCAGGTCTGAGTATCCTTCTCAAAATTTATATACTTGTAACAACAATGCTGCCAGCAACTGTTACTGAGGTATAAGACCCAACAAGACCAGCAACAACAGCTGCCAGCACAGGTCCTTTGATCCACTTTTCTAAGAAAAGCAACTTTAAGGGGTTAATAATCTCACTTTAATCAAGCATACATATATCATTTACTTAGTTCAGGGGGAAAAGCCAGCACCCTGAACTTCAGAGCAAATACAAATAGAAATAACAAATAGAAAATATCAACAGATCAAATAACACAATTCAAATAGACAGGTTTTGTCTGATCAAGATATCACGTACATAGTTACCAAAAAGAGAAGCACCAACATCTGGGTTTTCTTCAAAGCCAGGGGTGGTGGGTGAGAGGGAGGGTCTCCTTAACGGCTACCCAGAGTCTCCACACCAACACCTTTCCAGTGAGTGAGCCCCAAACAAAATACTAACCTCTGAGTTTATATACCCTGTTCACTCCTAATCAGCAAAAGGGTGTGGGCCTAGGGCTTAGCGCCTAGCAAGACTTAATCAAAGGACTATGATTACTTTAGCATTCTAAAAGAGAAAACAGTAAAAAAAATGTCCCACCTTAATCAATATTACAATACTGAGAGATCTTCCTGAAAGCTTGTGGACCAGGCAATAGGACTCTTTCCACTCATTCAAGTAATGAGCCCTGTGGCTTACTCCTTTTACCATGCCTCTGTTCTTAGATTCTATGACCTTGTGTAACAGCAACCACACTGGCACACCCAGGATGGCTGCCAGCACAGGTTCATAGATCTGCTTTACTAAGGAAGGACAGCTGCTTAAGGGGTCATCTATCTTCTTTAATTATGTAAAATACAAACATAGAAGATACAGAGTAGAGAAATAAAGACCAACAGACAGGGCTCTACTGCTTGAATCAAAACAATACTGCTACATATACTTTATATACACCAGTGAATTGAGAGAGCCTCTATCCCCGAGCAGTTGGGGAGTTCTGAATGTACAACCACTTAGAGTCTTGACCAGGGAATCACAAGATCCTTCAGCAAGATCTCAAGAATCCACAAGGTCAGCGAGCCCCCAAAGCAAAAGCTCATCTCTCAGAATATATATTCTTTCAGCTAATAGGCTCAGAACCAGAAGGCATCACAACCCTCCTGACTCAGTGCCTAATTAGAAATTAACAAAAAATGTCTAAGCCTTCCTACAAGCAAGCAAGCTTCCCTTAATGGGCTCCACATGAGGCCTATTGATGGGTGGGGAAGATCTTATTCCCCATTAACCTTACACCTTGGCAAATTCAAATTCTGTCCCTTAAATCCCTTCCCACTCCAGTTAAGAACTGGAGAGCAAGTGGAATATATAGTCCAGAAGATTCTAGTCTCAAAGATACAATGGGAGTATGTCCAGTATCTAGTAGACTGTCA
The DNA here is from genome assembly GCA_028646595.1 of Phalanger gymnotis. Taxonomy (NCBI): domain Eukaryota; kingdom Metazoa; phylum Chordata; class Mammalia; order Diprotodontia; family Phalangeridae; genus Phalanger; species Phalanger gymnotis. The sequence goes on along the minus strand of CM053624.1, from coordinate 164,209,090 downwards.
AGGTTAAGGTTTCACAAAATATCCATGCCTGAGAATTGGCCTTCTAACAATGAAATCCCAGCAAGCCACAATATCAGTGCTTTGGGAGGCATTCTAGAATTCTGTTACTTACAGGTCCAATCCTATTAATGACAGAAAGTTGCTTCCTTGCTTACTCCAATTAGTTATGTGACCCATTACACTTTGCTTTTTGAGACATTGGTTGCTGTCCTTTTTCCTTGAAGAGAACTAAAATGACATTGCTATATTGGAGTCAAGCTACAGTATGTCCAACTGTGGGATCAGACCAATAAGAGCATGGAATGTTCTACCACAGGTTGGGCACAAATAGTCTCTCTGAATATTTGGAGTGGAGATGTGTCTAAATTTGCATGTCTCATGTTTCTTTTGAGCTGTTGCAATTCTACTTTGCTCATAGAGCATAGTGCCTTCTTTGATGCAGGCACAGCCATGAAGACCTATCATGCTGACCTCATTGTTGTCTGCCTGTGAAACCTGGACAGGATACCAGCGCCATGCCAGGAAACTGAATCGCTTCCATTCGAATTGTCTTAGGAAGATTTTTGGGACGTTATTTCCAAGCTGAATGGTTAAGGGCTCCATCACTATAATTCCCCTATTCCAAATAGCTAGTTGAGAACACGATATCACAGGGTAATTACAATATTCCCAAGGAGAGATAAGCAGGTAGGCTCCTAACAGCCTTCTCTAGACTTTTTTCTCATACTTTTCTACCAAGCCCTTTGAATTTCATAGGGAAGTATTCTAGAGGGATGGAGAAATCTAGCTGAGCAAAGACAGGGCATAGCTAGAATAAAGCTCCCATAAAAGAATGTTATCTTGAGCAGAGAAATTTCTGAAGACAAACTGTCATTTCACTGAAGACTTTTGTTCTCATCAGAGTATATTTCTCTCCATATTGACCTCTCTGGCATCAGACCATTGCTATAAACTCTGTCTGGTTCTTGCCAAACCCTAGGGATTTCATTATCTCCTGAACTGTGACATAACCTGGCACCATATTATGTTTGATTTGCTGGATCAAAACTAGAAGCATTTGTGGACTGTCATGTAGAAGAGGGATTAATTTTATTCTGCTTGGTCCTAGACAGTAGAACTAAGATGAATGCATCGAAGTTGAAGAGAAATACATTTAGACTTGACGAAAGAAAAAGTTCCTGACAACCAGAGGCTATCTAAGAGTAGATTGGCTTCCACAATGAGTAATGGGTTACTTCTAGCTGGAGATCTTCAAGCAAAAGCTGGATGACCACTTGGGATATTGTAAGGGAGTTGTTGTTCTGGTAGGGGTTGGGCCAGATGCTCTCTGAGGATCCTTCCAACTCTGAGAGTCTATGTGATGGGGTTATACTCTTGTTTCCCAGGGATCTGCTAAATAGAAGCCAAGTGAACAACTGATATTTAGTAGGGACAATTGACTGTCCATTAAGTAAATGTTTATGGAACATCTACCATAGTTAAAGCACTATTAGGTGCTGGAGGGAATATAGTGAGAGACAGAAGCTAGTTCACTTCTGTTTATGATAAGAAAGGCTTTTTGATAGAGATATCGCTTATATGGGAATTGAAGGATGGGTAAGAACTTGACGAGTAGAATGGTGAGCAAGGTGATGGGGTTGGTAGTATGTGGGGAAGCATTGGTCAAAACACAGAGGCTGGAACATATGGAAAATTTGGGGGAATAGCAAGTAATCCCAGTCAGAAGAAAATGGGTCATACCATAAGCAGACTTAGACTTAGAGGTGGGAAAAACACATGAGGAGAATCTTATACTAGGGATAGTCTCCCCGGTTTTGGTGGTCTACTTATGGAATATCTAGAATAATTGACTCATAGACTATCAGAGCTGGATCATCTAGCCTGATCCTTTACTTTTTAGATTAGGAAACTGAATAAAATAGATAATTTTGATTATATAAAATTAAAAGTTTTTTGCACAAAACCAGTGCAACCAAAATTATAAGGAAAGCAGAAAAATGGAAAAAAAAATTTGCAACAAATGTGTCTGATAAAGGCCTCATTTCTCAAATATATAGAGAACTGAGTCAAATTTACAAAAATATAAGTTGTTCCCCAACTTACAGGTGGTCAAATGATATGAACAAGCAGTTTTCAGACAAAGAGATCAAAACTTTTTATAGTCGTATTAAAAAATGCTCTAAATCACTATCGATCAGAGAAAAGCAAATTAAAATAACTCTGAGGTACCACCTCACACTTATCATTGTGGCTAATATGACAAAAAAGGAAAATGTCAGATGTTGGGTGGTGATGTGAGAAAACTGGGACACTAATGCATTGTTGATGGAGTTGTGAACTGATCTAAACTTTCTGGAGAACAATTTGGAACTATGCCCAAAGGGCTATAACACTGTGCATACCCTTTGATCCAGCAATACCACTGCTAGGTCCATATCCCAAAGACATACAAAAAAGTGAAAAGGACTAATTTGTACAAAAATATTTATAGCAACTCTTTTTTGTGATAGCTAAGAACTGGAAATTAAAGGGGTGCCCATCAATTGGGGAATGGCTAAACAAGCTGTGGTATATGGTTGTGATGGAATATTATTGTTCTATAAGAAATGACAAGCAGGATGATTTCAGAAAAACCTAGAAAGACTTACATGAACTGATGCAAAGTGGAGTGAACAGAACCAAGAGAATGATATACATAGTAACAACAATATTGCTCAATGATCACCTATGAATGACTTAACTATTCTCAGCAGTACAATGATCCAAGACAATCCCAAAGAACTAATGATGAAGCATTTGCCTCCAGAGGAAAAAAAATGATATTGATTGAATACAAACTTATTTTTTCTTTTCTGTTTTTCAATCTTTTTTCCCCTTTATTTGAGTCTTCTTGTACAAATTGACTAAGATAGAACTGTTTTACATAATTACTCATGTACAACCTATGTCTGATTGCTTACCTTCTCGGGGGGGAGGGGAAGGAGGGAAAGAATTTGGAACTCAAAGCTTTAAATAAAAATGTTTAAAACTGGGGCAAAAAGGGGCAGCTAGGTGGCGCAGTGAGTAGAGCACCAGCCCTGGAGTCAGGAGGACCTAACTGAGTTCAAATCTGGTCTCAGACACTTGACACATTTACTAGCTGTGTGACCTTGGGCAAGTCACTCAATCCCAATTGCCCTGTCTTCCCCCCTGCAAAAAAAAAAGGGATAAAAAGATTAAAAAACTGAGTCCCAGAGAGTCTAATATATATTATTTTCTTGTTTCCTATGTGTATATTTTTGTCTCTTTAACTAGTTGGTAAAATGCTTAAATGTCATTTATCTCCCACAGATCTGATCACTAGAAACTGAAAAAAAAGTATGTATATGTCTATATACACACCCACACCCACACCCACACATACACACACACACATACACATATATATATATAGATACGTGTGTGTGTATATATGTATATATATACACACACATGCACACCATATATATAGTGCTTTATGGTTGACAAAGCTCTTTGATCACTGGGAGCTAGTAAGGGCACTTAGATGATAGTTTCTGGTCTCTTTCTCTTGTGGAGAGGGGAGTCTATAGGATTCCACAAGGATAGTGACATTCTACTGTGAGATGTAGTGGGAAAAGCTTGGGCTGTGGAGTCAGAAGGACATATATCTGGACCCTGACTCTGCCATTTGTCACCTGCATGCCTTTGGACAGGGCATCCATTTTCTCCCCTGCAAACATTATAGAGATGGATTAGATCAGTGGTTCTCAGACTTTTGGTCTCAAAGGCCCTTTTACACCCTTCGAAAACTACTGAAGACCAAGCTTTTGTTTATGTGGGTTATGCCTGTCAACATTTAGTGTACCAGAAATTAAAATAGCTTAGTATTACTATGAAAATAGCTTTCCCTTCAAGGACCCTCTGAAAGGGTGTCAGGAATCTCTGGGGTCCCAGACCACACTTTGAGAACCATATAGCCACGTTAACATCAAATTATAAAAAGCAGTTTTTCTCTAGCTTGCTAACATTGGGGTGAAAGACTAGGAAAAACTGTGAGGAAGGAACATTCAATCCCCTTTTCATTTTGTAAGTAATCATAAAATTGATATTAATTTAGTCCTCTTAAGTTAAAGAGGTCTAAGCACTTTTGTTCTGTTTCTACTACTAGTATTTGTAGAGTGAGAATTTTCGAAGTCCTATTAACAGCTTCAGGAAGAAAGTAATACAAGGATCATCATGCTTACTTTATAGGTGAGGAAAAAAAATGAAGGTTGGTATGGTCCAGTGGTTTGACAGTTTCCATAGCTGGTAAGTGACTGAAACAGAATGCACACCTAGGTATTTCTGACTTTCCACCAGCATCCTAGTGATGGGGTATGGAGTCTGGGAGCCCCCTAGAATCTTCCCACTTGATGAGGTGTTTACCTGAGACCATAAGCTTTTCATTATTGCTAGGCCCAAATCTCTAGGTTACTCTTAACCTAGCCTAGCCCTCCATTGACCTACTTCACATCCTTGATCCTCCCAAATCTGTAACCCTTAAACTAGCCTAGCCCTACATAGTCTGTTATCTCCAGGTAGCCTTCAGCTACTTCCCACCCTTAATCCCATTCTCTTGGTTCCTGGAGTCTGATTGCACCCCAGTCTCATCAAAATCCTCCTTAGATTCCTCCTCAGGATCCTCCCTAAACCCCTCTTCCCATCACCCCAGGATTACCCTAGATCCCTCCCACAAGCTTTCTGTATGTAAGTCTCATCTTTCCTCCATGAAGGTGCTCAGATTCAATCTAGCTCAGCTCAGATTGAATCTGGACCGCTTGTGTCAACTTGTGTCAAAATGAGCATCCTGAGATTTCTTAAGACCCTACCCAATATGGCAAATCTTTAATAAACTTTGTTTTTCTCTTTGGCCTAAAGAAGGCTTGAGTTAAATTCATTCAGCAGGACTTGGTGTGTTGGTATTTTGGGATCCCTAAAGCAAAAACCTCAACATATGGTTCTCTAATCTCAACACTAGGGGTATCCTCAGATGAGGGGGGCAGTCAGGCTTTGACAGCCAGATGACAGGGTGTCTCTGAGGTTTCATCCTGATTGGAAAATCTCTTAGGATTCCACAGAGCCTTGTTTGAAAAGGGTTTTGGCACAGGCCAGGACCTCTTTCCTCCCCCTTGTATTTTGCTGAGACTGCTTTGAAGTTTCCTTTTGCTTTTGTAAGAGCCTGTACAGAACTATCTCCACTAATCGAGTCCACTTACAGAAGGTAGGTCACAAGTACAGCTCTTCCATTTCAATAAGCTGAAATCAAATGGAGAAAGATTATAAAGGAAGGAAAGAGATGAATGGAATAAGAAGAGAGGCTGAAATGAGGGGGGTGGCTATCAGTGCCAAACCCTGGAGATGATTCTCACCAAGAAAGTAATAGTAGCTAGCATATACCTGGCACTTTAGGTTTTGTAAAGAGCTTTACACATATTTTTTCATCTTATTCTCACGTCGATCCTGTGAGGTAGGTGCTATTGTTAACACCATTTTACAGTTGAAGAAATTGAGGCAAACAGAGGTTTAAGTGCCTTTCGCAGGGTCACAGAGTTAGTGAGCATCTGAAGCTGAATCTGAATTCCAGTCTTGCTCATTCCATGCCTAGCACTTGACCCCGCTGCATCCCCTAGCTGAAGAAAGTCCATTTAGCTTTTCTAGCTCCCTTCCTCTCTCTTATCCTAATTTCATCATCTTAGAAACCGTACATTTAAAGGGGCTCTGTGTGTAACACCCAGGTGGGCTGAATATGTGATGGGAAATGGAGGATTATTTTTTAGCATCGTTCCATGCTGCCCTGCATTTTCAACCAGCATCCCAAGGATGCCTTCAGATTTTTTTTTTTTGGTGGGGGAGGAGTCAGTCAGACTTTGATAACCAGATGACAGGGCGTCTCTGCAGTCTTCATCCTGATTTATGCTCTCTTAGGATTCTGCAGAGCCTTGTTTGAAAGGCTGTTTGGCAAAGGCTGGGACCTCTTTCCTCCCCTTTGTATACTTTGCTGAGGCAGCTTCATAGTTTTCTTTTGCTTTTGTGAGAGCTGAAACTCCCTGGGTACTTCCTTCCCCTTCTCAGGGCTCTGCTGATTCTGAAGCCCCTTGCAACAGATCTGGAAACCTCTCTGGAATAATTCGAATCAGAAGAAATGGAGTCCATGTTAGGAGGTCAGAGAAAGTAGCTGATGAGTGAAGGCAGGAGGGAATCAGAGAATAGAAGAAGTAATTTTAAAAGCAGAGGGAGGGAGGGGAGAAGGGAGAGAGGAAAGAGAAGACTTGCTGAGAAAGTTTAAATAAACTACCAAAGTGAGTTACGCTAAAACTCTAGAACATTCCATGATTGTCTCTGTGGCTCTCTCTTGGCTTCTCTCACGTAGGAGCACTCTCCGTCTGAGAAAATGAGAAATTGCTTTAGATTCACAGGATTGAAAGAATCTTTTAAATTCTTCAATATGCAAGCTGGTTAACAGTTTGGCCTCAGACTGAGGATAGCCTCCTTAAATGATACATTTTATAATCAGGACTTGGAAAGAGGCAGAAGAATTCAAGTAGACAAAGCCAATAGTATCACCACAATCCAATGGGGTCCTTTCCTTCCCACCCTGCTTCCTTCATGAAGGAAGAGAAAGACTCTGGGAAGAAGTTGTTACGTAGTCTTTCCTTTCCCAAGCTCTAACCAAGTCTACCTCTCACCCAGGTGTGGAGTTTTGAATAATTATTCTCTCCACCAGGGAAGAAAGTCTTATGCAAACGCCTAGGCCCAAATGACCAAGTTACCAAGAAAAAAAAAAAGATAACTTTAAAAAATAAGGAGATTAGATATTGATGATTGCTGGGAACTGCTAGCAATTACATTTAAATTTATTTTCTTAAATTTTTAACAGTAAAAATAATATCCTTTTATGTTGGATAGACACATAACTAGTCTGTAGAGAGAATCTACTGAAACAGCTTAAACAAATATAAGCTATGTCAACCTTACAGAGTTCATTCTAAGAAAGACAAACAAAATTAGGCTGTATGTGCATGTTTATTCTTTCAAAGCAGGCGACATGCATATAAATGCATGCCCTTCCCCCTCCCCGCCTTGCTGGGTTTCAATTAAAAGGAGCTCAAAGAAGGGGCATTTGAAGGAGACTTTAAATCCTCAGAGCAAGGAAGAGTTTCCTCCTTTGCTCTTGACTCAGGATGCCTGTGTGCTTTGTCTGACGTACCATGTAAAAGGCCCAAACTCGGAAAATTTGACCCAGTGCATTTATCATTGGGATATCATTGTTATTGATAGAGAAGGAAGACCACTGTTCACCTGGTACAAATGCTTTAGCTGAGGAGGGCATGAAGTCTAACAAATGTCAGTCAGACCAAATCTTCTTTTCCAGAGAAAATGAGTTGATTTTAACAGGCAAAAAGAAGCTCAAAAAAAAAAAAAAATCTGTGACATTAAAAGCATTACTTGCATTTTAGAAGGTTACTGTTGGACAGGAGAAATGTTGTTGCTACTTACATCTAATAATACAGTTCAAAAGATGTGTCTTGAATTAAATCAGCCATTTCTCATAGTTCCTTCTTACAGATGGGGACAAGACTTGCTAATATGTTTGAAGACCTTCATAATCAGTTCATTAAGGAACTAACCTCTTCCATTCTGTGTCAAAAGTTGATGAAGCAATAGATGTAGTTAAAGGTGTTTATTTGATTACATTTAGGGGATGGGAATGGTGAAGCATGGCAAAGTACATAGAATGCTAAATTTGGAGTCAGGCAGACTCGGGTGCAAATCTGAACCCAGACACTTTCTGGGTATGTAAGACTAAGCAAGTCACCTAATTTCTCTAAGTCTTACTTTTCCAATCTGTAAAATGGGTATAATAATACTTATCTTACAGAATTGTGAGGATCAAGAGTGTGTGTGTGTGTTTGTGTGTATGTGTACACATATATATCTAGCTATATAGGAATATGTGTGTGTGGGGGGAGACAGAGAGAGAGAGAGTTTCTCTGTCTCCCTTGTTTTATATAGTTGTTGTTCAGTTATTTCAGTTGTGTCCAATTCTTCATAACCCTATTTGAGCTTTTCTTGGCAAAGATGCTGGAGTGGTTTGCCATTTCCTTTTCCAACTCATTTGACAGATGAGGAAACTAAGGCAAATAGGGTTAAATGACTTGCAGGGTCATGCAACTAAGTGTCTGAGGCCAGATTTGAACTCAGCAAGAGAAGTCTACCTGACTCTAGGCCCAGCACTCTGTACACTATAGTGTCACCTAGCTGCTTCTTCATATATTCTCTCTCTCTCTCTCTCTCTCTCTCTCTCTCTCTGTCTTCCTCTCTCTCTCTGTCTCTGTCTCTGTCTCTCTCTCTCTCTCTGTCTCTCTCTTTATCTACATATAATCTCATTCATATGCATATATACACACATATAAGGTTTTATACATATACACAAAGTTTTTAATGTGATATCTATATGTATCTACATGTATCTATAGATATCTATTGCTTTAGATAGGGTTGCTAGTTACTATTATTATTGAAACTGGTATACTACTTTGTAAATCTATTGATAGCAATGCCACATCGGGAGAAAATTTCAATATAATTGATGGATTTTTAAATAAAAATGCTATAATACAGGAGAATTATACTGGATTCTGTACCAGTTGCAGTCAGGTGATGTTAGGATGAAATTTAGGTCTATAAGCCCTGATTAAAATATGGTCCTTTATGCAATCTGAACACATAGCCTGCTTCACAGACAAACCACTTACAAGTACTAGTAAGAAGCTACATGTATTTTTCCAAGTTGTTACAAGAATAATCAACTTTAAAGGAAGGCTCTTTGCAAAATTTTGCATCAATATGATGGCAGAATAAAGGAGAAACCTCTATGTTATTGTGAAATATGCTGTTTTTCTCATGTTAAAGGGCTAAGAATAAATTGTCATTTTCTTAGTAAAAGTAATAATTAAGAAGCAAACATTGTGAGTAATTGTGAAGCCATTATGAACATTTATGATTATGTAGCAATATATGTCAAAAATTTCCTCTTAAAACAGTCAAAATATTAGGAGACACCCTCTTTTCCAGAGCTAAGGCCCAGTAAGCAAGCTGTGCCCTGAGCTTGGCATAACAACAATCCTTTGTGCTCCACCTCTGGATGATTTCACCTTCCGGCAAAATCACATCATTATTGTATTGCTTTGACCAGCACCAGGTGTTCCTGAGCTTGGACAAGTTCTGGTCATGATGCCCTGCTATGACTCAAACTTTTCACATTGTTGCTCTTACCCCTCATTGTCAGGGCTGCAGCTCACTGTGCAATGGTTGATTTAAGTATTGAGACCTCCTCATACTGCCTTGGCGCCCCCACTCCACTAGGGACAGGGCTCCAGCGCATGTGTCCTTGCTTGCAAGCCATTTCCCTCACTTTGGAATAAACTTCTGTTGATTCCTGACTCTCCTGTCTCTGGCCTGCTCTGTTTGACTCCAGCCATCCACAGGTTAGAGGCCGGTTCTGTCTGGTTTTGCATTCAGTGGATTAAAAAAAAAATCTTAGTATACTTAAAAAAAAAAATTAATATGAAGTTTCCAGATTTCTGTTCTGACCTAGAAAGATAAAGTGACTGTATTTATGAAAAAGAGCTCTATATAATAAACAGATAAGGAATCCAATTATCATGGACAAATACGATACATTTTGTTTTACTCCATATGACCATTAGCTATTAGGAGATTTTCATTGTTATACCTTAAAACAACCATTTAAACCTGAAAATCTTATTTCATTTTAGCTGACTAAATAGAGTTCTCTAGTATGTGAAACCAAGCGATAAAATTATATTATCACTAGTAACATCTTATTTGAGTCCAATTAGGCTTTCTGCTGTGACTGTTAATATTTTTGAGAGGTGTGGAGAGACAATGAGATCCCTTATATAAGTAGAATATGGGGATGTAGCAATCAATTGAGCCCTCATGTGTAATATGAACGATATTGGCTGTAGAAATAATGTATATGTGACTACATATGTGTATGCATACATAGGTATGTTATGTATGTTTATATATACTTACACATGTATGTGTGTGTATATGTACATGTGCTGCACATGTATATGTATGTGTATATGTATATGCATATGTATACATATATGTGACTATATATCACTTGTGAGGTCTGATGGGGACCTGAGTCTGATGCTAGAAATCCTTCCAGTGCCAGGGGTAAAGTTGAAAATAGCATTTAGTCTCATCAATATCACATCCAAGCATTGCAGACCCACCTCCCCCAATCAAGACTTACTAATCCAGTGTCTCAGGCTGAAAGTTGAGTAGCTTCAAAGCCAAATTCCTCAGTCTTCACCTCACTTGGGATTTTATCTCTTAGACTCATTTTTTTTTCCTTGAAAGGACCTCTCTTACTAGGAGTCAGTGATGATTGACACTATTTTCTCTCTGCTGTGGACATTTAGGGATTCTCCTCTACTTTGTCTTAGTTCCCCATGAACACTCTTTTCCATTTTTCTAATAGCATGTCCATTTAGGCCAGAAGCAGTATGCTAAGGCTCTACTTTACACAGACTAGGATAGTTTTTCCTTAAAAGGTATTGAAGTCACTCTTTAGACTTAGGTGACTGAGACGTCAATTAAAGACATAGTTTAATGGTGGTCTAAATACCGAAGCCAGTCCCTCAGGGTTCTGATTGGCAGACCAGCATGGTCATCACAGAGGCAGAGAAGCTGTGTACAGCTGAATCGGTGTCCTAATCCTTGTTTAATATCCTTTCCTTGTTATGGATAACTCAACCTCTTTTTGTTAAGTGTTAGATGATCTATGAGTGCTTAATTTTATTATGTCGTTGTGTTTGTCCTTCATTTTTGAAGAGGACCATGACATCAGGGAAATGATGACATGACTTGCAGTTGACTTTAATTTGAGTGAGGGAGGGCTGTGCAAGGTCACCAGACTCACTTTTTCCTCCAGAGCCATCTGAAGCCAGTGGCCTGATATGCACCAGGACAGCTGGAGATGGCCCAGGATGCAATGGGAGACCCTGGCTCTTCCAGGCTAAGGCCTTTTCAGGTTCTCACTTTGAGTGAGGCAACACCCATTAAGTGAATAGGCCTCATTTCATAGAGCTTAATTTCATTATGATTCTGAACGTGAAGAACCAGACAAGCCTGAACCAGACCTGGCATGATATAGCGTACCTCCCTGCACTAGAAATGAAAACCAAAAAAACCCCCAAACCTTGACTCAGGAAGGTTTCAGTGGCCTCTATTTTTTATGTTTTGTTGTTTTTGAGTAATTTCAGTCATGTCTGACTCTCTGTGACTCTATTTGGGGTTTTCTTGGCAAAGATACTAGAGTGGTTTGCCATTTCTTTCTCCAGCTCATTTTACAGGTGAGGAACTAAGGCAAACAGGGTGCAGTGACTTGCCCAGGGTCACACAGCTAGTGAGCATCTGAGGCCAGATTTGAACTCAATTCCTCCTCACTCCAGGGCCTGTGCTCTATCTGTGCACCACTTAGCAGTGAATTTTTTTTGTTAGACAAGCAAAAAAGCATAGGTATTAAAAAGGCTAATAGTTAAGGAACAAACTGTAGATATGGGTCAGTTATAGATAGAATTCTGAAAGGGGCAAGTAGTTTGTATCTCTCCCTGTCCATCCTAATCCCCTTACTGAGCAGAAGGAAAAAGAAATTAATTTTCTGGTTGTTCTGCTAGAGATGGAGGCTTTTTGTAAGCTCCCTTTATTAGTCAAAAGGAAGAAGCAAAGAGTCCAGGGTACCCCAGAAGTTAAAAACTCAATACGTCTATTAACTTCTAGAAAAACCTAGCTTATTCCTTTAACTCTCTCTCTCTCTGTAGTCCACAACAGTAACCTGCTCAGTACTGTGGAAAATGAGAGGAGTGAGGAGGAAGAGTGCCCAGGGGGCTGAACACAATATTCTGATTCTAGTCCATTTATTCCTTTTCTCCTCCACCCCCAACTCATACTCTACATCAACCGCTTGTGGCTTAGTCAGTATGGATTCCCAGCATTATCCTTCTCCTTCCCAGAGTCCTCTTCAAAGCCATGTTCAAACACCATGAGTCCAGGAAACAATTCTGCTTGGTTGCCATAGATACTGGCATTCTATATCTCCCTGGCAACACTCCTAGACTGGTGAACTTGGGGCTACATATGTTTCCCAATTAAAAAAAATACCTTCACTGCAAATGAAATAGATGAAAATAAAGACCTGCTTATTAATCACATGACCCATCTACAAAAGCAACTCTCATTTTTTCTTAAAGACCTACATCTAAATATGGATGGGCAAAGGACCCATTTGCCATGGACAAATGATACATTTGATGTTGCTCCATTTGAATGTGAGTGGTTAATAGACTTGTGACAGTACCTTGAACAAGCATTTGAACCTGAAAATCTTATTATGTTTTGGCTATGAATGGAGTTCTCTGGAGTACTAATCAAAAACAAACAAAATAAAACAATAAAAATAAAGAGATTGAAAAAAAGTATGTTTCATTTTGCCCTCACAGTTCATCAGTTCTCTCTCTGGAGGGTGGTTAGCATTTTTCATCATGAGACCTCTAGAACTGTCTTGGATTATTGTATTTAGAATAGGTAAGTCATTCACAGTCGATCATCATTACAATATTGCTATTGCTTTATATAATATTCTCTTGGTTCTGCTCATTTCACTTTGCATCAATTCATATGTCTTCCCAGCTTTTCCTGAGATCATTCTGCAGTTTCTTATAGCACAATAGTATCTGTCACAAGAATATGCCACAACTTGTTTAGTCATTTCCCAATTCATAGGTGTCCCCTCAATTTCCAATTCCTTGCCATCACAAAAAGAGCTGCTCTAAAGATTTTTGTACACTTAGGTCCTTTTTTCCTTTTCTTTGATTGTTTTGAGATATAGATCTAGTAGTGGTATTGGTGGCTCAAAGGATATGCAGTTTTATAGCCCATTGGAAATAGTTTCAAATTGTTCTCCAGAATGGTTGGACCAGTTCGTAACTCCACCAACAGTGCGTTAGGGTACTTATTTTTCACATTATTATTACATAAAATTAAAACCTTTTTCACACAAACAAAACTAATGCAGTCAAAATTTGAAGGAAAGTATAGAACTGGGAAATTTTTTATAGTAAGTTTCTCTGATAAAGGCCTCATTTCTCAAATACATAGGGCTAGGCCTCCTTCTTTCACATTGCGTTTTATTGATTCATCTATTTCACTCAGATTGTCAGTTTTACTGGCATATAATTGGGCAAAATAGCTCCTAATAGTTGCTTTAATTTCATCTTCATTGGGGGTGCCTTCATCTTTTTAATTTTTGATATTGGTAATTTTCCTTTTAGTCAAATAACTAATAGTTTGTCTATTTTTATTTTTTTATAAAATCAGTTTTAAATTTTATTTATTAGTCAATTTTTTATTTTCAATTTTATTCATTTATCCCTTGATTTTCATTTTGGTGTTTAATTGAGGATTTCAAATTTGTTCTTTTTCTAGTTATTTTAGTTACAGCTCCAATTCATTGATCTGTGCTGTCTCTCTTATTGATGTACACATTTAGACTTATAAAATTTCCCCTAAGTACTGCTTTGGCAACATCCCACAAATTTTGATATATTGTCTCATTTTGTCACTATCTTTAATGAAATTATTGATTGTTCCTATGATGCATTCTTTGACTCATTCTTTAGGATTAGATTATTTAGTTTCCAACTAACTTTTAATCTATACTTTTAATGGCTCATTATTGAATGTATTTTTTATTGCATTATGGACTTAAAAGGGTGAATTTAATATTTCCATTTGTTTGTGAGGTTTTTATGCTCTATATGTGATCAATTTTTGTGAAGGTACTACATACAGCTAAGAAAAGGGTATACTACTTTCTATTCCCATTCAATTTTTCCAGATGTCTCTCATAGTTAATTTTTCTAAAATCCTATTCATCACCTTAACTTCTTTCCCATTCATTTTATGATTAGATTTATCAAGCTCTGAGAAGGGAAAATTGAGGTCCTTCACTAGTGTTTTATTATTTATTTCCTTCTGTAACTCATTTAACTTTTCCTTTAAGAATTTGGATGCCACACCATTTGGTACATATATTTAGGATTGATATTACTTCATTGTCTATGGTGTTTTTTTTAGCAAGATGTAGTTTCCTTGCTTATCTCATTTAATTAGGTCTGTTTTTGCTTTTGTTTTGTCTAACATCATGATTGCTACTCCTACCTTTTTTTCAGCTGAATCATAATAAATTCTGCTCAGGCCCCTTTATTTTAACTCTGTGTGTATGTTTCAAGTGTGTTTCTTGTAAATAACATATTGTTGGACTTTTGTTTTAATACATTCTGCTATCTACTTCTGTCTTATGGGTGAGTTCATCTTATTCACATTCATGGTTAACTTTATTAACTGTGCATTTTACTCCATCTCATTTTCTTCTGTTTATCTCTCTCTCTCTCTCATCCCTCCTCAAAAGCCTGTTTTGTTTCTGACCATTGTGTCCCTTAATTTGCTTTCCCTTTTATCACTCTCTCCTTTCTCTTATCCATTTCCCCTCCTACTTCCCTGTTGGATAAGATAGAATTATGTACCCAACTGAGTGTGTGTGTGTATTCTTCCCTCTTTGAACCATTTCAGATGAGAGTGAAGTTCAAGCATTGCCCCACTTCCATTTCTCCCTCCACTGTAAAAGCTCTTCCTTGCATGCCTCTTTTATGTGAGATGATTTTCCGCTTTCTTATTCTCCCTTCCTCCTTCTTCCAGGATATTCCTATTTCTCATCCAACCTTTTTTTAAAGACCATTCCAACACAATCAATTCAGTCTCATGCCTTCTGTCAATGTAGAACTCTTTTAGCTGTTCTAATAATGATGAAATTCTTAGGTGTTACATGTATCATTTTCCCATATAGGAATGTAAACAGTTTAAACTCATTGAGTCTCCTACCATTTCTCTTTCATGTTTACTTTTTTATTTCTTGAGTCTAGTATTTGAAAGTCAAATTTTCTATTCATCTCTGGTCTTTACATCAGGAATGTTTAAATGTCCTCTGTTTTATTAAATATCTATTTTTACCCTGAAGGATTGTACTCAGTTTTGCTGGGTAGGTTATTCTTAGTTGTAATTGTAGCTCTTTGGACTTCCACAACATCATACTCCAAGCCCTTTAATTCTTTATGGTGGTAGCTGCTAAATCTTGTGTAATCCTCACTGCAGCTCTATGGTATTTGTGTATTTTCTTTCTGGCAGCTTAAAGTATTTTCTCTTTGGCCTGGGAGTTCTGGTATTTCTCTATAATATTCCTGGGAGTTTTCATTTTGGGATCTCTTTTAGGAGGTGATCTGTGGGTTCTTTCAATTTCTATTTTACACTCTAGTTTTAAGATATTTGCACAGTTTTTCTTGATAATTTCCAGAATATGATGTTTAGGCTCTTTCTTTGAGCATGGCTTTTAGGTAATCCAATAATTCTTAAATTCTCTCTTCTCAATTTGTTTTCTAGGTCAGTTACTTATCTGGTGGGATATTTCACATTTTCTTCTATTTTTTTCATTCATTTGCTTTTGTTTTATTGTTTTTGATATCTTTTAAAGTGATGAGCTTCCACTTGCCTAATTATAACTTTGAATTAATTATTTTCTTCAGTGAGCTTTTATAGCTCTTCTTCCCCCCCCCCCCATACCATTTGTCCAATTCTGCTTTTTAAGGGGTTATTTCCATCAGTGAAGTTTTGTGCCTTGTTTCCCATTTGGCCAGTTCTGTTTTTTAAGGTTTTATTTTTCCAAATTCTTTTGTGCCTCTTTTATCAAACTGTTAATTTTTTTCATTATTTTCTTCCTTTGCTCTCATTTCTTTTCTTAAATTTTCCTCTAGTCCTCTTACTTGATTTTGAAAAATATTTTTTAGCTCTTACAGAAATTCTTGTTGGGCTTGTGTCCAATTCATTTTTTTTTTTTTTTAGTTTAAGGCTTTGCTTGTATTTTTTCTTGACATCATTATCTCCTTCTGAGTTTGTGTCTTGATCTTCTCTGTTACCATAGTAGCTTTTTATGGTCAGCTTCTTTTGTGGTTGTTGTTTGCTTATTTTTCCAACCTATTTCTTGATTTTGAACTTTTTGCTAATGTTGCATTCAGTTCCTGGTGTGGAGCACTGCCCCAAGCTTCAGATTTTTTTTCTCAATGCAGTTTTTAGAGCTAGTTCTGGGGGGTTGGGAATTTTTGGTGCTTCCAAGGTACTGTTATCTGGGCAGAGGTATGGTCACTCTTCTCCTGGTCTACAGTCTAGCCCTTAACCAGAAAAATCCCCTGAAACCTTGCAAACACAAGTGATACTGCTCCTTTGCAATCATAAATGCTTCTCTCTATCCTGTAACTGCAACCTGGAAGTGAGTACATGCAATAGAGACGACAAATATCATGTGGTCTCTGTGCCCAGTGCTAGCCCAGGGGTTCCCTATAATCTCTTTCTGACTAGTTGTCCAATCCCCTCTCTGTCTCTGGCTTGAGAGCTCTGGAAGTTGCTGCTGCTATTGTTGCCTTCCATCTAAGGCCCATACCTAGTATTGCCACCATGTGGACTCTGGGGCAGTTCCCACACCAACGTCACAGATCTTTTTTTCTGACCTCTTAAGTTGTCTTGAGCTTCACATATGTCTCACTCCCACGTTTTTTGGCTTTGTCACTCTAGAACTTGATCCGAGATATAATTTTAAAGTTGTTCAGAAGGGATCGTTGGGGGAGCTTGAATATAGAGCTTTGTCTACTCCACAATCTTCAACTATAGGTAATGCTAATTTGTGGTTTTCTAAGTCAGTATGTGGCCTGTAGAGATCCCTTTCTATTTGTCTGACATCACTGTTCTCCATAAAGTCTTTCGTGATTCCCTCAATGGCTAGTGGGAATAGGGCGGGTAGCGCAGTACACATTGTTGTTTAGTCATTATAGTTGTGTCCTACTCTTTGTGACCCCATTTGGAGTTTTCTTGGCAAAGATACTGGAGGGGGTTGCCATTTTCTTCTCTAGCTCAAAGGAACTGAGGTAAACAGGGTTAAGTGACTTGCCAAGGGTCACACAGCTAATAAGTGTCTGATTTGAACTCAAATTCTTCTGACTCCAGGCTTGGTGCTTTATCAATTGGACCCCCTGGTACATGGTAGGTACTTAATAAATAACTGATTGATTGGTACTCTACATACACTTAGTTACCCACTTTTATATATGTGGTATCCTATGCTACATCTTCAGACCTGGGTGAAAATGTTTTACTATTGATGACTTCTGGGGTATAGGTGTGTTCAGGGATGATTAGTACTTAATTAGTGTGACTGCTGAGAAGACTGCCAAGCCTTTTTCAGGGCTGCTTTCTACCACTGTCATCCATCTTTAACCTGTGGCTCCAAGAAGCTGTAGCATGTGGTCGAAGGTAACCAAGGGGTCTCAAACCCATTGGCAAATTAGGGGGTTGTCTACCTCAAGTACATGAAGACTTGCCCTGGCAGAATGGGTAGATGAGAACAATTTGTTCCAATGCTCAGGAAGCATTAAAGCTCTATTGCAGAGAGTGCAAGTCTGATGGGCTGACCACATTATTCAAATGACAAACATATGTTTGCCTAAAAGACTATTTTGCAAAGAACTCACATAAGGTAAGTACTCACACGGAGGTGAGAAGCAACAATAAAAGGACACTCTCAAAATTTCTCTGAAGAACTTTGGAGTCAATTGTGAGACATAGGAGGCTGGCATAGGACTGCCCAGTATGGTGTGCCCACATCAAAGAAGGTGCTGTGCTCCAAGGGCAAAGCAGAATTGCAGTAGCTCAAAGGACATATGAGATGCACAAATTTAGAGACATCTCCACTCCAAATGTTCATATGGACTATTTGTCCCTGATCTGTGGCAGAGCCTTCTGAGCTTGTATTGATCTGATCAGCCACAGTTGGACACAGTGTTCCTTGTCCCCAACATAGTAGTATAATTTTGGTCCTCTTTGAGAACAAAGGACAACAACCACCCAGCTATTGATGACTTGCATTGGAGGAAGAATACCAGAAACATAAGGGAAGAGACTGGGAGACAGAAGTGGAAACAAGTAGACAGAGAGTTCTGAGCCAAGCTATTCAAGGAAATGGGAAGTCACTCATATGAAGAGAGAAAGAGAGAGAGAGAGAGAGAGAGAGAGAGAGAGAGAGAGAGAGAGACCCAACCCAAATTGATAAAGTCAAGGGATCTCAGGAGAGAAGTTTGGGATTGTGGGTTAGGTTCTAACACAGGTGAGAATAATGAGTTGGGGTCCCAGCAAGGTCACATACAAATCGACATTTGGAATTGTTAGAATTCCCAGAAGAAAAGACTTTGTATGACCTTACAGACTATCCCAGCAACATCTTCTGATATCCAGTCAGAATCTGACCAAATATAGTACTGGAACACATCAGGGTCCTAAATATGATGGCATTGGAGGATTTCAGGGCTCCAAGTGACAGAAGTTTCCACTTTTCCTCCCCCATTCCCTTTTGTTGCCAAGCAGCAATAAAATTATTTAGTAGCATCTGACATTACCATTGCTTTTTTCCCCCTCCCTTCCTTCCTTCCTTCCTTCCTTCCTTCCTTCCTTCCTTCCTTCCTTCCTTCCTTCCTTCCTTCCTTCCTTCCTTCCTTCCTTCCTTCCTTCCTTCCTTCCTTCCTTCCTTCCTTCCTTCCTTCCTTCCTTCCCACCTTCCTCCCTAATTACACACAGGCTGGAAATATAGCAGCCATTCATCTGCCCAATCCCATTGCCAACTGAAATGGGAATTTTGACCTCCTCCATTGGCTCATCCTTCATTAGGCAGCCTGGTGGCTCCTCTCCTTGGAGGATCATCATATTGGTACTAGACATAATAAGAACACTCCACTGGATTTTACCCTACTGCAGCTTAGAACTCCCAAACACAAGCAATCCACCAGCCTCAGCCTCTCCAGTAGCAGGGATTATAGGTAGGAGCCACCATGCTTGCTTACTTTTGTTCTCTCACAACAACACCACACACTGCACTTTTAGGCTGCTGTGGTCACAGAATCACCGAATTTGAAAGTTGGAAGGGATGTCAAGAGACGTCTAGTTCTACCTACACACAAAGGGAATCCTTATTAGAACATTCCCAGCAAATGGTCATCCAGCTTTTGCTCAAAGACCTCCAGGCAGCCCACTCCACTTTTTGGGCCCTTTCATTTTTAAAAAAGTTTTTCCTGACACCAAGCCTAACATTTCCCCTTTGCAATTATTTGGTGTTGATTGTTATTGTTGTTGCCTCAGTTAGCCAAGAAATATGGCTAGAAAAATAAACAGAGTTTAGTTTCCTGTCCTTGCATTTTTATGAACTCTACAAATATTTTTAAGGTCTCATTTGCATGAGATTCCTACATCCAATCCTAAATACACTAAGGTGGGGGATCTGTGGCCTTGAGGCCACATGTGGCCTTCTAGGTCCTTAAGTATGACCCTTTGACTGAATCCAAGTTCTACAGAATAAATCATTTTATTAAGGGGGTTTGTTCTGTGAAGTTTGGATTCAGTCAAAAGGCCACACTTGAGGACTTAGAGGGTCAACATGTGACCTTGAGGCTGCAGGTTCCCCACCCCTGCTAGGTCTTTCTTATTTGTTTCTCCCAGAAAAATCCAGATCAGCTGTACCCAGGTTCTAGGGCTATCAAAGGAGATAGATTGAAGTTCGATGGAGCTGTGGCTTGCCCCTGCTGGCACCATCTAGGACAGGCCAGGTGGTCATCAGCTCTCCATTGGGAAGGCTCCTGATCATTTTTTTTAGGTTGCAAGTACAAAACTATTCTGCATGTTAATTGCTGAATCCCTTGCCCTTTAAGTTAATCGAGTTAATAATAAAGCTACAGTTTGATTCATCAATCCTGTTGGTCCCAGTGGCTCCAGGTACATTAAGAATGTCAGGTTTCCTCTGGTTTTCGGAGTTGTTAAAGACTTTATTACATCCATTGTGTTTTGCTCCCTTTCTCCCCTCCCTCCCTTTTAAAAGCTGTCTGTGATACTTATTGGCTATTTCTACTTTAAATGGTTGTAGGCAATAAGTATTTAAAATGGCTAGCATTTCACAAATTCATTCAGTTAGAAGAGGCCTTGCAAGTCATGTAATCTGACCTTCCCCACTCTCTGTCTAATACAAAACTCACTTATTCAAGGTCACATGGAAAGTTTGTGGAAGATTCCCTAATGAGTACTCAACTTCTGAATGAATACATCTAGCGATGGACCGCTCATTGACTCACGAACAATCCATTTCTATTAAAAAAAATAGATTTCATATTTAGGAAATTCTTCCCAACACATATCTGAAATTTTCCTGCCTGACATTGGTTCTGCTTTATGGAGCCACCCAGAACAAATCTAATCCTTCTTCCACATGAAAATCATATAAGTATTTGAAGACAGGTATCTATATGGTTATAAGAGTGTTGTGTTTGTGATGCAGTTTGGGGTTGGTGAGAACCCTGAAATGTCAGGGTAGAGGGTGAGTCTGCCTGGAAAGAATTCAAGCACTGCAAGCCTTCTTTCAATCGAAGTGGCAAGGTTTATTGTTAGTGCAGACTAGATTCCTAATGAATCTGCAACGTCATAGGGGTAAGACTGATACTTATATACAAAAAAAAGGACAGTGAGAAGATCTGGATGGGATTAAGGAGTGATCAATAGCCTGAGGTGGTCCAGGTGCAACAGTGAAAGGAGTTAAGTAATCCGGTGGGTTCAAGAGCCACTGTGAAAGCACTTTTGAGTATCTAGGTGGACTGGGATAAGCCAGATGCCTCAGGCAAACACAAGCAGACAGTGATCTGGGCTGCTGAAATGTGTGGGAAAATTCAGGGGCTGAGCTGCTTTCAAGGACATGATCTTTTCCTTTTAGGGGTTCAGGGCTCATCACCCCATCATTTGGAATTAGAAGACCCAAGCTCAAAATCTGCTTTTACCACCACATAACCTTGGGCAAGTCACTTAACCACTCTGGACCTTAGTTTCCTCATCTGTAAAATCAAAGGATTGGGCTAAACCCCTTTTGACTCTAAATCTATTATCCCATATCTATCCCATATATGTTCTTTTAAAAACAAATTTTGTATATTTTCTTCTCTCCCCCCCCACCCTCTCAAGCTAACCTTTCCTAGTTCTTGATATGATATGGTTTTGAGTCCCTTCACTACCTGGTTGCCCTTCGCAGGATATGTTTCGGTTTACAAATATCCCTCTTAATACGTTGGGCCGAGCAGCACAAAGAACAATGAGGTTTCTTGTGGTCTGGACAAGACGCTATCTACCATCATTAAATAGTCTTCTAATAAAATAACAAAGTTTATTTTAACAAATTTGGTCTGGGTGTAGACTTACTTCCTCACTGCTATCTTAGTGATAATAGTGGACAATGCAGTAACTACCAGAGGAAAGCCAAAAACCAGGGAAGAATAGTCAAGTTAGGACTTGGAGGCCAAGCAGGAAAGAGTCAATCAGACAGCAATGTCTCTGTCTCTGGTACAGGCTTCTTTAAATATGTCAGGTCCTAGGCCCATGATTCTCCAGGTTCTCATTATTCTCACTATTAGGCCACTTGGGAGTGGGGGAGATGCTATATAGCCTGTAGACATGTAGCAAACTAAATCAAGAAATCGTCTTAGAAGGTCATATGGCACAACGAACCCTTGACTGGCAGTCAGAATTGGATTCAAATTCTGTCCCTTTCGTAAGTATTAGTTATATGAAATAGGACAACTCATGTAGACTTTCTGAGTCTCAATTTCCATTTCTGTAAAATGGGGATTATAATACCTATACAGTTAACTCTTCCACGTTGCAACTTTCCCTATCTCAGATGAGGGGATTATGTTATTATTTTTGATAATTTGTTTTGCTTTGTTACTAGAGACCTCTTGAAAAGTCAGGGTAATATATTGCAGGTGGGCATAAGAAAAGTAAATGAGAATTTTTAGGGAGTTTTGTGGAAGCCACAGATGCCAAGCAAGGGCCAGCAGAGAACAGAAAAAGTTTAGAAACTCAGAAATGTATAAACTAGATGTATAGCATTGTATAATATCAACATATTTTATCTCTTAATGTCATAATAATCCAGGCTTCCTGGTACAAAGAGAGAGCCAAATATTTTATGCAGATTAGGTGCCCCTAATTTGCAAGGGATAACTGTATTCCGTACCTTAAAGGCAGTCACATGGATTGGTTGCTGTGAGAGTCAAATAATATAATATATGTAGAATGCTTTGTAAACCTTAAAGTGCTATGTTAATGTCAGCTGTTACTACTATCATCCTTACAAAGATAACACTGTAAAAACAGCTTTGTAAGTTGTAAGAACTATGGTCTTCCACGTGACCTTTCATGCTTTCAGAAGACCTATGATGAAATATGCTATTCATGAAAGAGACATGATAGATTTGGGTATAGAATGAGAAATAGAAATATTTTCGTATACAGCCATTGAAAGAATATTTGATTGACTATGCATATTTGTTAGAAGAAACTTGTTTTTATTTTCTTTTTATGGGGTAGAGGATAGGTAGGAGATAAAATAGGTGTTTATTAATTTTAAAAATAGGTGAGGATTGCTACAGATGTAGAATATTTCATGTACTTTCAGGTGAGGTGATTATTTTACTGGTTTTGAAGAATTGTTTGGTTTTGAATTACTAGAGACCTCTTGAAAAGTGGGGGTAATTGGTAATCTGTTTATAATGGAAAAACCAAAACACATCAATAAACATGAAAAAAAAAAAACATAGGAACCCTTCTGAGGTCTACACAGAAGTCTGGGAAGCTACAGCCTGTTCATGGTCCTCCGACTAGAAGAGAGGGAAGAGGTGGAGCAGGGAGGAAATCCATCTCTTTGAGACAGTGAGCTGTAGTGGAGGGAAAGAACATTGAATTATGTAATAAGAAGTCCTAGGTTTCAGTCTTTGTTTTGTCCCTAACTCAATGTTATCTTAGGTAAGTCAGAGCCACCTGAAGAAAGCAACTGTACCATCAAAGCAATAGGATACAGAGGGAAAGAAAACTGGCTTTGGATCTGAGCTCCCCGGGTCTTAGATGCCACTCAATCTTGGTTTTCTCATCAGTAAGGAAGGAGATAACATTTACTTTACAACCTAAAAGGGTTGTAAAACAGCAACTTTGTAAATCTCAAAACCTTCTACTAGTATGAGCCACTGCGATGGTGCTATAGGTGTCTCGGCTCTGTTTTAGAGCAATGATGAAGACAGTAGAGCTGAATTGTGGGGGCAGGAGGAAGCAGATACAGCCTCAGCTATCAGAGATCCAAACTGCACAGCTGATAGCCATACTGTTTAGTTCATTTTTTTAGCAACTGCCACGAGCCAGGTGCCAACCTAAGGGTGCTGAGGTTGCAGAGATACATCACAAAAGAGGCTCTGCTTATGAGAAGCCTATAATCTAATGGGGGAGGTGGACAAATGCACAAATAACCAAGGTACAAGACAGAGTGACATAGCAGCAAAGAAGAGGTCCAGGCAAAACTTCTATGGGAAAGTTGAGAAGGAGAATTCACTTTCCTTGAAATCTTGTAATCTGGCTGACAGAGCCCTTTGGTTTGCTTCTTGGTTGGTTACCTTTGCACTTTTTCCTCCCAATACAATCCTGCGACCCAAACCTATCTACTGACCTTATAATAGCTATCTTATACAGATTATGGATTAGATTGCCTTGGACTAGTCCCCCAAATACGGCCTGTCCCACACTTCCGTTTCCAATATGTTTCCAGTGTTGTGTTTCCATATAGCTATATGTTTCCATATAGCTCCATCCTTAGGACTCAGGGCAGAGCACTGGTGCGTTGCTTTCCCTCTGCTAGGACACTTGCCTTCTGTGAAGGGCAGCCAGAAGAATAGGTTCCATGTGCATCTCCCTTGGGTATTTCTGGTATATCAAGAGTCATGTTGAGAAATTGCCTAAAGGTCATAGCATATAGAATACTAGTGACAGGGATGGGGTGGGGTGGGGTGGGGAATAGGTCAGTTATGAACACACGATTGCAGGATCACAGAAGCTGAGTTGGAAGGGACACAGACACCCCACAGAGCAAACTATACCTAAATAAGATTACTGTCTAAGACATGCCTGATGGGTGGACATCCAGCCTTTGTTCAGATACCTGCAACAAGGAGAAACTGCTGCCTCCCAAGATAGTTTTTTCCATTTTTGTAAGGCTGTAATTGTTAAGAAGGATTTCCTTACAATAAACCTAAGTTGCAACTTCTGTCCATGTTTCCTACTCCTAGTTTCTGTCCCTAGGACCAAAGAAGGCATATCTAATCTCTCATTGCTATGATGACCTATCACATACCCAGTTCCTACCCAGTTGTTAATTATCTCTGTTTTGTTAATTGTCTCTATGATTTATGTTGCTTTTTTTAAAGTCATTCATTATTCAGGATATCATTAATAAGTCATTATTTAGGTTTGTAGATTTTGTGTTGCCTGTGTTAATTATTCTTTCTATTGCCATATAGTCTATTAAGGGTGCTCCTAAGGCCAGGATAGACTAGCTTTGGTTTTATGTCACCTCCATAGTCATAACTCCCTCTCCTGGGGTGGGATGAAATCCTGGAAATCACAATCTTTGCTCCAAGAAGATACTTACAAAATAAGGGTAAACGTTTAACAACCGGCCCTCAGTGGGAAAAATGTACCCCATTACGATTATTAATTTAATTTGCATTATTCACGTTATGGTCATAGCTTTCTCAAGTCTAGACAAATTAACAAAACAATAAATCAAGCCCTGATTTGTCACATTTCCAAAGTATAAATGCTCACACTGACAAAACAATTTGAATTAGTTCTAACACACTCCTGCCAAGGCCCTGTCTGTTACCACTGACATTGCTTTCCCCATGATACCTACCCACTACCACTTAACAAGAGAACATTCTTTAATGGTACCTGTCATTTCCTCCTTCTAGGGTCAAGCCATCTTCTAACCCTCCTGATCTCAGTTCCTCCTTCTTGCTTTTATCCTCCTCTCCTCTGGTACCCACTCTTGTTGAGAGGCCGAATAAATTAGTATTTTTTTTCTGTGTGCCTCAGTTTAGAGTAGGGGTGCTTCTTTGTTTTCCCCCTATTTCCTGTTTCCCTTATCCTTACTTGAGTAACTTCCCACTGTGGTATTCCTTCTACCAGATATGGGCTTTATTTCTCCAGATATTTATTCAGATCTTCCTTTCCTTTTCCTGATTCATTAAGATCCTCTTAAGGCCCCTTGGACACATTTTTCTGTCCCTTAATTTCTTCTCTTTGTTTTGTGTTTTATTTCTTGATACAATTTCTTTTTTTAAAGAATAGTTTATAAATATGAAAAAGATGATTTCATTGTTTAGTTTTTTTCTTGATTATTATGCTTATTTACTCTCCTTGTGTTTGTCCTATTTGGGGTGTTTGTAAGTCAAATATTCTATTTGCCTTTGGTGCTTTCTTTTCTTTTCTTTTTTTGTAAGTATGCCTCAGATGCTTCTTTTGTGGAAGACCCATCTTTTTTCAATAATGATTAGGCTGAGCTTTATTAGGATATGTTATTGTGGTTTGCACCTTGGATCTTTGGCTTTTTGGAATATCCTATTTTTAATACAATTTTTCATGGCTGCAAAATAATCCTTAGCGATTCAGGTTCTTTCTTAGCTGAAGGCCTTTCTCCTGGATGCTTACAAAATGTGCTGTTTGTTATTAAAATTGTGAAATTTAACCACTACATGCCATGGAGTTTTAAGCATGGCTTTCTACCTCTGGAGACAATCTGTGGAGTCAATCAAATAATGCTTTGTTTTCTGTACTCAAAAGTTCTGAGAATTCTTCTTGTATTACTTGAGTATTATTAAAAAAGCAGCGATGTAGTAGTGAATGGAGATCCGGTATCTGAACAAGAAAAATCTGGGTTTTGAGTTTCAACTCTGACACGTTAGCTCTGTGATTCTCACCAAGTCACTTAACCTATCAGGACTTTAGGCACAGAAGGTGCCAGTCTTCAATGGTAGAAGTTACCTCATCTGTAAGTCCCCTATATCAATTAAACCAAAGGTTCAGTCCCCATCCTTCTTCTCACTCTATATAATAATGTCTCTGCTGCCATTCTCTAAGGGCCTTCTCACCCTGGAAGATTCCTCTACCCCAGTGGCCCTTTCCTCAGCTTGGTCAGTTCTTCCTGGATATTCCATTTTAAGCAACTGTTTCTCCACGATTCTTACTTTTCAGCTTCTTTTATGCTTCATTAGAACAATTCTCACTTTTCAGCTTCCTTTATGCTTCATAAGCTGCTTGAGGGCAGGGACTATTTTTCTTTCTGCTTGTATTTTTGTAAATGCTTCTAGATTTCCAGTAGTGTGTAGCATAGTGCCTTGCACATAGTAAGTGCTGAAGAAATGCTTGTTGACTTACTAATTATTTCTATCCCTCAATGTTACATTGTGCTAAATACTGGGGATACAAATAAAAATTGGGGCAATTTTTGCCCTCAAGGAACTTACAATATGATAGGGGTAGACAACAAATAAGGGAATGGGTGGGTAATTTTGGTAGACAACTGGATTGACAGGAGACTGGATTGACAGTAAGACAGGAATAGTGGGGGATGGAGGAAGCAGAGGGTGGCAGGGTAGATGACAAGATCCTTGGACTGAATGGCTAGACGGGACTTGAAGTGTGATCTGGTTGGGTCCAACTGGATATAATGGGCTAGGAGAGTTGGCACTCACTCACTCGCTCACTCACTCACTCCCTCACTAGGCACAGCTCAGCCCCAGAATGGGAGTTCCAAAACTGAGTGGATTACTTTCCCCAGATACCGGGGGCCTGGTTTCTGGAGGTCTAGACCGAAGGGTGCTATTCCAGGTGTGAAGACTACAAGTTGCATAGCCAACATGGCCTCTAGGATCACAGACTCATAGACCTCAAGATGTAAGGAACTGTAGAAGTGACCTAGTCCGAGGGTTTTATTTTACATATGGGGAAACTAAGGCCCACTGAGTTTAAGTGACTTGCACAGAGTAAGAAGTAGAAGAACTAGGATTTGAACTCAGGTCCTGTGACTTCAAGATTGGTGCTCCTATTGCTGCATCATGATGCCTGAATATATAATGAAAAGAGCTTTTAATGGCAGCTTCAATTGCATTTCGGATATGTATTCAGTGGTTCTGGCTTCTCTCTTAAGAGCATATTTTGAGAACTCTCCTCACTGCCCTTCTTTGTGTCTCCTATGTTTAGTACAGTGCCTGGTACATAGCAAAGTGCTTAATGAAATGTTTATTGACTATCTGACTGACAATAGCATCATTGTCCAACAGGGTACCTTTCATCATGTCTACATAGTGTTATTGGTGATTATGGTTGTGCACCAGCTTGTAATACTCCCTTAAATACCTAATGAATTTGTGAAGAATATGGTGGAAATAGTGCAAACAGATATACGTGAAAAGTAGGCAAGAACACCTATAACTATAGCTTATGGCATGTTCATCCTGTGGACATGACTGTCTTATTGGACCGCAAATGGACATTGAGAACTAACATTTATGTATATTATTCATTTACTTATCAAAAATGCATTAAGTGCCACTCTGTCTAGGATTCTTTGCTAGATACTATGGGGGATGCAAAAAAGGAAAAGATGTATCCCCAAGCCCCAAAGAACTCATAGTGCAATAGAAGGAAAAAGAAACAACATATAATCCATATAATACAAAATAGAGTATAAAGGTAAAGTGCTAGAAATTCAGAGGTAGGCAAAGCTGGAGGCATTGGAGAAGGCTTCACGAAAGAAGCATTTGAATTCGGTTTAGAAAAATGGCTGGGATTTTAACAAACTAAGATGTTGGACCATTTCAGACACAGGGAATGAGATGAGCACACAGGAAGAATGGCAAGTAGAGAAGTTTAGATGGGTTGAAGGGTATTATGTAAGGGAGCAGTTTGAAATGAGGCTGGAAGGAGGGTAGGTAGGAGTGAGATCATAGAGATCATGTCTAGTCCAAGGGTTGGGAACCTGAGGCCTTGAGGCCACATGTGGCCTTCTAGGTCCTTGGGTGCAGCCTTTCGACTGAGTCCAAGTTTTACAGAACAATCCTTTTACTAAGGGGATTTGTTCTGTGAAGTTCGTATTCAGTCAAAGGGCCACACTTGAGGACCTGGGGGGGGGTCATGTGTCCTCAAGGCTGCAGGTTCCCTACCCCTGGCCTAGTCAAATGCTACCTGAAGCCACATGAAGCCTTTTTCCCAAGGCCTCCAGGGTCTCCTGCCTCTTATTTCCACTAGACGTTACCCATAGTCTGTTTTGCATTATATTGATTACATGTACTTTCTTTTCTCTACTACGCTATAATCTCTTTGGGATAAGAGAGTACATCGTTTCCTCTTTTGCATTCCCCACAGTATTAAGTAATTAAGAGGTATTGGAGGCAGCCGCTGAACGATTTTGAGCAGTGTAGTGATATGATCAGAGAGAAATGGCAAACTGCTCCAGTATGTTTGCCAAGAAAAACCCAAATGGGTCATGGACAGCCAGACATGACTGAACAACTGAACAGCAAGAGTAATTTGGTCACATTTATTCATTCATTAAAACCATCTAGAGGTGATTTCTCTAGAATTTGTGTGAAGGCTGAATTTAGAATCAGGGAGATTGAAGGTGGGTAGAGTTGTCAGGAATCGTGTGTAATAGTCCAGATGAGAGATATCAAGGGCCAGGAGTGGGCTGGTTACTGTAGGAATGAGATAAAACGTATGTATGGGTTGCAAGTCAAGGAGCATTTATTAAGCACTAGGCCTGTGCCTGGTGCTGTGATAAGCACTGGGAGTACAGGTACAAGGAGAAATAAAGCTAGTCCCTGATCTCAAGGAGCTTACACTTTAATGCCGTTGTTCAGTCATTCAGTCTTGCCTGACTCTTCATGACTCCATGGACCATACTGTTTTCTTGGCAAAGATCCTAGCATGGTTTGCCATTAAGGAAATGGAGGAGGACTCCAATGGACTAAGGCCAACAGAGGTTAAGTGACTTGCCCATGGTCACACAGCTAGTAAGTGTCTGAGGGTGGATTGAACATTTTAATGGGGAAAGACAATACATAAAAAGAACCTGAAAAAAGGGGAGGGAGAGAGGCATCTGTGTAGGGATATGGTGGTAAAAAAAAAGTCCCAAGAATCGGGATATAGTTGGGAGAGAAATGAAGACCTGGCTAGTCTGGTTGTCTTTTCCTCAAAATGGAGGTTCTAGGAGGAACTAGCTAATTAGAAGAAGGTACCATAAGAGCAAAGGATATTTCCAGTGTGAGAAATCCAAGGATGAGGTCAGCTTCCGGGGTGAGGAAGTTTCTGTGGCATGGTAGAGAAAATCTAGGTAATATAGCACGAGCTCTTGGGCTACTATGTCAACTTCCAACTGCACCAGCGGGTCAGGTCCCCCGAACTCAGCCACTGTTTCTCCACTCAAAGCTGAAGATTTGGAGGCATGTCTTTCTAGTGCAATTATCTATGATGTTGTGTTTCCTCCTCGTACTTATCAACTAGTCAGTCAGACTTAATTAGCCTCTAGCAAGTGGGTATTTATTAGAGTGAATAGTTAGGTGGTGCAGTAGATAGAGTACTGGGCCTGGAATCATAAAGACTAATCTTCCTGAGTTCAAATCTGGCCTCAGACACTTACTAGCTATGTGACCCTGGGCAAGTCACTTAACCCTGTTTGCCTCAGTTTCCTCATTTGTAAAATGAACTGGAGAAGGAAATGGCAAACCATTCTAGTTTCTTTGCCAAGAAAACCCAAAATTGGGCCATGAAGACTTGAGCATGACTGAAATATCTGAATAATGAAAATAGTTGGTACAAAACATCCCCTCAGAAGTCTGTGGCATGTTGTCTTGCAAATATATGCAAAATGGGAAAGCAAGTTCAGGCTTAGAGGGCACATGTGGCTAAGAGATAGTCAAAACTCCTACTTTCTGGAAGTTCTTTTCTTCCTTTTGTTGGGTACTCATGGAATCCCCCTTAAGGGTAATATAGCTAGGGCAACTGGATGGCACAGCAGATACGATGCTGGGCTCAGAGTCAGGAAGAATCATCTCCTTGACTTCAAATCCTGCCACAGCCACTAACTGGGTGATTCCGGGCAAGTCACTTAACCTTCTTTGCCTCAGTTTCCTCATCTGTAAAATGAGCTGGAGAAGGAAATGGCAAACCACTAGCTATATAACCCTGGGCAAGTCACTTAACCTTGTTTGCCTCAGTTTCCTCATCTGTAAAATGATCTGGAAAAGGAAATGGCGAAACACTCCAGTATCTTGGCCAAGGAAACCCCAAATGGGGTCATGAGGAGATGGATACAACTGAAATGACTGAAAAGCAAGAACATGATATAGCTCTTCTGTTGAGATCCTTCTAGAGTTTCAAATGTGCCTAATAATAATAATGATAATGATAATAATGATAATAATAAACAATAATGATAACAAATAACATTTCTATAGTGCCTACTGAGTGCTGGGCACTGTGCAAAGCACTTCACAATTATTATCTCATTTGATCCAGTCAGTTAAATCTAGTATCTATTTAATCCAGACAGTTCTTCTTGACCTCTGACATGGCACGGCCCACAGTACCTACTGTGTTGACGCTGCTAGGATACAGATGGAACAGTCCAAAAGCCCCTCCCCTTTGAAGTTCACACGGTTCTCCTCCAGCCAAAGGACTGGAAAATGGTAATGCGGTAGGGGAAGGAAATCAAAGGTAACAAGCTCTTCTCCCTCTTCTCAGTGATGCCTCCTTAGGGTCTTGACTAGGGATTTCTACAACTAAACTGCTAGACATTTGAATCCCTTAGGTAACTGACCTGACAGGCTATTTTGTAGGTGACCCACAGGGCATGACTTCAGTTCCTCATTTACTTTATTTCATCCAGTGGCTTTCAAAGACATTTAAATTAATCTTGTACATTTAGTCTAAAGACTATGATTGATTGATTTCTAGGCCTTCTTCACACCTAGCTCACACCTCTGACAGGTGAGATTGTTTACATCTCTGAGAAAGGTATCAGGGAAAGGATCTTATCATTTTTTTTTCAATGGAATGAGGCAATTTGATTGATTGACTCAATCTCACTTTTACATATGGAGACAAAATTATCCTGCCTTGGCTACTGCTTGTTGGTGGGCATGCCGTAGGTAGGCAGCAAGGCAGTGGGCAGCTCAAAGATGCTGAAGGATTTGAAGATGCTCTGCTTTTCCCCTCAGCTCTCATTTTTGGACCCTATAACTCTGCACTTGTTGCTGGAGTTTGATCCGATGTCATTTTTGCTGGTGTATGAATAAATCATAAGTGAGACAAGTCCTACGTATTGGAGAGAATTGGACTGACTTCTAAATTGTGGCTTGCGATCTTGGTTGTATCTCAACCTTTGAACTCCTGGCAGCCACATCTGACTATGAAAAGACAAGGGGAGCCTTTGGGGTTCACATTCTCTGCCTGTGCAGAGGTGGTTACAAAAATATTTTCCAAATCTTTTGGGCCAGCTGGGTCTTTCATCTCTATTTCATCTCTCCAGCTCCTGTCTTTCCCCATATTCGCTTGGGACTGAATGTAACAGATGGCAGATTTGCAATATAGTGAGCATTATTAACAAGGTCACTGCTTGATTTAAAAGGAAAAAAAAAGTGAAAGGAGAAATCACATAGATTTCATGCGTTATTCTGAATTTCTCCCACTGGCAGTCAACCGGTCAATCATTGAATAAACATTATTAAGTCCTGCCAGGTAATGTGCTAGGTGATGGGACTACAAAGCCAAAAATAAAACAGTTCCTGCCCTCAATGAGTTTACATTCTATAGAGGGAGACAATTTGTACATATATAAGTATATACATATATAAGTAGATATACATATACATACGTGTGCATATAAGTATATATGTAAATATATAAAAGTATTAAGTATAAAATATAAAGTAATACACTGAGGAAAGGAAAAGGAAATAGGACCTAGTAGGGGTGAGGAAAGTAATAAGCAAAGACCATATGTAGTAGGTATTGGAACCAAACTTTGAAGGAAACTTGGATTTCCAGGAGCCAAAAATGAAAAAAAAGTACATTCCAGGTGTGAGAGGTGGTCTATAGAAAGGCACTAAAATAAGAGGGGTAAAAGCAAGAAAACAAACATTTATTAAGTACCTGCTATGATGCAGGCACTGTATTAAACATTTTACAAATGTTACTTATTTGAGCTTTACAACAAGAAAGGTGCTCATTTTATTGCCATTTTACAGATGAGAAAATTGAGGCAGACAGAGGTTAAGTGAAGTCACTTAAAGATACTGAAGTGGTCTGCCATTTCCTTCTCCAGCTCATTTTACAAATGAGGAACTGAGGCAAACAGGGTAAAGTGACTCGCCCAGGGTCACAGGGCTAGTGTCTGAGGTCAGATTTGAACTCTGGTCTATCTTGACTCTAGATCCAGTGTTCTATCCACTGCACCACCTAGCAGCCTACAGAGTATCATGTATAAAGGAGAGCAAGAGAATAAATGTGGCTGGATTGTAGAATGTATGAAGAAAAAGGGTACCTAGGGCAGCTGGGAAAATAGACTAAGGCCAGGTTGTGAAGGGGTTTAAATGTCAAGCACAGGAGTTTTTATTTTATCCGAGAGGCAATAGGAAGCCATTGGTGTTTATTGCTGTTTGTCCTTCTTTCTCAAAGAAGACCAATACAGTCTGACTTATGTTTTGGTTAGGAGAATCATTGTGGTAGCTGTGTGGAGGATGGATAGGCTATCTCAGAAAAATCATAAACCTGTTCCATTTACCATATCCGTAGCTGCTGACTTGGGGGTGTTATTTTAAGGACTAAGCTAACTTTACAAGGTGATATTTAGATCTTAGCCATTTATCCCCTGAAAAAAACTAGGCTAGGAACCTCCCGGGAACAAGTCTCAAGAGATGTGAAATTTCGGAGGCCTTTTGCTCAGAACCAGACAGAAAATTCTGCAAGGGAAGCTTTTCTTTTGGTATTTTGACCTGATAGCTTCCAGTCCCAGCTGGAACCTAAAAATGTAAAATCATAAATTAATGGAAAAACCAGTGACCAAGCTCTGTTAATTAAAATTCTTTCTAAGACTTTCAAAGAGATAAACTTTAACTTGAGGAAAGTGGATTATAGTTATCTGCGTTTATGTTTTATTAACACTCCCTTCCCCCGCTAGACTGGCAATTCCTTGATGGCAGGGATCTTGTCTTAGCTAAATTTTATACATTAGCCAATGTCTACCACAGTGCTTTATACACAGCAAGTATTTAATAAATGTATGTTGAATGAATGAGAATACAGCAATTTTTCATACATCTATAAAGGGCTGCCAGAATGTTGTCGTTTAGTTGATTTAGTCGTGTCCAACTCTTCATGCCCCCATTTGGGTGTACTTGGCAAAGCTACTGAAGTGCTTTGCCATTTCCTTTTCTAGCTCATTTTACAAATAAGGAAACTGAGGCAAACAGGGTTAAGAGACTTGCCCAGGATCATACAGTTAGTAAGTGTCTGAGGCCAGATTTAAACTCTGGTCCTCTTGACTCCAGGGCCTGTGCTATATCCATTGTGCCACCTAGCTGCCAGGTAATTACTCCTGATATTAAAAAAAAAAAAAAAGAAAAACCATAAAAAAACCAAACAACCCCACCAAAAAACCAACCCAACTCCATTAGTTGGTGAATGACTCCTGAAATATTACAGCATTAGAGTTTCATTCCTCTAGGGTAATCAGTTAAAACATGTACATTCCTGAGACGGTAGTTTCCTATGGTTATTGTTGGTCGTTAATATCTTAGCCTAGATGAATTTATATGCAGCAAAGACCTATTCCTTTGCTGATTCTACAATGTGGGCTATGAAGGTTGAGAGCAGAGGTGTCAAACATGTGGCATGCAGCCCAAAACACTGCCCACTGTGGCCTAAACCAGATTAAAATGTAAATATTTAATCAAGATATAATTAAACTTAGAGAATATTACATTTTAAAACTAAGTCAAAATGCTGCTCACAGGGATCCATGTGTGTAGATTAGTCTCTCCTATTTCTATTTGAGTTTGACATCACTGCTCTCAAGTAAAGGAGGGAAGGGCTCACTAGAGGGAAGGATTGCTTGATTATCAGTTGTTCAGTGGGTCTTACGCTTTGTGATCCCATTTGGAGTTTTCTTGGCATAGATACTAGAGTGGTTTGTCATTTACTTCTCCAGTTCATTTCACAGATAAGGATACTGAGGCAAATAGGGTTAAGATACTTGCCTAAGGTCACAGAGCTGAGGTCAGATTTGAACTCAGGAAGAGGAGTCTGCCTGACTTTTGGTCCAGCAATCTATCCACAGAGCCACCTAGCTGCCCTCTCTTTCTTTCATGGGGACCCTCTATCCCAGGGTAGCACTACAAAAAATGGATCAACTCTTACAGGTCACTGGAAACGTGGAGCCTGTTTTGACTGTTGTGAGTTCTGGTATGAGTCCTTGGAGTTTTCTTTGGGGTTAAATAAAACCTCTTCTATATTAAATGCTCGGTTAGCCTGAGTTCTTGCATGGGAGTTAAAAGCCCTTAGAAAGTCATGAGTCAAATTCTGATGCTCCCAGAGGAAACACCGTGTGGAGGCTCAAGCCACAGAGCAGGGCTGTCCAAAATGCAGCCCACAGGCCGCATGCAGCCCGCAGTGCGATTTATGCGGTCTGCCTATAAGCATAGAAGGTTACATAAGTGCTTTAGTAAACGAAGCCGAACTACCACAGAGCTCTCACTAAAATGGCAAATCAAAATATATTGTCTATTGTTTCAATCAAAACCTATCGTTGGACAGCCCTGCCATAGAGTAATGGTCAAAAAACCTTCAGCATTGAATCTGTGCCATGTAATACCAGAGTTGAGACACATACAACTCTGCCATAAGTATCAAGGATCTAGCACTGGGATGGGACCTAAAAAAAAAATCATCTCCACAGTCCATTTCACAGATGAGAAAACTGAAATTTCAAGAAGGTAAAGGACTACAGTCACGCAGACAGTATATGAAAAAACTGGGAAGGAGCCCAGGTCTTGTGACTTCGGATGTTCTTTTCAATACATAGCATGGCCTGAGATAAGGTTGTACTTTTCCTCCTTTTCCTCCTCCTCTTCCTCCTCTCTCTCCTCCACCCCATCTAATTTAAGTAGGCTCTTTAAATATAACCACCTAGGTGACACAGTAGATAGAGTACTGGACCTGGAGTTAAGAAGGCTTCAGTTCAAATCCGACCTTAGAGTCGTCTTAGCTTTTTGACTGGGCAAATCACTTAACCTCCATTTGCTTCAGTTTCTTCATCTGTAGAACAGGGATGATAATAGCACCTGCCTCCCTGTGTTGTGGAGAGGATCTCGTGAAATAATAATTGTAAAGACACATAGTAGGCACTGTATAAATGCCAACTATTATCATTACACAAAAATTTCTAGGAGAATTGAATTACAACCTAACCTACCTGGTAGAGAATTTGCTTGCTGCAGGGAAATTTGAATGTAGGGATGTTTCCTATTCCCTTTCAGGGCTGAGAGAGACCTCAAATTATCCACAGAGGTGTGCAGCAGTCAGGAAAAGTAATAGCATCTTGCCAAAGACGTCCTCATTAGACGGGAAAGACACAATACGGCAGAGCAGAGAGGACTTTCAGCAGGAAAAGGAGCAATCATGTATCACGTGGGGCCTGAAGCTCTAACGCTGAGCGGTGCCATTTACAGAGAAATGACTTCGAAAGGAGCAGGGGTTCCCTTAGCTGCTCAGAAATGGAATTAATTAGTGTTATAAACATAAATGTATTTTTAACTGCCACGATAGCGTGTGCTCCATTTGTTTCCATTCTGTGTCATTGTGGGGGATCCTTTTGGAAAAATAAAAGCTGAGGAATTTTTTTTTTATCCCTTAAAAAATAACACTCTTGAACTCTTGAAATTTTTATTTGCCAAATCAATTCCACAGCCCAGGCCTCTCAGGGGCAGCTAGTTGGTGCAATGGAGAGAGGGGGCAGCCAGGCCTGAAGTCAGGAAGACCTGAATTCAAATCCAGCCTCAGACCCTTATTAATTGGATGACCCTGGGCAAGTCACTTAACCTCTGTTTGCCTCAGTTTGCACATCTGTCAAATGAGTTGGAGAAAGAAATGGTAAACCACTCCAGTATCTCTGTGAAGAAAACTCCAAATGGGGTCACAAGGAGTCAGACGTGACTGAAAAACAAGAACAGGAGTAGGATGATGGAGATAATACTGTACTGGGTGTCAGGAGGCCTGGGTCCTAATCTCATTTCTGCCACTGATCTTGGACAAATTATTTTAACTGCCTGAACCTCAGCTTTCTCATCCGTAAAATGGTACAGCACAGTGTAGAAGTATGAGTCCTGACTCTGGAGTCAGAGCAACTGGGTTCAGATTGTGGTTCTGTTACTTAAAAAAAAATTAATTCATAATAGCTCACATTTATATACCGCTTTCAGGTTTACAAAGCACATTCCTATCTCTGTCTCTGTCTTTCTGTCTGTCAGTGTCTATCTCTGTCTCTGTGTCTCTGTGTCTCTTTGTCTCTCTTTCTGTCTATCTGTCTTTCTCAGTCTTTCTGTCTCCATCTCTCTTAATCTGTCTCTATCTCTGTCTCTCTGCCTCTCTTTTTCTATGTTCTATATTCTTTCAATCTTTCAGTATCT
The DNA here is from genome assembly GCA_028646595.1 of Phalanger gymnotis. Classification (NCBI taxonomy): domain Eukaryota; kingdom Metazoa; phylum Chordata; class Mammalia; order Diprotodontia; family Phalangeridae; genus Phalanger; species Phalanger gymnotis. Next base: position 164,172,260 of record CM053624.1, on the reverse strand, counting down.
CTCTATTTGCTTCTTTCTTAATCTCGCTCTTAATCTATCTCTCAGTCTTTTTCAATCTGTCTTTCAATCTCTCTCTCTTTCTGATTCTGTCTTTCAACCTTTCTATATCCTTCTATCTGTCTCTTTCTCAATTTCTCTCTTAGTCTGTCTCTCCATCTCTGTTTCAGCCTGTCTTTCAATCTCTCTTTGATTCTGTTTCTCAGTCTTTTTATATCTCTCTGTCTCACTTTTAATCTGTCTCTCAATCTGCCTTTTGATCTCTGTCTCTATCTCACTGCACAGTGAACATTTTTTGAAAAGAGCTGGAAGTATTGCCCCATGACACAGGAAATGTGGGTATTATTTCCAGGATGCCTTTTATTGTTTATTTCCAGCATTGTTGTTGGGTGTGAGTCCCCTGCCCAGGTCTTTTCAATCTTCACAGGGTCATCATTGTAAATCTGCCTTAAATTCTAGGGACTGTAAATCTGGAGCTAAAGGAGGTTTTAGAATCCATGTCATTTTAGAGGCCTTCTAATTTACTCACATGAAAACTGAGGCCTGAGAAGGTTAAATGGTTTGCCAAATGACACTCAGGCAGTAAGCAACACACCTGGGATTTAATGCTCTCTGACTCCAGAGTGAGTATCCTTTCTCCTGTACAATGCTGCCCTTTTGCCTTTGACTGAATATTTTTCTAAAGAGCAGCCAACCTAGTTGGCATCTACCTATCTGGTTTTGCTGTTGTTCAGTCATATTTGACTCTTTGTGACCCTATTTGGGGTTTTTTTTGGGCAAAGATATTGGAGTGGTTTGCGATTTCCTTCTCTAGCTCATTTTACAGATGAGGAAACTGAGACAAACAGGGTTAAGTGACTTGCCCAGGGTCACATAGCTAGGAAGTGTCTAAGGCCAGATATGAACTCAGGACTCCAGGCCTGGCATTATTACCTACTGTGTCAGCTAGCTGTCTCACCTATCTGTTAGGGATACTCAAAACATGCAGAAAATTCATGTGATAGACTAGAAATAAATGAATGTCAAAAGATCTGAGTTCTAATTCTAGTTCTATGAGTAACTGTGTGACGTGTCAAATCATATGACTTCCCTGGGCCGCAGTTTCTTCATCCGTAAGTGAGGAGATTGGACTAGCCAGTGGCTCTTAAAAAGTGGTTTGGAGACCTCAGCAGTTCCTGAGACCCATTCAGAAGGTCCCTGAGGCCAAAGCTACTTTCATAATAACACCAAGTTGTTTTAATTTTTAATACGGGAAAATTACATTAACAAAGCTCTTTGGAGGAGTTCTCAATATTTTTAAGAATAAAGAGCCTTTGATGCCAAAAAGTTTGAGAACTACTGGACCAGAGGAACTTTCTCTTGTCTAGGCATGTGGGCCTCGTTTTTATGGACGTACCTGAAGTGTCTACGGTATGCACAGAACTATCCTAGGTCATACCTGGGGCTACAAGAAGAATGGACAACCCGTCCCCTGCTTTCAGAGGGCCTATAATCTAGCCATGGACTTTGCAAGGTCACAGATTCTCTCCTATGTAGTTCTTGGAGGCCAAAGCCTGCCCCAGAAGAACTGGTGGTCCGCTGAATGGAAATAATTTGAAGATGGCTGCCAATGGCAGTTCAGAGTCTGTCTGTTGCCAAGGGTTTTGCTTTGGGTGGGATTGGGTAGGGGGAGAGAAGAGAGTTTAGTCCCCTCCGAACTTGTCACTCCTTTCAGAAGCTGCCAAACAACAGGAGCATTTCCCTTTAAGTACTAGATAGAAAATTCAAACGTGTAACACCGCTGTTAGCTGTGTCCACAGAGACCGTCACTCACAACGTCCAAAGGGCTTTGTCCTCTTTCCCAGAAAACATCCAAATGTATTTTTCAGTCAACCCACCTGTCTTTACTGATTGACTGTATGAAGCTTCAGCTCAGGATTTAGAATATCCCAAGAGCCGCGTACAAAGCAATTTGGGCTTTGAAGATAATTTAGAGGCCTTGGGCAGAAGGTCACTTTGAGCATGGTGACTCCACTTGGATATCTTTTTTACTTGGCAAGGGGTAGAAATAGCAAACTTTCATAGCGTCTAACTCTGTTAAGGAAAGTGTGTGTGTGTGTGTGTGTGTGTGTGTGTGTGTGTGTGTGTGTGTGTGTGTAGGTGCATGTGTGTATGTGTATGTGTGTGTACGTACGTGTGTGTATGTATGTATGTGTATGTGTGTGTATGTATGTATGTGCATGTGTGTATGTGTGTACGTATGTTGTGTATGTATGTATGTGTATATGTGTATGTGTATGTGTATGTGTGTGTGCTCTCATGGATATGATTTGTGTCTCCATGGCCAGAAAATACATAATACTTGCTATTCCAGCAGCAAGGGGAAGGCAGGAAGGGAGAGAATAAACATTTATTAAGTGACTACTACGTGCGGCGTGCTAAATGCTTTACAGATAGTCTCTCATTTGATATAAACATGGCATGTTTTGTGGTTGATAATTTTTTCCATGGCAGAGTCAGGAACACATACCACTAGATGACGGGCTTAGACTGAGGTATACTACCTAGGCACTAACTTGTGTTGTGATGTCTGGGGTGTACAAACACGCCACTTGGGGATGGTGCCCCCCAATAGAGCCTGACCAGAAGTGTAAGACTTATGTTCCAGATAACTTTCTCTCTTTCTCCTTTTATTAAAACATATTTTTAACTAGTAGCCACTTGGATAAGGATCTTATAAAATGTATATACACTGAAGTGCTAATGATTGCTATCTGCCAAAGGAAATTACTCTCTCAAGAGGTACTTAGGGCAGTTGGGTGGTGCAGTGGATAGAGTGACAAACCTAGAGTTAGGAAGACCTGAGTTCAAATGTAGCCTCAGACTCTTACTAGCTGTGCGACCCCGAGCAAGTCATTTTACCCTGTTTGCCTCAGTTTCCTCATCTGTAAAATGAGCTGGGGGAGGACATGCAAACCACTCCAGTATCTTTGCCAAGAAAATCGCAAATGGAGTCATGAAGAGTCAGAACCGACTGAACAACAAGCTGCCAATGGAAATTAACCCTCCCAGGAGATACTTATTAATGGCTCTCAGATCAAACTGCTTTTTGTTGTTGTTGTTGTTGGGGGGGGAGTGTTTAAATGCGTTTTATTTTAGACAACCGACATGATGTGTTTTTAAAAACAATGCCTCCACTCCAAATAAATCAAGGTCAAAAATAAATGAATAAAGCTCCAGATGATATCAGTCCAAGTTTGTCCAAGTCCCGGTGTTGTGTAGATGACAAAAAGAAGCAGCCAGTTATGATGACAGGTGATTCAAAGTAATCAGCTGAATTTGTTAACACTTCTCCACTTCTAAACCATCCTTAAAGAAAATCATATATGGAGTCACACCATCCTCAATGAAATCCAAGAGAGCCACCATGCCAACTGGATTCATGTTTTCGCCTATGAAGGACTGATAGTTTTAAAAATTAGCAAGGATGTGTTTGATTTGTTCTGCAGCCCCCGTCATAAAAGGTTTTACTCTATCTGGCTTGTGTTCCTCAAGTCTGCCTTTGATTTCATGTAGTCTCTGATGTACTTTTTGTAGGATTTTTTTCTGAAACTAGTTTCTTGCAGATGGTGGTTTATTACTGTGTCGACTCCAGTGATTACAGTGGCATCTATCTGTTCCTTCACCCTCAGGACCTTCAGCAGAGGCATTTCCACCTATGAGGGAATCATCGGTGGTACCCTCTGTCCTACTGACCATCTTCCCCTCCACCTCCAGGCACAGCCAGTTCGCGATCTCCCGGATCTTGTAAATGTCGGAGAACATCTCATCATGGCTGACGAGGTCCCAGGAGATGATCGTGGCGGCGGAAGGAGGGAGGCGGCGGCCCGGAGCTTGGGGTGAGCGCGATGCAGCCGGAGCGGCTCTTGGGAAGGGTGGGAGGGGGGAGCGGGCGGAAAAGCCAAACTGCTTTCCACAACATGCCTGAGCTGTATCTGAATGATCATATCGTCGCAGATTTTTGCAAATTGTAGATCTATCTCTACTTGGGGATTGTGGGGAAGTGAAGACACAGTGCATGAGGTGTTATCTCAATAGGAAAGTGCACCAACAGAGTACACAGAATTTTCCACATCGTAGAGAAAATTCTTCGGAAAAGCCATGCTATACCTTCTCCTGTGTCTGAAAAACTTCCTCGGGTCCATTCTGTCTACGGAATATAAAATAATTTCATCCCAAGGCAACAATGCTGTCATTTTTCTTATTTATATCTACTAGTCATCTGTCCCTTTAGATATCCTCAGTAAATATCGCCTCTGTATACACAGTAAGGTAGGACATTTTCTGGTGGTGTAGTTCACCCGTTTCTCATGGCTCTGATGCTTTCCCTAGTTACAGCGCCGACACAGTGAATGCATACTGTAGAGGCTTTCAAGGAAGCAACATCGACCAGCTCTGGTATCTGTGAAGAGGGGTATTTACTTCTGTTCTAAGATCACAAGGATTTGTGGAATTAGAACGCTGGAAAGGTGATTGGAGGCAGAATTGAATTTATTTTCTACTTTTTTTTTCTTGTTCGGTCATGTCTGATGCTTTGTGATCCCATTTGGGGTTTTCTTGGCAAAGATACTGGAGTGGTTTGTCATTTCCTTCTCCAGAGGATTAAGGCAATCAGAGGTTAAATGACTTGCCCAGGGTCATACAGTTAATGAGCATCTGAGGCTGGATTTGAACAGTCTTCCTGACTCCAGGCCCATCACTCTATCCACCAAGTCATATAGCTGCCTCCTACTGCTCTGTTTTATTTCTTAGGCTGTTTGCTGAAGCTGGGTATTCACTTTGGTCTTCATTGTGTGTTACTTTTGTGTTTAGTTTTGTGTTTCCAGATGGTGGCTCTACAGTGTTTTTCTGGTAATGTAGAGAACAGGCCTCTACTGTCACCTTTTACAAAGACCAAAGTGACCAGGATGGGGCAGGGATTGGGAAGGGAGCAGAGATCAAACAGAAGGTGCCTTTAGGAAGAGAACTTATCTAGGGCTGGTATATCTAAGGACTGCCCCCATTTGTCCTAGCTGCTATTGGCTCCAACTCCCCAAGAGGAATAGCGATGGAAGAAACAAGGGCAGAAACTGATGGTCACAGGGAAGGCTAGGAAGAGGAAGTGAGGCTCATGATAACAATGACAAATGTGAGAATGCTATATTGTGGCTGTTGGACTTCCAAAGGAAGGTCACATTGGCTGTGTACGAAAAGCTGTTGCTCCTTATTCTTTCATATTAGGATGTTAATTAATTAATCAACCAATAAGCATTTTGGGAGCTGCTAAACGGCTCAGCAGAATGACTGTTGGGCCTGGAGTCGGGAAGAACTGTGTTCAAATGTGGCCTCAGACACTTACAAGCTGTGTGACCCTGGACAAGTCACTTAACCTGTGTTTCCAACAGAGATGATCTTTAAAACAAGCTAGAAAAGGAAATAGCAAACCACTCTAGTATTCCTGCCAAGAAAACCCCATAGACGGTAGGGTTCATAGGGTCACGAAGAGTCAGACGCAACTGAATGGTTAAGCAATAGCAACAAGCATTTTACATCCAATGTAGTCTGACCCTCTCCCCAAAATCCTGGTATCCATCAGGGTTCCATGGTACCTGAAGGATTTGAGGTTATCCTGTTCACACCACCTTTGGCTCAAGCCCTCACTGTCTGTGTTCTCCCTATTATTAGGTGCCACTGATTAGGACCTCATTTCCACTCAACCACTTAACATTGATTAGCTTACATAAGGATATATTTACTTCTAAGATATAGCGAGAGCAAAGGTCATTTTCCCTAATACTTTGGCACACTCTCCCTTATACCTGTGTGTGTGTGTGTGTTTGTCCTTTATTCTCAAAAAGGACCATGACATCAGGAAAATGATAACATGACTTGCAGTTGATTTTGATTTGAGTGAGGGAAGGCTGTACAAGGTCACCCAGCCTCACTTTCTCCTGCAGAGCCATCTGGGTCCAGTGGCCTGATATTCACCAGGACAACTAGAGATGGCCCAGGATGCAACAGGAGATCCTGGCCCTTTCAGGCCAAGGTCTTTTCAGGTTCTCACTTTGAGTGAGGTAATGCCCATTCAGTGAATAGGCCTCTTTAAGAAGGGAATTTTGGGGAGGCAATCAGGGTTAAGTGACTTGCCCAGGGTCACACAGATAGTAAATGTCAAGTATCTGAGGTTGGATTTGAACTCAGGTCCTCCTGACTCGAGGGCCGGTGCTCTATCTACTGTGCCACCTAGATGACCCCTCACCCCCACGCCCCTGCTTATACTACCTCAGTTTGAAAGGGGAGCAGGCTCACTCTTAGCTCAGTTTCTACATGGAGTTGTTTCTGCCAAGCTCATGTGTAGATGAGTAGGCTGGGGTCCCACAGGTCACCACCAAAGGCTTTTCCTTACATCTTCAGGGCATCAGTGCTGTAGTGATCACAAACCTGAACTCTGAGGCGCCAGGATACTGAGGCACACTTCTGACGTCTTGAAACTCAGATTTGGAAACTGGATTGGAGGCTTAAATTAGGGAAGAGCTGCAGAGGCCAAAGACCGAGGTTCTTTCACTGGTCCACATTGCCTAAGATGAGAGAGAAGACTTTTTGAATGCTTCCACTACTAATTGGTCAGTCGGTGAACACTTATTTAGTGCCCACTACATACCTGGCACTGTACTAAGCACTAGGGATGCAAATATGAAAAAGATAGTCCCTGCCCTCAAGGAGATTACAATCTAATGGTGAAGACAACACACAAAAGAAAGCTGGAAAGAGGGGGAGTAGGAAAGGTACCTGGCAGATGGCATGATGAAGAAGTCAGAAGGAGGGCAGCCAGCACTCAGGCTCTCCTTAAATAAACTTTAGGAAGAGATTTTTCACTTTGCCCTCCAAAGAAACTGATGGTACCCCTGAGGCCTGAATGCCAAGGCTGATGCAATCTTGCAGGGTGATAGAGTTCCTGGTGATGAGAATCTCCTTTTCATCAAGCGGTTAGCCAAGCAGAATTAGCTACCAAATGTCCACTCATGGCCAGCAATCTCTCCAAGGTACTTCCATTGCGTGTCATCACAACTTTTCTGAAAGCATGCTCCCCAGTGTCTCTGTGTGGGCATGCCATTAGAAGTACTCTGGGCATGCACCAGATCTTCCCCTGGGGCCTACACACTCTTTTTTTTTCTTTTTTAAGTCTTGGTAACTATATTTCAATATAATTGATTTCCTTTGTAATCTCATGTGTTTTATTTTATAGACTTAAAAACATTATTCTGACAAGGAATCCATAGATTTCACCAGATGCCAAAGGGAGAGTCCATGATGCAAAAAATGTTAAGGACCTTTGCTCTAGACTTACAAGTAGGCTAATTAGACAAAGAAACTACATTATTCATCTCAACCCTAAGACTCTCAGAGCACTGGGCCCCTGGCCAGAAAGATTATTGGATCCTTTAGTAATACCCAGGAAGGAATATAATCACATCACTAAGGCTTCCTGGCAAGGGTTGATTGCTAACATCTTTCTCTCTCTTTCTCTCTTTTCAAGATACTTGATAATATAATAAAATTTGAGTCGATTTATGCTCTTAAATAACACCTCAAACATGCAAAAACTCTAGGAGAATATTGTTTTAAAATTAGGTTTGGGAAAAAGGTGAATGGATATGGGTCCTTCTCTCCCTATATGAGGACAGAAGGAAGCTCCTTGGAGTGAGAAGAAACCACCTGCTGTGTTTGCCTGGAAAGACCTAATGGCTTCTCAGTGAGTCAAAAATGTAAATGCCTACTATAAGCCACGCACTGTGCTAAGCCCTTGGGATACAAAGAAAGACAAAAGACTGTCCTTGTTCTCAAAGAGTTCACAGACTAAGGTGAAGGCAACATGCAAACAAGGATGTACAAACAAGACAGATACAGGATGAATTGGAGAAAATCTACTGAGCCGTAGGTTCCAGGCAAATGTGTTAAACACACAGCCATGAAAACACGTGGAGATGGTTCAGTGTAGGATACTAGACTAAGTTCTGGACTAGAAGGACAAAGTGCAGCTGGTGGTGCCAGAGTGCACAGGGCTCTGGGCCTGGAGTCAGGAAGACTCATCTTCCTGAGTTCAAATTTGGCCTCAGACACTTCCTAGCTGTGTGACCCTGGGCAAGTCACTTAACCCTGTTTGCCTCAGTTTCCTCATCTATGAAATGAGCTGGAGAAGAAAATGGCAAAACTACTCCAGTATCTCTGCTAAGAAAACCCCAAATGGGGTCACAAAGAGTCAGACATGACTGAAAACAACTGAGCGACAGGAGGACAAAGCTTTGGTTCCAGTCCTGGCTCTTCCTTAGTCTCTGAGTCTCAATTTCGCAGTATTGGTAGGAGAACATGAGATAACACGTATAAATACTCAGAGACCACAAAGGGCTACATAAATATAGGCTAGTAACATAGGATCTATGGATGGAAGAGAACTTTTTGTTGTTGTTGGGTCATTTCAGTTATGCCTGACCCTTTGTGACCGCTTTTAGGGTTTTCTTGGAAGAGATCCTGGAGTGGTTTGTCATTTCCTTCTCCAGCTCATTTTACAGATGAAGAAACTGAGGCAAAGAAGGTTAAGTGACTTGCCCAGGGTCACACAGCTAGCATCTGAGGCTAGATCTGAACTCAGGAAGATGAGTCTTCCTGATTTCAGGCCCAGCATTCTGTACACTAAGGTGTCACCTAACGACTGAGAAGAGGCCATGTAGTTCAACCCTCTGACTATAGAAACTGAGACTGAGAGGTCCAATGTCTTGTTTTTCTGGTCATCCAGCCATTAAATGACTGAGTCAGGATTTGAATTCAGGTCTCCCCACTCCCAATTCAGTGTTCTTTGAACGCTGTCTCCTCTCAAGCATGCACTCTGCCTGTAGTCAGAATCCTCTGAATTGAACAGTCTATGCCCTGGAAGAGACAGATCCTCTGTGGTTACGTTGTGAGTGGTGGTCCTGCTGCTCTGGGTCCTGGTAGGATATTCTGACCTCTGACCACAGCATGTTAGAGCAGCCATACTGGACTTATTCAAGAGCAGTAGCCTGGGTTCTGGGGGGCCTCTGCCGGGGATGGAGGACAAGCCAAATCACCGCACACCTTCTGCAGAGGTGAACAGCCAGCTTCATCACTGTCCGGCTCCAGAGCAGGCCCGGCAGCTTATCTGCAACGGCCTGTCTATCTAATCAGCTGCTTGGCTAACTGCCTGTCAGCCCCTGCTGCGTTCAGGCATCTCTCATGTCTCTTTCCTGTCTCAATTTCTGGGCACGTTTCTCTAGGGAAGGGGTGGGGGGTTGAGTTCTGCCACTACATCGCCATCCCCTTTATCTTCTCTATGACGTATTCTGAGTCTGGGCTCTGGATAAGAAAGGAAGGAAGGAAAGAATAAAATATTTATTAAGCATCTGTGATGTGCCAAGCACTGTGCTCTCTGCTTGACACATATTATCTCATTTGGTCCTCACAACACCTCGGGAAGGTAAGCGCTATTATGTAACACCAACCACACCGGCATACCCAGGACGGCTGCTGGAACTGGTTCTTAGATCTGCTTTACTGAGAAAGATAGCTGCTTAAAGGGTCAACAGTCTTACTTTAATTAAACATATCATTCACTTAGTTTGGGGGAAAAGTCAGCACCCTGAACCTCAGAGAAAATACAAACAGAAATTACAAGCAGAAATTATAAGCAGAGAAAATAGCACAGATCAACAGACAGCTCCAACTGTTTGACCAATATACATAGTGATCAGAGAGAGAAGCACCAGTATCTGGGTTTTCAAAGCCATGGGGGGCTCCTTAACAGCTACCCAGAGTCTCATCTGGCCAAATCACACGAACACTCTTCCAATGAGTGAGCCCCAAAGCAAAATGCTAACCTCAGAATATACATGCGCTTCTTAGAACCAGAGGACGTCACGACCCTCCTGACCCACTGCCTATTTAGAAATTAGCAAAAGGTTTCCTACACACAGCGCTCCCCTAATCAAGCTTCCCTTATTGGGCTCCACATGAGGCCTATTAATGGGCGAGAAAGATCTTCAACTCCCATTAAGATTATATATTATATCACCATTTTACAGTAGAGGAAACAGGTAGAGAGGTTAAGTGACTTGTCCAGCTTCACAAAACTAATGTCTGAGACTGAATTCAAACTCACATCTTTCTGACTCCAGGACCCAGGCACCATTCTCTATTCCCTGAGCCATCCAGTTGAATAAGACTGTTCTTCAGATCTTCACACTGCAGAATTTCCTTCAACCCCCAACCCCCACCAGAATTCAGATATTCCACATTAACTCTTGACTGCATCTCTAAGAAGGGTCTTGTGATTTAGTGGAAAGAGTTCTAGGCTTAGAACTAGGAGGCCTAGATCCCAATCCTTCCTCCACTACTTATTAGCTGTGACTTTGGCCAAGACAATTCCCTTATCTCATCTCAGTTTCCTTATCTCTAAAGTGGGAATAATAATCCTACCTGACCTATCTCATATAGTTGTCCTGAGAAAAAACATTTTGTAAAATGTGAAATGCTATAGAAATGAATTGTTAGTGTGATAACTATTAAGGACAGCAGCCAAGATCAAGAGCCTAGGGCAGGGCAACCAGGGCTTTGTCTCCAGGTACTGAATCGAGACCACTTTCATGAAAAGCCAACTCCCCCCCAACTCCAAAAAGTGTAGGGTAAATGACTGTGGATCTGTACATAGGTAGGTGCTAGAGGGAGTGATAGGACCCCTAACATGACTTTTCCATATGTGGCCATAACTTTTCTTTAATAACTTGCTTCCAAACTTCTACCTCAGTTGGCAATGGCCAACTCCTCCAACAAACATGATTTCCTTGCTAGCGCTAGCATTAGTGTGCCCCCTAGGTTTAGGGAAGTTGGAACCAGGCATTTCTTCTTCCTGAGTGTACAAAGCAGACCCTTCACCCCTGGGAAGAGTATAAGGATAGGAATCGTTAAATCTCTGTGGGGGCTCATTCTAGATACCTGGGAAAGAGGGGGAAAAGAAGGAGAAGAGAGTATTTATAGAGCGCCTATAGTGCCAGGCACTCTACTAAATGCTTTTACAAATATTATCTTATCTGATACCAAGGCATGAGCATGTGGGAAAACATGGATTTGTTCCATCTTTAGGAATGAGCTCCTTGGCCTGGCCCTACCCAGGACCTCCACTGATAGTGGTTTGTGCAGGAGAAGGAGACAGGACTAGAAGACTGATAAAGCAGTGGCCCTGTTGAGGCTCGGTGTGCTCTGGACTCCAAAATACTGACAGGCTGGGTCCTGCCTGACTGAATTCCACCCAAACCTTCTTTCAGCCAAAGAGAAAAACAAAATTTATTAAAGATTTGCCATGTTGGGGAGACTCTTAAGAAGCCTGAGCATTTGTGACACTTGTATTGACAAGTGGGCCAGATAGAATCTAAGCTAGATTGAATATGAGTGCCTTCATGGAGGCAAGATGAGACAAAGATTGATGGAGGGATCTAGGGTTGTCCAAGTAGTCTGGGGCGATGGGAGAAGGGGTTTAGGGAGGGTCTTGATGAAGAGTCTAAGGAGGCTGGGGTGACTAGAGGCCAGACTCCACAAATGGGATTAAGGGTGGGAAATAGCTCAAGGCTACAATGGAGGGCTAGGCTAGGTTAAGAGTAACAGAGATTTGGGCCTAGCAGATGGAAAGCCATATCAAGTGGGAAGATTGAGGGAGAGTTCAAGGGGGTTCCCAGAGCTTAGAACACTGGAGACCCTCTGTGGGTCCCCATGTCACAACTGCTACATGGGTTTTAGATCCATTTGTCAGAAGTTGGGGCAGAAGGTATGGTCTGATTGACTTTTTGGGTATCATTGTTATGGGCTCCCAGACCCACAACTCCTATAGGTCTTAGCATAGTGCCTGACACATAATAAGTGCTTAATAAACGATTGTTGTCTGCTGCCTACGTCTTATGGTTTGTGAGTGTCCTAGGCCTTTCCTCATGTGACTGTGTCTTTCTAGCTGTGACTAGGCCAAACCCAAACCTGGTATTGGGACATGGAGATTGAGAAGAGTGGAGAGGTTTGAAATAGGTGTTCATCACAAATAAAAACCACAGAATAGGTGGGGTCTGGGTTCCTCCCCTCCTCAAGACCACTCCCTTCTGCCACTTCTTCCCAATGCCAAAAGATCTCAGATCTACCACCTTTGTCCTTTGCAGAAAGTCTTTTCCAACCTGTCTGGGGTGTGGCCCAACTACCATTTGCACACAGAAAGGCCAGGGTCTGTCTTCCCACCCAAGTGTGGTGTTGAGGGAAAAAGATAGCAGGGCTCAGTGGTATGTTGGTAAATATTTAGTAACTGAAAATAGGCAGGACACACTTTTCAGCTAAAGCTGCATTTTATTCATCACTTTCTGAAATTTAGACAATCAACAAAACAATAAATCAAGCCCTGATGTGTAGCGTTTGCCAATTTCTGAGGTATAAATGCTCACACTGACATTTTAAATATCTTCTAAAAGCTGATTACAGATGACTGTAGGGTAGTCCTCACTGAGAAGAAGAGGAAAGTTAGGTGGGTGGTTGCGAAAAAGAGTGGGACCTTCCCTCACCTTACCCTTGAAATGAGTCATCCTGGGGCTCTCGGATTAGGAGCAGCCAATAAACATTTGTTAAGCACCTACTGTATACCAGTTACTGTGCTACACACTGGGAGAAAAAAATTAAAATAAATAAATAATATAAAAACAAAAGAAAAGCTTAAAATCTAATGACCAGACCAATTAGCATTTAGTTAGCTAGAATAACTAATTAAAAGAGGCCAGCTACCAGAAGGTCAGCTAAGGTTAGAACCCCATTTTCATAGTTGATATCCTCGAGTCTGTCTTTCTAGTAGAGGATGGACGGTGTTCTACCCCACTCCACCCTCTCTCCCTAAAGGTGATACCTTTTAGCCTTCTTGTCTCAGGTACAAAAATTCAGGTAGCATGAGTAGTGGAAATTGTACAAGAGTTAGAGTCCTGGGTTTGAATCCTAGTTTTCCTGCTTTTTATATGTGCGACCTTGGACAAATGTGAGCTCTGGACCAGATGCTGTGTTAAGCACTTTACAATCATCATCCCATTTGATCCTCCTCATGACAACCATGGAAGCATGAGAGATGATTCATTTGGCCTCCTACTTGGTTGTAATCAGTTTGATATTTTATATAAACCATATAGGGATAATTAGATAAGCTAGGTTCTTAGAGTAGGCCTCTGTATAGTAGGCCTCAAACGTCAATGTAATGTTCACTGCCTGTTTACCAAGTTACGAAGCTCATTTGAGCAACTACGAGAATGCTGACAAAGAAATCTCCATCTTGTTTTACTTGAATTCCACATCCAAATCCACCATGGGTGGGATGCCTTGATTCTTTGAAAGGTCTCCCAGCTTATTTTTGCACCTCTGGACCATTCTCTCTTGTCCTACATGAGCAGGTGACCATCTTATGACTGTCTTTTGACCACTTAGTAAGTGGAGATGCCCCTTGCTTCACCCAACCTGTGACACTCCCCCCTCTGCCCATCATTTTTGGCCCTCAGGAGCAACGTCTACCGACCAATGAGATTCTGTATTTTTCCATGCCTCTTTTGCATATTTGCATATCAAACCCTATAAAAACAATGTCATACCATAAGGAAGGTCTGAAGTCCTCTTCATTAGAAAGGACCATGGACCTTTTAATAAAGTGCCATTGTCTCAGAGCTCTGTCTCAGTGATTTTTCTTGCATATTAGGCAATTATAATCCCCACAGGAGGTAAGTGTTATTATCCCCATTTTACAGATGGGGAAACTGAGGCAAACAACAGTTAAGTGACTTACCCAGGTTCATATGGCTATTAAGTGTCTGAGGCTGGATTTTGTTAGAAGTATGCCTGGCACAGAGATTTAGGTATCAAGGACAATTTATTATTGAGGAATCTAAAGGAGCTGGGCTTATGTTTCTGGCCAGGAGTGGGCTTCACTCTTCTTTGGGAAGAGGAAGCAATGAATACAGAAGCGAGAGCAGCCTTATGGTGTTAATCCAACACAGCATCGGCGTAGTACCTCCCTTCAGAGAATGTATTGGTCCATTCCACTTCCGGGTTACAATCTTCCCTATACGCCCCTATATGCTCCTTGGTACGTCCCCTTCCCCAAAATACATCCCATGTTCAAAAATGGTGGAAAATCCCTTCCTGTGGATGTGTAAGGTAATATTCAAGCACGCGTAGTAGCAATTTGACCCAGTTCTCTCTTCAGCCCTGACTGTTATATGGCTGGTTTGAACCAGTTCTCCCAATATCCTGGGTTTGCGGTTTTATTCTGTAGAAACCTAACTTTTGTTCACCTCTTGCCATTCCAACTCAGGTCTTCCAGATTTCAGGCCTAGCTTGCTATCTATCCAATATGGCACCAGCTGCCTGTAAAGGGAAGAAGTTGTACAAGATGATTTCTCAGTTCCCTTTCAACCCCAAATCCATAGTCCTATGATCCCAGTGCTGGGTCTGCTGAGGACATGAAGAACAAGGAGAGCAGACTACATAAGAGCGAGCACCAGACCACGGCAGCTGAGCTGCCTCTGGGCTGCTAGAGACCTACCTGGCTGTTCCCCCTCATGAGAGGTGGTATCAGTGCCTCTTGAGCAGTTACACTGCCTCATGACTAGTGATAGGAATTTACCATTGTCCAGGCTCTCTCCACTTGGGCTTATGTGGGCAAGCACATATTTGCCTCTGCCATGTCCTTCTGTTCCAAGACTATCTTTAACAGGCACCCGCTATACTCACAGAACCTTTCCAGAATAAAGTTAAAAAGATGTTGGGGATAATGGGGTACAGGTTCTGCAAACATCCTTGAAGTTTCCTTGAATTTCCCCGCTTGATCTAGAATTAGTGTGAGGCTATAATCTTCTCAACTGGCCTTTCATTATACTATGCCCAATTCTCCGCTACCCTTCCCCTAGCCCAGGCCTTCATTGTCTGTTACCTCCAGACTTCCTTCCCCTACTTCCCACCCTTGATCCTATCTAAACCCCATTCTCTTGGTTCCTGGCTTCTGACCTCTAGTCACCCCAGTCTACTGGCTACTCCCAGCAAGACCCTCCTTAGACCCCTCCCTCCTCCAATCACCCCAGACTACTGGCCACTCCCATCAAGATCCTGTCTAGACCCCTCCTATAATCACCCCAGACTACTTGGCCAACCCTAGATCCCTCTCACAGTCTTTCTGAATGTAAGATACATCTTGGCCTCCATTAAGGGGCTCAGATTCAATCTGGCCTGCTTGCATTAGTGATACAAATATTTAAGTTCCTTAACAGTCTGGCCAATATGGCAGATCTTTAATAAACCTTGTCTTTGGCTGGGAGAAAGCTTGGGTTGAATTCATTTGGGCAGGACCTGCATGTTGTGATTTTGGGGTCCTAGCACCCCTAAACCTCAGCAAAGAGATGATCAAAAGGATCTGTTGCTCCTTTATACTGACTTTTTTATAGATCAATATAAAGGATGGCTCCTCCTAAAATAAAGCATCCTAAAACAAAAGTATATAAACAAATTCTCTTGGGAATAGCCCCTATTAATGTAATCTATCCCCTAGGAACCAACCAATTCATCTTAGGGGCAAGCCCAGTCACTGGAATAGTATTTAAGGAAAAGCTCTAGCTAAGCTTCACTCATGATTCTCTTGCCATCTCCTTTAGTGGCCTCATCGGTCACCTTCTTGACCTGGAGACTACCCTGGGGCCCCACTTTCCTGTTTGGTGGCTGCTTCTCCTGGCCTGCAGTTTCAGGAAAAGCTTCAGCCATGCTTTACTCCTAATTTTCTGTCCTTTCCCTCCATGGCCTCATCAGGTGCCTTGCTCCCTCTACATTTTTCCCTCCCCCACTCTCATTTCTGGAATCATGGACCATTATCAAATCAACTCTGCCATTGTTCCTGGATGGACTGTGTCAATCTATTTCCCAATCTATTCAGTATTCTTATAACTGCCTGGATCAAAGTACCCTTCTTTGGCCACTAGTCCAATTTGTACAGTTGTCTGTCTTCTTTAGAATATAAATTCCTTGGGGGGGCGGAGCCAAGATGGCTGCTGGGAAGCAGTGACTGGCGTGAGCTCCCCACCAAGTCCCTTCAAAAACCTATAAAAAAAATGGCTCTGAACCAATTCTAGAGCTGCAGAACCCACAAAGTGGCAGAGGGAA